>VWZZ01006472.1:0-12957 GCA_013399095.1 Psophia crepitans
CTCCAGCCTTCTGGTCATCTTCACTGCCCTCCTCTGGACTTGGTGCAAGACAGCTGAAAGCAAGAAGTGGCTGTCACATGAATCCCAACTGTTTAATTTTGTGATTCTGGTCTCTATATACGGCTGTCTTTCAGTGGTACAGAAAACAATCATTCAAAAAATGGCAAGAATGTTCAGATTCACCTCTGCTGCATTTAAATTTTAATTAAAGATGAAAGAAGTTAATTCTGTCTTATGATTAACTTATATGCTATTATCATAAAAATAATCAATTTAGAATTTGACAGGTATGTTCCATTCATACAAAAACTTCTGAAAAATATCCATTATTGTAATAAAGAAAAAAAAAACAAAATGAATTACATAACCATATGAACTTTCAGTATTTCATTTTGCTGTCCGTGAGGTGACTGTTACATGGGTTAAAATAGAAGCTTTCACTTACGCCTGGAAACATATCAGTCAATTTAATAGGAAACAGTTTCACAGAGGAACGAAGAACCTTGTAAGAAAGGCTGAAAAATCAGCGCAGTCAGGCACCCGTTATATCCTTGCAGGTGTCACGAGTCTTCACAAGATACCCTCAGAAAACTTGCCCAATTACAGATTACCCTAAAATGACACACTTTTTTGATTGCTCCATGGTTGAAAATGCCCTTTAAAAACAGCCATGTTATAGTCATTTTGTGAGCACTCAGAATGATCATCTGATTCTTTGTGGCAGTTAGTGGAAAAGTAAATTTCCAATAAAACATTTTCTGTTAAAAGATCCATTTCAGGGACTTCATAATGGCAATTACAATTAAGCACTAGAGACAGGAAGGCTTTTGATACACATTGACTAGTTCAGTGCTTTCTTCTTACTATGTGAAATTCCGACAGCAGAATGGTTTATGGTGTTCCATAAATAAGAGTCAGTATTGTTACATCTCTTTTTTAAAAAGTATTTTTATTTTAAAAATAAATCAATCTTGTGGGTAAGAAACATACCCTGTCTAGAAAGATGAGAGAAGCACACAATTCAGGAACTACTTTAATTTGCAATCAAGCTGCCTCTTTGGTCTTTGCATGCATTTTGCACTGACACTCAAACCATGACTAGGTCCAGAATTGTTAAAATTAACCTTGGCTAACATGATGGTAAATCTGGCTTAAGATTTGAGCTAGTAATGAAGCTTGAATTGAGGTATTGCTTGGTTTAGCAACTGTGTCTTTCTGCTTTACGTGGAGGTACAAGGTCCATAGAGGAATAAGAATGATATAGATAATCCTCTAGCGAGAAAGATGAAGGGAAAGAAAATAGGAATATTGAGAGAATAACAGTGGAAATCCATGGAGGAGAGCTTAACAGCTCATCCCCATAAGTGTCTTTTCTAGTCTCTGAGGAAACTTACTGATTCCTGTCTTCTTGTTAAATTTTCTTAATATTTGAAATGTTTTACTGTAGGGCTGAGACTGCTTGCTAACAGAGTGTAATTAACTCTCTTACAAGCTTTACCAGTGCTGCAATTTCAGCTCACTTGTATGTTATGAATATGTTATAAAATAAACCTATTTTTTGATTTCCTGCTCTCTCATGTAGTCCAAGATTCACCTCTGGTTTGAGTGGTTGGTTTTTTGGGTTTTTTTGGTGTTTTTTTTTGGGTGGGGGATAGCAAAAAGGTGGCTGTGTATATCACTGCATACACAGTGAATTACAGAAACAATAGATTTAGGTCTCCTTTACCTATTTACAGATGTTCAGAGCAGGAAAAAAAGAGTTATATATTTTAGGGGTTTTTTTTGACAGATTTATCATTCTTTATAGCAATATCTTGGGATTTCATAAGCCTGTAAATTATGCTGCAGTTATCTTACAGAGATTTTAGCCTAATTATAAACTAGGGTTTATTATTTCCTTTCCAGTAGACTTCTTGGAGTATAAGACATATTTCTGCATGACAAACTGTAGCTGTTTTCACTTTGTTAGTAGCAATAAACATCCCAACAGATCTTTAAATTTTTTTTTCTTTGATTTTGCTTCAGAGCTGAATATGCTCTAAAATCAAAATTGGTCAATTGCAGCCTAAGCACCACTGACTTCTTAAAAATAATGATGTCCTTACAAATATCAACAGCACAGAAACAATCAGAAGAGCACACATTTTCAGTGCGGTTTTGAACCAAAACCAGGAGCACTTCCAATAAGCCATATATGCTGGGGGGGGCCACAATGCCAGGCTTGATGGACAAGACTCAAAAGTTAATAACTAGAAGTATTGGAAAAGAATGAAACTCTTAAGGGATGCCAAAAGATGCACATTCTGCTAAGAGATTCATCTTTTCTGAAGAGAATTCCTTGAAAGCTTTCATCTAGGTAATAAAGTAATAGAGGCGGTTATCATTCTGAGATACCAGTCAACACCTAGTAAGTGTAAGAGTGGCAGAGAAACAATTCTCCATTCAATTCCACTCTTCATTTGAGCAAGTGTGGGAAGGAACAGTTTAGGGACACAGACACTGACGAATGGCTTTACTATTAAACTCCTAGTAACTTTTTGCCAGTGATTGGGACACTAGCAATCTTTATTTCTAGTAATGTCTTGTACACTAACACTTAAAAAAATTAAGTCAGAATTTTTTACTTTAATATTTCATATCTCAATGAATATTCATCATATTTACATTAATATTTCCTAGTTAATTTAAATGAATATTCTACTTCAGCAGGAAACACAAAATACCAAACGTGTTTGTATCCGTTAGAGATGATTTAACTGAGCAGTTTATCTTTCAAATATCTTCATTGGCACTTTGGGAGAGGAGGGTGGATTACCGAAAATATTCAGTTTTGCTATCACTAAATGATAGTTCTGGGTTAATTTAAGTTAATGGAGGTAGAGCTGGATCTTGAACATAGAATGAAGACATTTGAAGAAGGTAGAGGCACAAACGGTAGGAATATACTATTTGGATATCTAAAAATTTCTCTGAAAAAGTGAGTCTAAGTAAGCTGCCCAGGCTTGCTCTACAGCAGTGAGGGAATAGAAGGGCACTGCTGCGGCTTCTATCCAACATCTTTTAGACACAGAATTATGCCTGGAGATACCAGGGGTAAGGGATACACTGGGAAAGGGAATGTGACCAAATAGCTTTGCCTAGATAGCTGAGATTTTTCACCCCAAGGGTGTTAAACACACTTCCATCATACGCTTGTGGCCAGACTTCCCATGGTGAAAGTTATTTTTATGTAGTATTTTGCAAAGAAAGGATTTGTAAAATGCAACATGAGCTACTTCAAAAGAGTGAAGTGTTTGCCCTATTCAATTTTTCTGATGCCTTGGGATTTTGTGGAGAGAAAAGGACAGATGGGGAAAGAAGTGTTTTGTGATGGGTAGAGAAGTATGTGAGGTAGTGCAGTTGGTAAAGACTTGATGTGTTTAAAGGCCTATTTTTTACCGTGATGACTGCGCTTTTAGTTGGTTAATGAATACATTGGGACAATTATTATCAAGGCATGGAATACTTGTTGATACACTAGATAAATCAAAAGAGTGTTTTGTTCTATAAGTATCTTGGAAAAAATTGTCATTTGTGAAAACTGTTCTGCTGCATTTTGCACAAATCTAGATTAAAAATAGATCATGTACCAAAGTACAATTTAAGACTAATAAGAAGGACACTGGTTTTGATTCTATGGGAGGATTATGTTTGGAAACCTTGGCCCTAAGGGAGTATGGTACATGACTATTGGTATGGTTGATAGGTTACTGATACAGAAATAGCAAGTAATATTTCATATTTTGTTTAAGTAACTCACCAAATATGTTCCAAACTGCTAGTTATGTTACTGCTATTTATTAGGTTTGCTTAGTGTGAAAAGGTGTCACTTGTTTTTTCCTGTAATTAACATTTAATAAACAAACTGTTCTATTCATACGTTAAATTGGCGGTATATTACTAGAGCACATCCAGACTGCTCAAAGAGGTACACAGACATGTATGTTAGACCTGAATAAGAGAATTGTCCACAACTTCCTCATGTCTTGGCAGATTTTGTATCAGGACCCTGGTGAAAAGTTGCTCCATCTTTTACCAGGTTCAGTGGAACCATGCCATTTTCTGCCATTTTATTGTGTTATGAATAAAAGAGAGAAATTCAGCTGTGAATTTGTGGCAGAGGAATGAATTGCTTTCAGAACAAGAACAAAACAAAATGTGTTTCCATCGGTGCTTTGTGCCGATGGGCAAAAATAAGTACTATTGTTACCGTGATTGTCCCTCTAGAATGTCGGGCAATTTATGAAGAGTGGATCACAGGGGGAAGAAAACAAAGAAATTGTGTTCCACGTTGCAAAGCTCATTGTAGATTTTGTAATGTGTAAGGCATTTAACTGGCAACTGAGGTTTTGAAGTGTGTTTTTTGTTAAAGTGACATACTGATTGGAACTCTGACAGTTTACTAATATTGTATAGTAGGTAGGCATTTTGCTAGTGTGTATATAACCACATTAAACTCTGACACGCCCAGCAGGAAAGGATGATGCTGTTGAACGTCTCTGAAGATTGCCACGTAAGCAATTTAATGTATAAGTGTTTTCATAAATGGCAAATTAGGAAAAATAGAAATTATACCTTTGTGTTGACTTACAACCTGCCATCCAAAATATGGTATAAGAATACTGTGGTCTGTATGTGAGCATTCAAAGACACCAAATCTTTGTAGGTGAATGGGGAGTGATGACTGCTTTCTCCACAGAGTCAGGCAGTTCCATTCACTATGGTGGAAACTTAAAAAGGGACACAGAATCGCTGACCCCAACAGGGCCATTACCTAAGTTGCTATAGTACCCTGATCTAGAGTGTTGAAGTGACATTTCAGAGGTAACTGAAAGGATATGAAGCTTGTCTTCATTTGGCTATTGAAGTATTACAAGCACCAATGTGTATATTTCAGCTTCCTCATGTTTGCTGTCAAGCCTCAAGAAAGTTTGAGGAGACCTTAGGAGGAGTAGGAGAAAAAGGTTCATGGGCATTAACATGGAGGTTATCTGTGGTTCACCCATCTTGTTTCTTGCCCTCAGATGTGGGCCATATGTAAGCAAGGCTGACAAATAAAATATCCAGGATGGAAGATCAGGCAGATAGCTTTCTGTTAGAAACAATCACACAAAAAAGCTGTCATGATTTTACCCCAGTCAGCAGCTGAGCACCACGCAGATGCTCACTCAGTCCCCCTCATCGGAAAGGGGGAGAGAATCACAAGAGTGAAAGTGAGAAAACTCGTGAGTCAGATACAAGAGTTTAATCAGTGAAGCAAAAGCCGCGTGCACAAGCAAAGCAAAACAAGGAATTAATTCACCGCTCCCCATGGCAGGCAGGGGTTCAGCCATCCCCAGGGCAGCAGGGCTCCCTCATGTGTAATGGTTACTTGGGAAGACACACACCATCACTCTGAATGCCGCTACTCCCCCCTTCCTCTTCCCCCAGCCCCTTATAAACCGAGCATGACGCCATATGGTATGGAATGTCCCTTTGGTCAGTGGGGGTCAGCTGCCCTGTCTGTCCCCTCCCAACTCCCCGCACACCCCCAGCCATCCCGCCGGCGGGGCGGTGCGAGAAGCAGCAAAGGCCTTGGCTCTGTGTGAGCATCGCTCAGCAACAGCAAAAACATCTCTGCACTATCAGCGCTGCTTCCAGCACAAACCCAAACACAGCCCCATACTGGCTGCTGTGAAGAAAACTCTCTCTCAGCTGAAACCAGGACAAAAGCACAAATAAATACTTGATATTCTGTCATTCCTCACCTTTCTCTACATTTAGCCGTGTAAATTGGCATCCAGAACCTGTAAGTGTTCTCTGCTGTCTTCTTCTTAAGTGCTTAAGACCTACGTTATCACTTCAGTGTTACTAGCTGATGATGCAGTGACTGATAATGCCAGCTCTTGGGTTTGCCCATGCAATCATGTTAGGAAGAGTGATTAGAATGAAAACACATTTAGTATGCTGTTATGAGTGGATTTCAAAGCCCAGGACGCTATACAGATAGGGTTCTGCTCTCTGTAATACCTGGTGAAATGAGACAAATCACCAGAACAAGTTCTCACGCACATACAAGATCACAGTAGCTAGTAAGGAAATGCTTCTGTGAGGAAAATAAACTGGTGCAGTATAGACTTACCCTCTGATCTTTTTCATGGCTCTCCTATGGACTCGCTCCAACAGGTCCATGTCCCTCCTGTACTGGGGACCCCAGAGCTGGACCCAGTACTCCAGGTGGGGTCTCTGGAGAGTGGAGCAGAGGGGGAGAATCACCTCCCTCGATCTGCTGGCCACGCAGTTTTTGATGCAACCCAGGACACAGTTGGCTTTCTGAGCTGCCAGCGCACACTGCCGGCTCATGTCCAGCTTTTCATCCACCAATATCCCCAAGTCCTTCTCTTCAGGGCTGATTTGAACCCCTTCATCCCCCAGCCTGTACTGATACTGGGGTTTGCCGTGATCCAGGTTTGCTTATTTGTAAATTTGCTTAGTTATTAGTAAATTTGAAAGAGTGCATTTATGTCTGCTAGGTGTGTATGCAAGAGTACTGTACTAATGTCTATTACATGATCTTGTTTTTCTTTTTTCTTCTGACTCTGAAAGATGTCAGCAATTTGAATTTATAAGATTCTGAATCTGTACTATTTAAATTCACTTGGAAGTGGAATGTTTTATTCTGGCAAGTCTCTTAATATACCTCTTACTAAAAACTGCAATTTAGCTGAGGCTCAGAAAGCAGTCTGCACTTGAAGCATGCTTTGAATTTAGCAGAAAGTAGCAGGCAAAAAGTGTTTAAGCTCCTTGCTTTCTGTGGATCTTCTGCTTCTGGCCATTCAAATTTTCTGTGTCGTGGGTGTTGAGGATGCTTGGTTTCAGGTTTATTCCATAACAAGTTGCAGAAATATGCACCCTGCAATCTGAAGAGTCACAAGTACTATTGCCTCTTGAAGGGATAATTAGCTTGAGTACAAGTTGTTACACATGTCGCTCTCAATCACTAACAACATGGTGCTCTTGATTCTCTTCTAAGTCAGGGATCTCTGCACTACATTTCATCATGCAGTGTAAATATGATGCCATAACACAGTATGGGTAAAGATATTTTTCTTATGCTGAAATCCAATTATAACAGTTTGGTTGTATCAGTGAAAGTTGATGGCTGTCATAAATATCAGTTTGTCAGCTTAGTTCATGAACGTGTTCTTCCTTCATGTGTTACGCACAACTCAATATCTCTTTGTGTGAATCAAAGGGAACATTTACTTAAATAACCCTATTATTCTTCAAATGACTGTAAATATTAATGTTCCCTACCTCTAAGACCTTAAAAAATAAAAAAGGGTTTAACTTGGCCTTTGTTTCTATCATATGCAACAAGCTTCAGCAGCTTCATTAATCTATGAAAGATATTTATAAGTTCTCACACGATTGCTTTGCTCCCTTTCCCACATTTGAGTGTACTCTTAACAAGGATTAGCTCACCACTTTATGGTCTGAGCACCATCTCTTCTAAGTTCTGCTGCCCAGAACTGAAAATAAGAAAAGATTATTTACTTTTGATAGATAGTTCAAACAGTCCCCTACCCAACATTTGCTCAGTGCTGCTAAAGATTCCTCTAAACTGCGAGTGAATATAATCCTGTTTGACATTTCTGGGCTCTCAGCATTATTTTTCATCCCCCAACCCCAAATCTTACAAAAAGGTATTCAATGCCATTCTTGCCCTTCACAACAGACTTTTTCAAGTCCCAAGTGCTATACTGCCCGGTCAAGTTTTCTTCACTCTTGGCTCTCTGTGGCATTGTTGGTGTTTGGTTGTTGTTTGTTTTTTTTTATATATACGTGTGTGTGTGTGTGTGTGTGCACGTGTGTGTGTGTATTTTCTAACTTTGATCTCCTTTTGCTTTATGTCACTGCTTTTTCTTCTTATAGTAGTTTGGAAAGTGTTTCATGCTTGTCATGTCAGACAGCTGTTACTTTTCTATAATCATCTGCCTGGTCTGACACTGGCAGTACAATTCATTTGACTAATTTGAGTTCTCTTAGTAGCCTGTATCTAAGCTTTATGGTTTAGTTGTTTTTATCTTAGACACAACAATAGATATATGTCTTGCCAAGCGTATGATTATTTCCTTTTTCCCCTTTGAAGCTGGGGGACTGAGTTATCAGCTTTGCATTGATCATGATTTTTTTTTTTTCTGTGATTTTGTTTCATATACTTTATTGAGAAATGTATGATATATGCATTACATTTTACGTAAAATTCAGCACTCTTCCAATTCCTGAAAAAAATAGGTTCAGAGAGAGTTTCTTTTTCTGAATATATTAAAAAAAACCTGCTAAGACGATGGAAATTACAAAAGAAATAGCTATCCCATTCATCAAGCCTTCTTTATTCCCAGTGCCTTATGCAAGTATAGCATAAGCCCCTGTAATTGTCCTTTATCATATTTGGCAGTTGTGACTCTGATGGGGTTTTTCACAACTTTTTTCTTTTGTTTGGGGTACGTCCTTGACTGTCGATGCGACACCTATTGCAGTTGATCAGAACTGAGGAATTTGACAGAAGTATGATTATTCAGTCACGATTTACTTACCTATACCTACTTGATGCTAAGTAATAATCTCATATCAGTAAATCTGTACATATTGTTTACAGCGCATATATATAAATAGGTAGATGGATATATGGCAGCCGAGTTTCAGGTTCTGATCTACTAAATCTATTGGCATGGTCATTTTCTGTCTGAATCAACCATGTTTCATTTTTTGTGGTCAGACTGACAAAACTCAGTAAATGATGGTAGCACGTGATTTTGAAGTATATGTGTTTGACAGACCTGCTGCTCCCAAAGAAATTTAAAAGATTACAGAAAAGAGGAGGCAGACAGAAAGCTAGAAAGCTTGATGTAAGTAAGTATCATTGGATGGGAAAAATACAGGCACATATTGCTTGACTTGGCATTACATCACTTTTTAAATTATTATGGAGAACCCTCTGTTCAGTGTTGTCAGCCTTTTTTATTAGCTATTAGTAAAACATCGGTTCATGTTTTCCATAGCTTAGCCAGGTTCACAAAAAAACAGAACTCCTCAGAGACTTTGTAGCATTCTTTCCTTTAACATTTACACTAACTCCTAGAACGTGCCCTCGTGAATTACTCTGTGATTATAGTTTGAAGGAGCTGAAATATCAAACTGAGGTTAATCTTCTGTTAAGCTGTTAGCTGCATATAAGAATTAGGAATCTAAATGTTGGGGGTTTGGGGTTCTGCTTTTGTTTGTTTGTTTAAAGTTCTCCATAGAAAATAGCTAAAAACATCTCAACAACATGACAAGAATTCATAATGAACTTGAGTAGTTTTCAAAAAGCTGTTGATTAATTAATTAGATTTTCCATACAGGCATCTTGGTATTATTCTCTGCCCTAGCTAAAAGCACTAATAACATGAAGACTGAAAATTTCCAAGATAATATGTTTGAAATGCAATCACAAGGCCTTCCTTCTCTGATCTGTTCATGTACAGTTTCCCTCTGCTATCATGTCTGGTTAATCCTTTATTCACGTATCTTTGACCCTACTAACCTCTGGGATCCAATTAACTTCTTGTAGTAGGTGTTTGCTATATGTCAGGGGTACCTGGAGGAGTTAGCTCATTAAAGGTGCTTTAATATGTTACTGCATATAGAGAACAGCGAGGAACAGCTGTCATTCCGTGTGCTGTTTCTAGCCCTAAATGTTTGACTCAGCTTGCTTCTGCTGCTTTTCCGTGTTCCTCCAGTTAAGTCTCAGGAGCAGGCTGGCAAGGCAGCTCCCAGCTTTCCTGATGTACCTGTGGTTCCTCTTTATGATATGGTGCATACATTTATTGTCTTGTGACTAGGGATTTCCCCTGCCAATGGTGCCATACAGAGGTGGGTTGTCATTGCTAGCGCTATTCACTAGAATGCATCTTAGCCTTTTCCTACGTCATCTGGGCTCTCAGGCGAGAGGACAACTGGAAGGTGGCTGTTATGTTGTGGTGACAGAGAAGATCTGCTGTCCGTGACCAAAAGCTTCAGATGTAAGTGTAGTTGGATCTACACACATGCAGTTTTGGAATATTCTGAATTTACACTGTATGTAGACTGAATTATCCTATTTATGCAGTTTAATGCCACTTTGTGGCAGAAAACTGGGTTTTGTAGTGGCTGTAGCAAGGAGGTTGGGTCCCAGTGGTGCATAATAACATGAAGCTACTTTAACGGAGTTCTTGGCATCTCTGTTACAGGGGGGATGTTGAAGTAGAGTCTAGGGTGGTTATAGTGAAATGTAAAACAGAATACAGGAACCAGGGTGAAGGTGTGCCACCTTTATGTTTCAAAGGATGGCACAGCCTCTTTGATTGTGTAACAAACACTGCAGTAAACTGCAGTCTACTGTAGTTAGACTTGATGCATGGGTATGACTTCTCACCAAGTGTTCTGCATGAATCATAAGGTGGATAACCTTCTTCCTATTCTTTTCTCTTTCTCAACCAGATGCCTTTACTGACACCTCCAGCTCAGCCTTTTACTTCAGATGTCAGTGCTGCTCAGCCACTGGGAGTCTTTGTACTCCAGGATTACACGGACTTCTACTTAATCAAGTGTTGTTTTATATCATGTCTGCAATGAAAATTATTCTTTTACAGTTCAAATGACTATCCCAGTTATATGCGAGTTTTGAGGAGGGCACCCATAGAGCCCCTACTTCGTAGAGGCTTAATTTCATCATAATTTAGATGACTTTCATGTTGCTGCCTGCACTAAAACTAGTTTAGACTCCTTTTATAGTAAGTGGAGAGAAATGAGCACTTCAAAAATAATTTGATATTTTAGATGAACATTCTTGAGAATGTTCTATTTCATTTCTATTTGGGATATAAAAAACCCGAACCACTAGTAAGAATTGGATAGTGAAGGACATAAATGTCTCTGATAAATCTGATTATATATGTCATTCCTGTCCCTAGAAAATCTCTCTTTTCTTACATTTCATGTTTATGAGAGTCAAGTCACACTGACGAAAAAACTATCTTTGCATCCTCTGCTGTATGTTGGTATTCCCCAATTAAATTGTTAATTAAACATTGTATGTTACACATGTTTATTAACCGTGTTGATGCATACTTTTATGTAAATAGCAGTAGATATCCCGCTTAGTTTGCTTTATCTGCATATGTTTGCATCCTATAATGTATTTTATTAAAAATGCTTAATCTAACAAGTTTAAATTTCTCATTGGGCATGAATAAATCATTAACATGGTTTTCCTGTCTTTAACTGTGAGTCACAGAGTTGCAACTAGGGAGTGAAATGTTCGATTAAGAAACGTAAAGTCAAATGTTATGTCACTAATTTTTTTTTCCCCACCATTATTTCAGCCACATTTTTCTTTCTGGCATTATTTATATCTAAATCTGGAGAAATTAACTAAATTGGTATAATTACTTATGGAGAGTAAATTACGATCAACATGAGTAGAGATGGAAAAATGTGGCTACTCTGTCTGAAACTGCAAGTTTCCCTACTCAATGTATTCAATGGCTCATCAAGAACTTGCTTTTCAAACTTATTCAAATACACAATGTCACTGATTATGCATAAGAAGAACAAGAAGTTCACCTATTTGTCATCTGTCTGTTTCTGAGAAATTTAAATAGCTATCCAAAGCTCACGATAATGGTAGACTTCAGTTCCTGAGGAAAAACAGCATGACAGGTCACAGCAAGCCTGAATGGCATTGCAAAGCCAAACTGACAGCTTTGCTTTTGTTTCAGAAGGTGGAGGAGGTACAGAATGTGACTATTTTAGGTTATATTCTCACTCCACAGGGAGAACGCATGGAGAAGTTAGTGACCTATTAATATGTTGGAAGTGTTTCTGAAATGATAGTGCTCATGACCCCACAGAAAGGAACAGAGTAGCAGAGTAAAGTCAGAAAACTTAGGAAGAATCAGTCTTTTGGAAATGACAGACAGGGTCTTTTGGGAAAATCATCTGAGTGATAAAGCTCTTCATATGTTCTCTAAATATACTATGAGAAAATGGAATATGTTAAAAAAAGAGTAGCAAGCTATACTAGTGCAGAAGAAGGTATATGAAGCATATGGAGAGGTTTGGAATGTTTTTTTGTTTGTTTGCTTTGGATTGGGTTTGGTTTGGTTTTTTTTGGGGGGGTTTGTTGTTTTTTTTTTGTTTTGTTTTGGTTTTTGTTGTGATGGTGCTGGTGGTTCCCTCCACCCAGTATTTCTGCAGTGCTGCCTGTGATCCTCATTATTCAGTTATATTTTCAATATATTTTGTGTGTTCTTTTTGAGTTCTTGGCAGTTCACCTTTCCTCCATAATTTCTCCAATGTAATCTTAATGATTGAGAAGGTACTTACATTACATGTGCTCAAGGATAATTTTTCTGCATCAGGATTGTATTTGAGGGGCAAAAGAATGGCTAAAACCAATAATAAACAGATAGTATGAGCAAAGAGATAATATACGTAGGAGAGCAAGCTAGCATGTAAAATGCGTAATTGGCAA
Organism: Psophia crepitans; assembly: GCA_013399095.1. NCBI lineage: Eukaryota > Metazoa > Chordata > Aves > Gruiformes > Psophiidae > Psophia > Psophia crepitans. Next base: position 12,578 of record VWZZ01006472.1, read on the forward strand.
GGAAGATTAAAAGATTCTAATACATTCATGGAAAATTGGGACGAACAAAGAAAAGTATCCATCATTCTTCAAAATGGAAGAGGGAATGACAGCATTAAAGCCTTCGTTTTGACTTTCAGAATAAAGACATTGTAATTAGACTTCTAATGAATCATAGAATCATAGAATCTCTAAGGTTGGAAAGGACCTTGGAGATCACCAAATCCAACCATCAACCTAACATCACCATGCCTACTAGAGCATGTCCTGGAATGCCACGTCTACACGTTTTTTGAATGTCTCCAGGGACGGCGATTCAACCACCTCTCTGGGCAGTCTGTTTCAACACCTCACTACTCTTTTCATGAAGGAGTTTTTCCTTGCCAGTGTGACACCCATCC
>VWZZ01006473.1:1070-20569 GCA_013399095.1 Psophia crepitans
CCCAGCGATCCAACCTGTCCAGGTCCCTCTGCAGAGCCATCCTACCCTCCGGCAGATCGACACTTCCCCCCAACTTGGTGTCGTCTGCAAACTTACTGAGGGTGCACTCAATTCCCTCATCCAAATCATCAACAAAGATGTTGAACAGGATGGGCCCCAGCACCGACCCCTGGGGCACACCACTCACGACCGGTCACCAGTTGGATTTGACTCCATTCACCACCACTCTCTGGGCCCGGCCATCCAGCCAATTATGAACCCAGCAAAGAGTGTACCTGTCCAGACCATGGGCCGCCAGCTTCTCCAGGAGAATGCTGTGGGAGACCGTGTCAAAGGCTTTGCTGAAGTCTAGGTAGACTACATCAACAGCCTTTCCCTCATCCACCAGGCGGGTCACCTGGTCATAGAAAGAGATGAGGTTGGTCAGGCAGGACTTGCCTTTCACAAACCCATGCTGGCTGGGCCTGATCCCCCGGTCATGGAGCCATGGAGCCATGACAGCAAGGCTCCATACAAATACCAACTTAAACTCATGACCACTGACGTTAACATATCATAAGCTGGTATCGCACAGTACAGCAAAATAAGAACTCGGACCCCTTTCCCAGAGGTGATAAACAGCATTGCAAGGAGCACATACAGTAAGGGTTGATACACCACAGCCATGTGACCAAACAAAACATCATTGCGACCAGTAGCTGTTGAAAATGACACAATAAATACTTCTAACAAGTTTGTTTTAACATGCTCAGGTCAGATCTGTTGTTGTCTCAACCCTTCCTGCCCATGTTGGGCACCAAAAAGGACTGTTGTGGTTTAGCCCCAGCTGCAGCTGAGCACCACGTGGCTGCCCTCACCCCTCCCAGCCCCGGTGGGATGGGGAGGAGAATGGGAGACAAAGTCAAAGCCCGTGGGTTGGGAAAAGGACAGTTTACTGGGACAGCAAAGGGAAAAGGAAACAACATGTGATTCTGTGATTCTGTAACAACAATACTGATAACAGGAAATACAAAACTGTTGATATGCTTCTGGTGCAAATTAAACCCAGACAAGCTGAATCCGCGACAAATGTTAACAAGAAAAAAGTCAGAATCAGACCAAATGTAATACAGAGAGAGAAAAGAATTAAAATCATTTCACAGATAGTAAAGCTGATAGCAAAAGCACAGAGAAAGGTTGGGAGTATGCTTTCAGATGTCTAAATCCTGTGGTTCCTGGGGATAAAAAGCTGACTGATACATAGTTTTTCACACAGTCACAGAATGAGTGAGGTTGGAGGTAATCTGGTCCACCTGCCATGCTCAAGAAGGGTCATGTAGAGCCAGTTGCCCAGCATCATGTCCAGACAGCTTTTGAATATCTCCAACGATGGAGAATCTACAACCTCTCTGGGCGACCTGTGCCAGTGCTCAGTCATCCTCACAGTGAAAAAACATTTTCTGATGTTCAGAAGGAACCACTTGTCTTTGAGTTTCTGCCCATTGCCTCTGGTCCTGTCACTGGGCACCACTGAAAAGAGTCTGGCTATGTCTTCTGTGCATCCTCCCTCCAGATATCTATATACATTGACAAGATTTCTCCCGAGTCTTGTCTTCTCTTAGCTGAAGAGTCCCAGCTCTCTCAACTTTTCATTATAGAAGAGATGCTCCAGCATCTATATCATCTTCATGACCCTTTGTTGAAATCTTTCCACTACCTTCACACTTCCTTTTGTACTATGTAGCCCAGAACTGGAAACAGTACTGCAGGTGTGACCTCACTAGTGCTGAGAGGAAGGATTACCTCCCTCGACCTGCTGGCAATACTTTGCCTAATGCAGTCCAAAATGTCATTTGGAGTCTTTGTCACAACGGTACTTTACTGGTTCACGGTCAACCTGCTGTCTATCAGGACCCCCATGTCCTTCACTGCAAAGCTGCTTCCCACGTGGGCACTCCCCAGCATATATTGGTGCGTGGAACCCAGCATACAAGCTTGCAGGGGCTTGTTCCACCCAAGGTACAGGATTTTTCATTTTCATAGAATCATAGAATCGCAGAATGGTTTGGATTGGAAGGGACCTCAAGCACCGTCTAGTTCCAACCCTCCCCCACCATGAGCAGGGACACCCTACACTACACCAGGTTGCCCAAAGCCCCATCCAACCTGGCCTTCAACACTTCCAGGGAGGAGGCATTCACAGCTTCTCTAGGCAACCTGTGCCAGTGCCTCACCACCTTCACAATAAAGAATTTCTTCTTAATATCTCATCTAAAGCTAACTCTTTTAGTTTAAACCCATTCCCCCTTGTCCTATCACTACATGCCCTTGTCCAGCCCCTCTCCAGTTTTCCTGTAGGCCCCTTTAGGTACTGGAAGGCCACAATTAGGTCTCCCCCAAGCCTTCTCTTCTCCAGGATGGACAAGCCCAACTCTCTAAGCCTGTCCTTGCAGGAGAGGTGCTCCATCTCTCTGATTAACTTCGTGGCCCTCCTCTGGACTTGCTCCAGCAGCTCCATGTCTTTCTTGTACTGGGGACCCCAGAGCCGAACGCAGTACTGCAGGTGGGCTGGAGAAATAGGCTGAAACCTGTAGAATGGCAGCATGACCATCTGATGTATCAACCATTCCTCCCAGTTTTGTGTCATCAGCAAACTTGCTGAGTGTGCACTCTCACGCATCGTGCAGATCGTTAGTGAATTTCTTCACATTTCTAGAGTCTTTACTCTTTACTAGAGCCTTGCTTGAATTGAGGTAAGTTGTGTAGCCAGTGGTGTAAACTCAGGTTTCTAGAGCTTACCTACTTCTGGTTTGTTGAAAATAAGCCTGATAGACCTGCTGCCAGACGAGAAACACTGGTGAAATGAGGTTATTTATCCTTCTCTGTTTGCACAGTGGCAGGAATTTCTGCGTGTTGTCATGTCCTCCTGGCTGTAGGTGTGATTTTTAGTGTGTCTGGTGCATGCAGGCACATCATTTTTAGAAGCCAGGAATGCATGACAGTTCCTCCATTTCTACCTCTCCTTAGCTGAAAGGTGAAATACCTGGGTAAGAAGTTCATAAGAATTTGTGTGTAGGAACGTGCTTTTAAGAAGGCCTGCGTGCTCTGCCAGTTTCTGCACTTGCAGTGTGCATCTTCGTGAGATTACTCTGTGTGGTTTCTCATCCACTTGAGAAGCTGTAATGGAAATGGATAAGAAATCTGAAATGGATAGCAGTTACCACCTGGAAATGGAGAGAGGCTGAAAAAGTAGCTAGAACCAAGGAAAAGTGGCAGCCGGGAAAGGAGGACTACGCAATAGGATGGGAGGGATTCACAGATGAGGACAGAAGCTGCTTTTTTGACGATCACCACAACTTTTAACGCATGTTGTAATACAGCCCCTTCAAATCGATTAGAGTGTCACTGAGTCAGGGGTGTGAGGACACCAGAAGATGCCAGTGGCCAGTTCTGCGTATAACAGCTGTATATGAAGGTGGTGTCATCCTTCCTTGCCTCATCCGTTGGCTGGGATGCCACAGGGTTAATACAAGGCGGGGATGATTTTCTGAATTTTTGGAGTGGTTTCCGTGGTTTGTTAATCAAAGGCTGGAGCTAGCATGGTGAACAATGCAGTAAGGAGTTTTCTGGGTTTTTTCTTTCTTTGGTCCTTTAAGCAGAAAAAGATACTGTTTGTGTAATTCACATGCAAATAGGTTGCTTATGAAACTGTGAGTTTTGACAGTAATGACAATGAATCTTCTTTTCTGCAACGTATAGGCAGCAAGACTTTAAGGCTGTGTATTGCAGTCTACCTATCTGAACAATAACACTTATAAAAGAATATTCAAAGGAGGTGATACACCATACAATTTGCTCACTGCATGGAATCCCATGCCCAGCCCATTCCCAAGCAGTGACTCCTCCTCTTCAGCCAGTAGCCCTGCCTCCCTCTATATACAAGCATAAGAGTACGGAATACCCCTTTGGCTAGTTTGGGTTGCCTGTCCTGGCTGTGTCACCTCCAAGCTTCTTGTGAAAACTATCTCTATCCCAGCCAAAACCCAGGACATGTGGGTAAGAATGATTTTCAATAATTTATCCAGTATTACAAGCACTACATTTGACAACTTCAAAATTATTAAATTCATTTACTACACACTAGATTTTCTCCCCCGGGTACCAAAGAACATTCATTGCCCTGGGAATCCTATAATCCTTTCATTATAACCACTCCAAATGTCTCCATTTGCAGGAACTTCACTTCCCATGTTAACAGATCTGTATGAAACTTTTTACAAATAGCTTTTCATCAGCACAACAATCAGAAGTGTCACCAAAACCAATGAATTGCTAGTGGAGGGACAAAAAATATTTCTGGGCAAGATGTTGGTTAGATATTTACTACATTGAATATACCAGAGGGTCATGTACTTTGATAGTGTAAAAAAGCACAGCATTGTAAGTGTTCATCAGCAATGTAAAAAAAAAAAAAAAGAAAATCTACTAAATAAGTACTTATATAAGCAGCCATGAAATACTTCAATACCTTGTTTGTGGCATATTTCTCACAGAAATTTAAAAAGAAGTTGCCAGTTTTCACCAGCAAACAAGCCAATATATCATTTAAATAAAAGATACAATATTCTGTACAATGTGTTCAATTATTTCCTTTTTCATTTTGTCATAAACAATGAAAATAACTTTTAAATATATTACATGCAATACTAAGGACTCGCACAGAGTGGTGCCCTCTGGAGGCAAGGACACAATTTATTCGAAACTGCAGTTTAAGTTTTAAAGTGTTCTTCCAAAACTGCAACTATCAAGTCTACTGCAATCAAATTATAGGTAAATTATACATTGAGAAAAAATTGTGAATTATAATACTTTTAAGTTTTTATTATTTCACATATGTATATTTTATCTTAAAATACAGTATCTTTTATTTTTTAATGATTACATTTTAAGATTACTATTTGAAGTCAGATTCCTGCTTTGCAACATCAATTTTTAAAAAGCTGTGGGTCTTAAGTGAAGGAATGTAAATGAATGCAAGTCCCCACTGGTAGATTTGAATATATAACTTGTTATTTAAAGAAAATAACTTGTAGTGCAAATATCTAGAGAAGTAATTTCTGAAATAACATCCAGGAGTCCATTCCACTTCATACCTTTATTCTGTCATCATTGCCAGATTTTTCTGTTTTCCATTGTGCCTCCTGCTTCCTCAGTTTCTCCAGGTCATTTAGCAGGTCAGCACAGCATGTATTTAATCCCTGATTTTCCTCCTCCAGGTTTTTTATAACCAGTCTGTTTTGCTCTTCCTTCTTCTGTGCACACTCCTCAGTGTCCTGTAGAACAGTACCACAAGGGCCGATAAACAAAAAAAGTGAGAACTAATCAGCAAATATAAACTGTGCAGTTTTACCCTCACAGCAGCTTCTTCTATATTTGATGGCCAAGGTCACCTGTGTACTTTTATTGGCCTCTTTCATGCAGGTGGAAGGGTCGTATTTTTTAACTGGATGACAGCTTTGATGAGTACACATTTGCAAAGAGCCCATTAATTGATCAAGCTGCCTTTGATGCTGTCCCCAGCTATTTTTGAGACCCACACAGACATATCCTCCCAGACCTCGGCTTTATCAATTAATAATGCCAGTCCCATCAGAATCTAATTACAAGAAGCCACATCTTCACACTCCTACTTTCTTTGCTCCATTTCCATCATTAACTATTTATCTGAAAGTTATAAAGCTTGGATTCTTGGCTTTAAAGCATCTTCCGCGGAGTTGGTATGTGAGAAAACGGTAAGGTATAGCAAGGCCTAAGGCAATTTTTTCTCCAAAGCTTGTCACTTTCTGTGCCACAAAGGCTGACATTGCTTAAAGAACTGCTTCAAAGCTACAGTCTTATGAAACTATGTACAAGTCAATATACCTTAAGTTCTTGGCTTTTATCTTTAAATTTCTGGTTCAAGTTACTGAATTCATTCTCCAAACGGGCATTTTCCTCTTCCACAGCATTTTTTCTCTGTATTAAGTTGTTTATTTCCTGCTGCTGCCCTGTGAGTCTCTACTTACAAAAAAATAAAAAATCTGTTAATAGACAAAAAGCAATTGTAAAAGAACACGCATGTACTGGATTTTTTTACTTGTGCATTTTAGACCTACAAAATGTTAACAATTTGATATATGTAGTTTTATAGCATTATTTTCATTTCCCTAGTACTTTAATCATACTCAAAACTGCATGAATATATGACACAGTAGTGTAAACGAAGAACTCAGTATCTTGCTGCTACTAAACAAGAGAGCGCATAAATGCAGAACTGAATGGAAATTACTCAGTCAACCTTAGACAAAGTCAGTCATTTGCAGAAGTTGTATTTGCGGGTATGAACTATGAATACATTAGAATACTGTTTCACTTGCACTTAGTTTACCAAAAATCATCCCAAAAAGTAGAGTCAAAAATTCTCCAGAATTCGTAAAAATAGTAAGAAATAACTATTAAGTGAGGCAACCAAAAAGATTATGATACAAAATAGTCATTAAAAAGGGAATTAAGTCTAACTGAGTTTACAGCTCAAGGAAAATAATGGAAGTCTGTTAAACACAGACAACTGTTTAGTGTACTCAGACATACTAAAATCTTACCACCATCAAAAAAAAAACCAAACCAAAAAAGTCAACTTTCACTGTTAGATATTTACATTCTATTCTTATGACATTCATATTAAAACACCCTCCTTCTTAAACGATATGAGAACTCTCCATTTTTCATCAAGAGAATGTTTTAATCTCATGTACTATTTTGTTCCTTCTCTTCCTAACACAAATGGTATTTACCTAAAACATTTTGCTAGCAGTAACACTGTAATCGTAGTAAGAAACAGATGAAACCTTTCTCAGGACAAAAATACCACTGCTTTCCTGTAACATACAGGATAAATGAAATATATTCAGAATCATTACAAGTTACCAACAGGAAAAAGACCTTTGGATTATTCTACACTACATATATAAAGGCTTTCAACCTCCAAATGGCTAAATCTGGTTCACATGTATGTCAGACATGAAAAAGAATGAAACAGTGCTGAAAAAAAACCATGTGAAACAATACAGTTGAAGTCGTACGCAACAACCACTGATTTTAAACTTACATTTAACTATCAGGGCAAAACAAGTCACTGTGTCACCACTGAACCCAAAGTAACTCGCTCACAAGAAGAAACACAGTTATTACAGCTAGCAGCCCTGCATAAAAGCAAGGTGGGCAGGGGTAAGCAGGGCTTGCTCCCCACGTTGAATAGCGTCAGTGCATTGGCATCCAGAGCACCCACACTGCACCAGGCAACTGTTCACAAAGCGATAACCATAGAAGGATGGGGCAATTTTGAGTCCGGTTAGCAATCTGAATTACCTTCTCCTCAAGATATGCACACTCTTCTCCCTATTCTGCACAAAGAAACTACTTCCTACAGGAAAGCTGGAGAGGGGCTGTTTATCAGGGAGTGCAGCGACAGGACAAGGGGGAATGGGTTTAAACTAAAAGAGAGGGGATTTAGGTTAGATGTTAGGAAGAAATTCTTTCCTGTGAGGATGGTGAGGCACTGGAACAGGTTGCCCAGAGAAGCTGTGGAGGCCCCATCCCTGGATGTGTTGAAGGCCAGGTTGGATGGGGCTTTGGGCAGCCTGCTCTAGTGCAGGGTGTCCCTGCCCATGGCAGGGGGCGGGGGCACGGGAGGTTGGAACTACATGGTATTTGAGGTCCCTTCCAACCCAAACCAATTTATGATTCTGATTCTATTACAGAGCACAAAGTAAATCTTCTCTGCCCTTTCCGCTGCACTATGTTGTAACATTTGACAACTAGCTTAATAAAATTAAAACTACCTTTTTCAGTATTACCACAGTTAAATCATATAAAAAGCATTAATTTCACATATTTAATTACAAAACTAAGGTTGGTCAAAATACTTTCTTTATGAATTACTATTTAAACCCACTAGTGAGCCAGTGCGACAGCAAGACGTGAAAAATATATTTGAAGATTAATTTCACTGCACAACTATGTATTAAGCAAATATCTTGGTCATTAAAAATATACATTACTTTATTTCTTTGTGTGGATTGTTTCTTTCCCTCCTTGTTTAATTTTTTACTTTGTTAACAGAGACCTTTGTTGTAATTTTTCCAAATTACTTTGAATGTCTGCCTCTTTTGCAGACCTCTTCATTTTTTCTACACATCACACTCTCGCCTTCCTTGCAAATATTTTTATTGTTCTGTTTCTTCTCCTACACCAACTCCAAATCTTTTCTATACATTGTTCCTCCATATTTAGTAAATTTATTTTATCCCTCTGACCACTACTTCTATCTACACGTGTCACAAATATGGCAATATTTCTTACAGACTGCAAAAAAACCCAACCACCAAACCACCATCCTACATGGCAGAAAATATGCCCAAGCAACAACAAAACCTGCAGCAAGTTCAGCATATGAGAAAGGTAATGTAATTCAGCTAACTTGTGCAGCAAATACTGAAAACAACGAACCATGAACAGACAATGTTTAGTAAGTAGTGTAGGGAGGCATGAAGGATATTTTTCTCCTCACTAAAAATTTCACTTCATCAAGAAAAAAAAACAACTATCTCTGTTGTACCTCATACGTTATAGCAGCCACAGTAGAATTCAAAGAATATACTAAATTATGTACTTTCTAACAGTGGCCTTTAAAAACATGGAAAAGGAAATCAATGTGAATGGAATAGAAAAATAAGAACAAAAATTAAGAGCAAAGTGAAAGAAAATACAGAAACCTCATATTCTCTTATCTTCTATTTTTGTCCCAAATGTCATTAAAGTCAACCAACCAAGCAGACAAAAAAAAAACAATAGACCCACAGACCTAGCTTGTATTTAAAACAGTGTTTAATTGGTAATTTAATGTCAAACCCATAGCATACTTGTTTATTTTTTATAATAAAACTAACTCCCCTACAGAGATTTATTCTACAGCACTGGCACTTTGAAGAGACTCCAGTCAAAGTTTACCTAAGATTACAGATTCATAATCATTCTTTCATTTCCTCCAAAGAAAAACTAACCTGGAATTTCAGATTCAGAAATATATACGAAATTTTTATCAGAGACATAGCCCAGTGCATAAATCTTCTCTACCTAGTCTATCAGCAGACGTTAAGGATAGGATAATGAAATTAAGAAATCTCCTCATAACTAAGGACTCTACTCTTTGATATTTTGAACTTATCAGACACCAGACTCTATTTTCACTATTCAAAAAGTAAAATATTTGCTCTTCAGATACATTATTACAGTTACAGGAACAAATCGTTGCTGGCAGAGATGATTTAATTGCATCTTTAAAAAGGTATGAATCCACATTACCATGGAAAGTAACAGTTATTTTGTTTGCCTCCCTCCCACTTCCTAGGTCCTCATAGAATTTTAGTAAGCATCTCCTTTGAGTCTTCCTTCCAGCTCATTACTACTTGTTCAACATTTATCAAGACAAAGTCTGTATTTGAAGAACAGTCTTCGAAATTTTACCTATCCGAAAGAGTCTGCTCTCACTAACAAAGTTAAAAATTCCAAGTACATGCTCTCACAAAAATCTCAAAGTGCAGCTGCCACTCTTTAAGGCATCTAATTTTTGAAAACCCAACCTACATTGTGTTACTACTTAGTTTCATTACACACTGTGTTGAAACTGGTAAGAACACGTGTATTTGTGAAGGGAAATCAAAGATCTTTGGGTCCTGTTTGGAATGGGATGTTTTCCAGTAATTTGGAGGATGAATATGGAGACTTGAAGGTACAAAAGTACAAACGGCTATTTCAAATGTTTGTTCCATATTGCTAAGATGGAATTTTAAACTCAAATAAGCTACATACTTTGCAAGATAATCACACAGATAATCCTGAATCAGGCTCGCACACTAATTACTTATCCCCACAACTGACCCATTTAAGACTTTAAATCAACTAAACGACAAATACGCCATATCAATCACTAAGCAGCAAACTCACTTGAGTAGTCTACAAAGTTATCTACTGCAGTAGTAGTGGAACATTATTTAAGTTATTTCTACATGCAAAAAAAATCCTGTTATGTTTCAAAGGATTTTTCTTGGGTACCACTTTGTATGCTCTTATTTTTCCTCTAAATGAAGTGAACTTTTACACTCCTATCTGCTCATTTCACATGCTTATAAAGAAGGGAGAAAAACCAGGAGTATTACTTAGGAGCCGTGACTGGGTAGAAATAAGGATCATAAGAATTTCTGAGATACAGACAATTAAGTAAATTATCATGTGTCTTTGCCTGTGCAGCTTTTTTTGCACTTCTCTTCCTTTACCTATGAATTACCTTGTACAAGAGGAGGAAGAGAGTAGAGACCCATTTCTTACAGCAGTGAATACAAGCAGTGCTCCTAAAAGACTACCCTACTCTGGCAGGCAAGTGAAACAGCAGCAAAAAAACGTACCTGATCAACACATGGGGCAACCTTCTACATGAGGTTATTTCAACAAAATTTCACCAGGTAAAAACACTCATGAGGAACTCCTTTACTGTCACAGTACTGTTTTTGTTTACTGTTTTTGTTTAGATACCATAAATGACAGGCTTACGCTGCACAGGAACAACCTCAACTTACATTTTCCATTGACTGCAGTCGTTCTTGTTTGAATACAACAGGACAACAGAAACATTCAACGGGCATTTAACAGCTTGGTGCTCAAGAATTATGGAAAATCCATACAACTAAGACAACTAGAGTACACTACCAAAGGTTTTTCCATAGACAAACATCCAAATATAAGAAGAAAAATCCTACTCTAGAAGTGAATTTGCTCTAATGAAAACTAAAGGAATCTGATTTTATCCTTTTGTTTAGCTGGGAAGAATCAAAGAGTATCCCTTGCATATGGCTGGAGCCAAGAATGCTCCAGGCAAAAATATGTACCAAGAAAGAAATATTGTGACCTGGAGAAGCAGGTTTTTTAATGTTTAAGAGGACTGCCATTCCAGAATTCATTTTTATTCTTTCCCATGGTGTCTCCTTAGCTACAACACAATACTTTCTCTTTTTTCCTTCCTTAATAATGTCACATTGTCTACTGGCAGAAACTACTTTTTTAAATACCTTCATGTCAATCCGCAGAGGAAACAAAATCACATGCTAAGTCAAACCGAGAAAATGAGCTATGAAAACTACAGTCAAAACTAAAGGAGGAAAATAGTCTTTTTTTGTCTTCACTCTAAACACCTCAAAGTCTTTTCATGGCAGTAGGATGATATAATTATCTGTCAATATTTCATGTGAACAGGTACACAAAAAAGTTTTTTAATTAAACTTAATTTTACCCAGTGTTAATTTAGATAGTATCCTACTGTATGGAGATAGGGAAAGTGGCAAGAAAAACATAACTCTTCAATGCTAGGAGTCTGCTGCCAAAACGAATATGAGTTACGATAAAACTATCAGGAGTTATGGACTGTTTGATGTTGCAGACATCATCACTGAATTTCTAGTCTTCAGTGAAAGAATTTTTCATCTGCTACAAAGAAGCATGTAATAAGGACTACGGAACAATAGCTGTACATACTGTTACAGCATTAAGTATTCTCCAAATCTTTACTTTTTCTGGGGGTGGGGGGGAGGGGGAGGGAGGGAAAGGAGAACCCCAACAATCACAGTTCTGCAGTTTGAAATTTGATCAGACTGCATCACTGAATCAGTATTGCGTAACTACTGTACACGTTCATCAAATGTATATATAAGAGCACGTTTTCTCTCACATCAGGAAGTTAATTCAAATACCGACTGCTAGTTTATCAAAGTAACCTGAAAAATCATTCTAGCAGAAGTGCAAAGTCGGCACATATATCCTTCACTGCTGCTGCTAACAATACAGAAATACAACAACACACATTGTTCCTGTCATTGGCTGCTGGAGCATTTCATGAAAAACCTGAAGTCTCTGCACCACTACATTAAAAGTGTCCATCTATAACTGCAACGAAGTTGCAGTTACAATGCATTTGATTTCCATTACCAAAGAGATCAGGGTAACAAATAGATATTATATTCTGTGCTTTCTTCGTTACATTCTTTATCAGAGGCTTTCATTGTGCAGCAGTACACTTTTAATATACCACATTAAAAAACCAAAACAAAACCAAAAAAACCCCACAAAACAAAACAAAAAAAAACCAAAACACCACAAACAGAATAACTGGAACTGATGAAGAATTGAAGTATTTTCCCCCAAGCAGTGACTTTTAATGAAATCCTGAGATCTTAAGCAGAAACAGAATTAATATATTAATGAAATTATTTTATTACAACTTACATATGAAAATATCCTTTCATTTACACTTCTTTTTCTCAACATTTCTATTTCAAGATTTACATATTTATTCTCTTCCTTTCATCATCTTTTTCCCCACCAAGTAGTTGAGGTTGTCTTACCGCCTTCCTATATTTCTCCCTTCCCTTCCAACTTTCCTTTCTTTCTAGCAGGAATTGAACAGTATGTAGACACAGCTAAATGTGCCAATAACATTTCATAGCTTTCCTTGACTTAGCTTTCTCAAATTTATCTTTAGATTTTTTAAACATTATTAATCCTCATGGTTCCAAACTTAAACACTCATACATGTTTAACAAATAACATTCCCAGTCATATTCTCATATAGTCCTCCTGAATAAAGAAAAACAGAAAAGAAAAAAATAAAACGAACAAAAGAAATCCATTCTCTTTCATCTCATGACTATTCATTAGACTCTTTAATTATTTTCAGATGTAGGATGAACAGAAGTTCTATGTAAATAATTCATGAAAAGGTAAGCATATGTTATAGAAGTCATCTGCTGCATTTTGCAGTCTGTATCCTGTCCTTTCATAGTCAAAATGACAGTAGTCAGTTACAATATAAAATACAAATTATTTTTAAATCCATACTGCTCCAAACGCACAATGTCAACAGTGCTACCTAATTCTACAGTACCCTTCCAAAGGACACCTGTATTTACAGTTAACTATTCAAGCTAGAACTTGGCTCATAACGATGACAGAAAAAAGCAGGAAAAATAGCAAATTACATATCATGGAATAAAATGTAACTCATGCAACGGTATTATGAGTACATACCCCATGAATAATTAATTCCCATTTTTCACACCAGCCCTTACGATATAACAATCTTAAACAAATTAATTTAAAAAAAAAAAAACCAAAACACCACGAAGGGGGGGAATTGAATAGGGAGTTCACTTGATCTTCATGCCACCAGAAGTTTGTTTGTTGTTCCTCATCCTATCCCATGCTGCCCAGTACTCCCTGAGATTACACAATTTAATGAATTGTTTCTGAGAAAAAGAAGTATGAAGCTGCAAGTAGGCATCTGCAAAGCCATTCCCAAAACAAATGACAATTTTTGAACGTCTATTTCTATAGACAATAGATGTGAAATAAAACATGGTAACTTAAAGACGTATACAAGCAAATACACTCTTAAAACACTGTCCATTCAAATGTGCTTACCTACCATTTATGTGCTGGAGAAAAAGAGCAAGTATTTTTTGCAGGAGGGAGAAAAGAAAATGGCGATTCTTTAAAGCTCTCTATTAAGAGGATCTAATAAAATGGTTCTACAGAGAAGCAGACCAGAAATACGAGCAGCTGACTTCACCCTCCAAGTAGGGAGTATGTACTTACTCCTCTACCACTAGTCAGTCTTGCTCCTGAATTCTCACCTGACCCACAGCTTAAGGAAGGGTCAAACATTGTAATCTATTATAGACACCATGTTCCCTATTGCCCACTTTAGACTTGTCTGATGTGATTAATTTGGTGTCTTCAGCAAAGTTTCCTATCTTAATTGAACCACCTGACAAAACTTCTTAGTATTTGAACACGTGGTGGAAATAAACTGTGCCTTTATGTAGTGTATCAGTCAGTCGTGCAATTCTAGCACCTCATTTTCATTAGTAGTGAAGGAATCATCTCTGGCTAGCAATGTGCTAAGTAGATCACAGCATCGACAAAATCTTTTTACGATACGCACTATTTCATTCCGTTCAAGCTCCTCCTTACAACTACACTCTAGCACACTCCTTCTCTCACCCACTAAAACCACAGCTCCACTATTCTTTTAACTTCTTATGATGTTCTGCAGTTCTTTCTATCCCTTTTGCTGGTTCCTTCTGCTGCACAGGTGCAGTGCAAGTAAGCATTGCCAGCAGCTGCATTTTTGCATTGACAAGGGAGCCAAATACTGTTTCTGGCACATGCGCAATAGGTCTGGTATCTCCAAAACAAGGAATACAGAAGCTCCTTGCCCTGCCAGGGTGCAATACTTAGAGACAGCTTTTCACAAAAAAAACACGTCTAATTTGAAAATGAGACAGCACTGCCAAAAAAACCCACCCTGTAGCTTCATAATAAATCCAGCACCTCTCCCAGTATAGAACGTATTGCAGTAATGCATCTGCTTGATTTAGAGGTTAACTGTCCATTTTCCTCTAACAAGGATATGATAGCTCTCAGGATAACTACAGCAAACACTGACAGTATAATCTGACAATCTTGCCACACTTCTAACATCACCTTCACTATCGGCTGCTCTAAATAAATCCCCTTTCTTCTTTTGTCTAGTGACTCTCTGCACCAGGACAGACTAGATTTTCTATAGGGCCTATACCACAGCACTTTCCAATACATTGATACTTTCTCGACTTGTTCCTCTCTTCTTAGCAGCTATATTTTGAACCGATGGAAAGCGGCAGCCCAGCCCTCTACGTCAGGCTGCAGAAAATCCAAAGTCTCTTTTTACCTCCTGTTCTCTCTACTAATTCCAAAGCAAAACCAACAGTCTGCTAAAATGAGCTTTTCTATTCTCTTCACTGAACAGCACAATCTTGAAGGAACTGGGTAATTTTTTTCTACTCCTTCCTTCTCAGCAAGGCCTATACAAGGTCCTCAGAGTGAGTTAGCCTGTCTCTGGAAGTGTGCGTGACTCTGTGAGATCTGCAGGAAACAATGCCTACTAGCACCTACGCCTGACACAGCAGTATTTCATTACACTCACATACATCAATGCTGCCAGATCAGGTGTAGGAAATAAAGAACAGCTGTTGCTATGATCAACTTTTCTGACAAGCTCCTTCCTAAGTGTGGTCAGCAGATTCGTAAGGGCAGAACCTAATCTCAAAGGACACTGCATTCTTCTTTCTGCTACCAGGTCCTTAAGGAACAACAGCTTTCTTGAACTTGAGGAAATTTGCCTATATTCAAATAATGAGCCATGATATATAAAACGATTCCTCACCAACAACATTCTTAAAGTGGGAATAAAATCCAGCTTTGCCCTCTTAAAACTCTATTGACCTTACAATTAAAAAAAGAAGTGTCACTACAGCAACCAGAAAATGTACTGAACACAGTTAAGAAGTTAATCTCTTCTACAGTAAAAACAGTTTCCAACAGCTTTAGAAACCATTTTTATCTCAAGAAAAAAGGCTATCCTATTGTAACCCTAATTGGCTACATGATAATTGTTCTTACCTGGATTGAACAAGAAATTTCCCAAACTAGACCCCAGGTCCCTAGAGGATGAATGAGATCATAGGATGACCTCTCCTTCTTTCCTTTCTTTAGCTCTGCTAACATAAGAATAGAGCATTTCAAACCAGTGGAATGGGCAGAGGACAAAAAACATCACATTTCTTTACGTAGTGTACTTTTCCTCTCTAATCCGACTGCAGCTATTATTTCAGGCTATCTTTGTAGAAACACTGCTGAGAACATGAAGGCTGAGTAATAAAGACCCTGAAGTTTTAGCCAACTTCAGGCTTGGCTACCCAGGCGAATTAATGAAAAGATGAAGTATGGATTTACAACACACCTGTACGAACATACAATATAGATGCTTTTTTGCGGATTAAGTAGGAAAACTCTTTCCTCAAAATGGAGTACGCTACCTCACAGAAAAACATATTCAACTTGCAAAGAAAGCATTCCTACTGGGAATTCACACAAAAGTACTAAGAAGCTGTAAAGGTACAATGTAATTTACAGCTGATTAATTTCTTCGGACAAACAAGCCCACAGGTATTAGCCACAGTTATCATATCACCTACCTCAGGTAGCCTTCTATCAATAAACTAGAATCAGCAACTTCCAACTATTTGAATAATAAATACATTTTCCTCTCCATCTTTCTCACTCAGAACAACTCCTTAACAAGATGTCTTTCCCTTAATTTTATGAGAAAACTAGAAGATGGCAAGCAGGAAGGCATAAAGACATATGACAATTCACTGATGCAGTTCAAAGGGGCTACATAAACCAGACAGGTTTCAACACTGAAGGCTGATCCTTTTTCCAAGGTACACCCTGAGTAAAATGATCGTTTCAAACAAAAAAAAAAAGTGCCATCAGATATTATTCGCTTGCAATATCTATAAATCTCATTCACTGGAGAAACTTTTTTTGCAATTAGTTTATAAACTTCGCATAATCTCATCACTACTGACACATTCATCCAAACTCCCTATTACCGAAATTATCCTCATGTCCCTCATTACACAAGAATAATCAAGGTTATATGCTACTGGAAATAAAGTGTTTAGATGGCAATAATGTGTCTATACATTTGTCTTAATTTAATAACAGCATTTTATTACAAAGAAAAATACAATCAGGTGAAGGTACAAAAGTTAAGAAAAATTTATTAGTGTTAATTAATGCTTGAAGGTAAAATTATGCTTCTTTCAATTGAACCCATTAAAGGGGCTTTAATATAGATTTGCACAGCAAGCTGAAGATTTTCAAGTGCAGATAATGAGGCAAGCTAGTACTATTTTAATCCCTCTGGAGTATAATCAGTTGATAAGGTTTTGAAACGTTACAAGGTCTAGGACAAAAAGATTAGCTTTAGTTCCTCCAGATCAGAATTGAAACCTAATTAATTAACAATGTTATGGAAGACAGAAAAGGTTTATTGCTACTTTTACACGTCTTTAATTTCATCTTCTAAGGAAAAGAGTTGAAGATATTTTAATTTCTCTACTACATGAATGGCAGAAGACTGAGTTTCTTGTTCCCACATTATCCTCTAAGCCAACTGTTTAAATTCAAAGAAATTAATATATTCTTCCAAAAATCTCACCTTACTTTAAAAGAAAGAAAAAAAAAAGGGCACCAGTGATCTATTTGAGACATGTATATATTGTAGATTTTTACACAAAACAGGTCAGAAATGTTTCCAAAGAAAAGGGAGAACGAAAGAGATATGTGCAGTAGTCAGCCTTCAGAAGAATAATACTTAAAATTCTAGGACAGTTGAGTTATCATAGAATCATAAAATCACTAAGGTCGGAAAGGACCTCTGAGATCATCAAGTCCAACCATCAACCTAACACCACCATGCCTACTAGACCATGTCCTGGAGTGCCACGTCTATGCGTTTTTTGAATGTCTCCAGGGACGACGATTCAACCACCTCTCTGGGCAGTCCATTTCAATGCCTCACTACTCTTTCCATGAAGAAGGTTTTCCTAATATCCAACCTAAACCTGCCCTGACGCAACTTGAGGCCATTCCCTCTCGTCCTGTCGCTTGTTACTTGGGAGAAGAGACCGACACCCTCCTCACTAGAAACACCTTTCAAGTAGTTGTAGAGAGCGATCAGGTCTCCCCTCAGCCTCCTCTTCTCCAGGCTAAACAGCCCCAGTTCCCTCAGTCGCTCCCCACAAGATTTGTTTTCCAGTCCCTTCACCAGTTTTGCTGCCCTTCTCTGGACACGCTCCAGCAGTTCAATGTCCTTCTTATATTGAGGGGACCAAAACTGGACACAGTACTTGAGGTAAGGCCTCACCAGGGCTGAGTACAGGGGGACTATCACTTCCCTACTCCTGCTGGCCACGCCATTCCTGATACAGGCCAGAATGCCATTGGCTTTCTTGGCCACCTGAGCACATTGCTGGCTCATGTTCACCTGGCGGTCAACCAGCACCCCCAGGTCCTTCTCTGCCAGGCAGCTTTCCAGCCACTTCACCCCAAGCCTGTAGCGCTGCCCAGGGTTGTTGTGGCCAAAGTGCACGACCCGGCACTTGGTCTTGTTAAACCTCATATAGTTGGCCTCGGCCCATCGATCCAACCTGTCCAGATCTCTCTGGAGAGCCTTCCTACCGTCAAGCAGACTGACACTGCCTGCCACACTCATAAGCAGCAGTTATGCTGCAGAAATTCTTTTCCTTGAAACACATAGAGAAATTATGTATATATGGCAAGGACACATCACTACTGAGAAAAGAGTTTTGAACCACTGTGTAAAACAAAAATGACAGTAATAAGATCAGTATAGCAATCTAGCCACCAACCTCAAAGGAGTAAGATTTTTACCACACAGCATTTAGAATAAATATGTATATGCCAGATGAGGCACAGCTGTGACTATCAAGATCAAAAGTTACCACTCAACCAATTACAAAGACAAGAATTGAAAAAAAAAGAAGGTGCAAAGGGAAGAATACAACGGAAAATTCAAATACAATACTTTTTTGTACTGAATTTATGTGCGATAATTCATGAAAAAAACTTAAGTGCTTTAATAAATACAATATTTATTTGAACCTTTGAATGGTACATTCTGAAATGCTCCACATTATTTCATACTTAAAATGTTTAACAAAATATGCAGCTATGCAATAAGCTTATGGTGAGAAAAAAAAGTAATTTATCTAAAGCTGAAGATTACACGATAGTAATTTAGGAATGGTGCACAACAGACTGAAGTCATACTAAAGTACATAAATGTACTGCATGTACTCTGTTCCAAAGATATCAGACAGCAGAAGTTTTGTAGAACTGTGATATACACTGATTTTTACCCTTAAAGCCACAAGCCCCATTCTCATGAATATTCGAGCGCTTTTCCCATGTTCATGTTATACAAAAGTGATTAAAGACCATATTACTTCTCAGTCATAAGTTTCTAAACTAATTATTATAGGGGTTATTTTGGTAATACCCATTAAAATGGAAACAGTTGAAATATATCATTACAAATAAACCTAATTTAGGTCTGAGCATTATATGCCTACATGCATCTCAACTAGGGTGTAGAGCATATGCTTTCTTATTTACAATCATTTTGAAAGGGTTATTAGCATGCCAGAACAACGTCTAAGCAGAATACAAGAGAAGAAAGATTATCTCATGTTCTCTTTCTAGGATTTTTCCCTTGTTCCTGGAAGCAATATCAGCTTACCTACGTGTTGAATTATGAGCCACATCATTTATTTGCGTTTTTTCCCTTTGTGAGCATGGATTCATACAATCAGCTGTTTGCTGTCCAGTCAAAAATTCCCAGTAAATAAACTTATGACAAATTATATTGTTGCAACTCGTATCTCTCTGTGATGCATGAAGTGGAAGACATGACTGGATAATCTCACCTTTCTAGACATATCAGATAGGTAGACTGCAATACA
>VWZZ01006474.1:5611-59630 GCA_013399095.1 Psophia crepitans
GCTGGGAGTGTGTGTCGTGTCCTGTTGCTGTTTAAGGGCTCCAAATTAAACATTTCTGTTTCACAGACAAGATATTTGAGGGGAAGAACCAAAAAACCCAAACTTTCTTGGCAGAACTTCCAAGCTACGTGACTAGCGGACGTGTCTTCTTGCTTTACTGAAAAATACCTACCAAAGGCCAGCCCGACCGTCCCAGCTCGGGGACGGGTACAGGAGTCTACTTTGAGTCACCTGAGTGGTCCAAAACTTGTGGAATTTTAATTCTGACTGGCGGCAGGTATAGAGGGGAGGGGGACACAGCCTGCCTGCGTGGGAATTCAGGCGCTCTGTACCCGATGTGCTTTATTCCAGAGTTCAGGTCATCTTTGTAACCTCACTTGGGGGAGACAGAGTTCAAAAGTTGCAGCTAACAGAAGGACCCCGGGAACCTCGGGATCATGAATCGAGTTGTCGGTCTCTTTGCTGGTGGCAGCTCCCGAAGCGGCCTGCGCCGGCTGTGGGTTAGGTCGAGCTCAGTTTGTATTTCTAGGATTAACTCAACAATTTAATTCCTTTTTTTCATCATATATTCTGAAGTTCTTCCGACAGGCTGCTGCGGGTTTGTGTTTAAATTCCAGTTCAGCAAAAAAATGGACTTCGGCAATCGGATTTTGTGTGTGTCTGCTTGGGACGGCCTTGCGCTGCGCTTCGCCGGGGTGCTCCGCGCTCGGCTTTGTTCGCCCTCTGATCCTTTCTCCGCCGCTGATTTTTAGCGGCGCTTAGCGAATGATTAAAAGTTACCGCATGGTGTTTGACTTGAGAGATTCTTTCGGTTTCTTCTGGAAGTTTGCGGGCTATCTGCGGCGCGCAGCCAGCAGGGGATTAGCCGGTCGGTGTTTCAGCAGTTAAGCTGAAATGCCTGAGCAAGAGAATGAAGCAGCGTGTGATACAGCGCAGTCCCGAAAGCTTAGCTGGGTTTCGCTTCCTGCTAGTTGCAACTGAAGCTTGGGGTTCAGAGACGGAAAGCAGTGTCTGCCTGAGGGAAGGGTGGGAGAATAAAAGCCGGATTCTCCGTTCCAAGTCGCGATTCCGCATTGTACGCTCGTAGTTCTCACGTTCTGTTTCCCACTCAGAACTGCGTTGGGACCCGGAGCTGGGCCGCGACGTGTGTGTGCTGTGCAGGTACGAAGTGACCAGAAAATTGGACTTTTCAGCCTGCTTTTTTATTATCTTCTAAAACCACACTAAAAGCTACCTCTAGTTACTCTGCAAGCTTGCAGCTCTCGGTTCAAAAGCAGCTCTCCCTGTGCGCTTACCCGCCCCGCATCACCCCGACCAGCTTGCGAGAATTCTCGGCTTCATCCTCGTAAGGTCTCTGCGAGACAGAGGGATGGAACTTCTCCGGAGGGCTGAGGAACACAGATCAAAACTAACGGTTCTTTCATCCAGCGAGGTTCAAAGTCTGTGTTTGCCCAGAGAGGAGTGGTTTGAGTTCCTTGTATTCTCCCCACCAAAATATTTAATGCCCATTAACTCCGATTAGAGCAATTGGTGTTCAAACAAATCGAATTGGTGTCGCAGCATAATGGTGCCCGGCACACCTGGGTGACGGTACGGTGACCTGCTGACAAATTGGGGTTTAATTCCAGTGGATTTGTGGATTTTATTTTTTTTTTCTTTGCTAATATTAGGGGTGAATAAGGTGAGATTTTTAATTTCTTTTCGCTTTAAGGTGTTCAGTTGTGCTGGAGGACCAGAGATTGTCAGTGCTGTTTGTCATTAGTGAAAACTTCAGAAAATCACTACCAAATCTTACGTTTAAGTTGAAAATCAAATATTTTTGGAGGTTCAGTGACTTGTTTAACTGTGTTTTTTTTTTCAAGCGGCCTGAAGATGCTTTTCGCTGCCAACACCCCGCTCCTGCCTGCAGCCTCACCCGAGCTCTGCCTGCCCCTTCCCGGCTGCGGTGCGGGTGAGCGTACGGCTCGAGCCTGACTGGATCACGAGTTGTCTACAAGTTAAGACTTCAGGACTGGTTTTTAGGGCTGGACACGTCCCATTCTTTATTCCAAACCGCACTGAAACCGGCAATGGATTTTTTCACATTTCCTCTGCAGCTGCTCGTGGCGATGCCTTGTCCTGACCTCGCCCCCGCCAGAGGCGCAGGAGGAACGGCCAGAGATGACCGGGCTCACTTTGAGCGTATCTGTACTGCTGTAACATGAAATTCAGAAAGCTGCCAAACCTCCACCGTGATTAGCCAAGAGGAGAGCGGGGCGAGAGCTGAGCAGGTTGGGAACCCGCACAGCAGCCGCTGAATCTGTCCTGCCGCCGCAGGCCCAGCCCGGGTGGGTTGGCACCCATCTAAACCTGAGGGATTTCTTGCCTGCAATGGCAGAGGGCAGGGCCAGCAGCTTTGGGGTCCTTCTGTGTGTGTGTGGGACCCGTGCTTTGGGGCTCCACTGAGTCTCCAGCACCAGCCTTTGATGAGTAGCGGGGGAAAAATTGGTGCCTGGTGAACAACTTCGTGCTGGGGGATCCAGCGGGCTTCGGAAGCGATGTGGGTTGGGGAGCGGCTGACAGGAGGAGGAGGATGAGGGTCTGCCTTCCGCTTCAGGTATCCAGCAGTTTTAGAAAAATCACTTTTTTTTCCTTTCATTTTGGATTTAAAAAACACCCCCCCACCACCGCCTTTAGGAGGTTCAGGCTGTTGGAATCGCTTGGGATGAGGACATACTCCTGTAGCTTTTTCCTTTTAATAATACATGAACGGGAAATGGAGTAGCTTCCCATTAGCTGAAGTAAATTGCAGTGACATTTTTAGTAAGTAGTTTTATGCCACATCTGAAGTAGTAATAGTAGACATTCAAAAGAAGATTTACTTGCGCTGCTGTCGTACCCCGGCAGGCTCAGACTGCTGTAGTTAAGGCTGTGTCAGCAATCGTGGCTTTCTGTGGTGTAAAACGCTGCGTCTCAAGGCTTTTCGTGGTTTTAGATCACACGGTGCAATGTTATACATATTGAACAGGTGGATCAGTACTACTGGGGTGTGGGGAAGGATTTTTAGTATTCTTTATATTCAAGTCATCTCCAGGTTTATGTGAGCTTCCTTGTTTGTCTTAAAAAGAGAAATTAGAAGTTTCTTCCTGGAACTTCTGCTGTTTCTGTCAGAGCAGTATCTCACTCTAGGGCTGAACATCTTACTCGCATTGGCCAGACCACGTCCTCCCTGTGGGACCTTCTCGGGAGCGTTCTGGGGCAAACTCCTGTGGGAGGCTGAGTGGGGGCACTGGTGTCAGCCCGCCGGCGCTGGGCAGCAGGGTGCTGTGGTGTGCCTGGTGGCCATACGGTTGGCCGAGTGCCCCCCAGGCAACTTTTTGGTGTATTTCTGGGAAAAACAAGTTCAATACGCTGCTCTGATCGAATTCAGATATCGCTCCATTATTTTAGCTTCAAGTGTCTGCACGTTTATTGCCTGGAAAGTGCTGGTGCGTACCAGGCACTTCACCTTGTAAGTAATTGCTTTTAGGGCGAGATCTCGTTTAAAGGTTTGCGCTCGCTTGCTCTATTTTTGGAATTGAGGGGAAGAAAGCTCCAATTTGAAAGGTTTTAAAATGACTGTGATTGTTTCAATTGTTATAAATCAATCACGCTTGTTTCTTCCATGAAACTACAGCACCTGCATGAGAAAGCAGCCACCTTGTTTGTGGCGTTTGGAGTCGTTCCGAAGTATTTTGTTAGTACAGGTACAAAGCGAAGCTGTGGTGGGGGAAGGCAGTGAGAGGTTAAACAGTGCCCTAAAAGAGGAGGCCAGCACTTGTGTCATGGGTTTGTTCTTCTGGGTTATTTAAAATGCCGCCACTTGCAAAAATCCCCCCCTTGGCTTGCTAAGCCGTGACTTCAGGATTGTGTGTCTGGCTACGGCAGTCGGAGAGGTGGCAACCAAGAGGAGGGTGCGGCTGTGCAGGGGGCTGGGGGGGCCCTGGGCCCCAGACCTGCTCTTGGCAGGTCACCCCCTGCAGAAGAAGCGATTTCAGTTGCAGATCGACTCTGATAAACAGCTTTCGGATGCTTTTTGTCCTCCTCCTCCAACCCTTCGGGATAAGGGGCATTTACACAACGTTGGCTTTTAAATAGATGCTGAACTCCTGTCGGGTTGGCACTTGGCAGCTGGAGTTTTGCTTCAGTGCTGCTGTGAATTTGCTCCCTCACTGTAAGCCAGTCACTGGCTGGTCCCTGAGCACCAGCTGTAAGAAATTCTTTAAACCCTGCGGTGGGGCTCTGGGGATCTCTCGCCAACGGGCTGGCGCTGGCGGCAGCCTGGCCTTGGCACTGATGCCTGTGGCGCCTCTGCAGATGAAACCGAAAAACTGGGTTGAACTTTTCAGGCAAGCGGTGGTCTGCGAGCTTTTGTCTGTCTCGTGTTTATTTTTTGGTAATAGGGAACCGATGCCACAATGTTCATTTGAATGTTGAAATCAAGCATTATATATATATATACACATTATTTTTTTTCCAATTTATGTCCTTCCTCTTGCACTGGATCTGCCCGTGATTTCCAAGTCGTGAGCAAGGCTGGTGCAGCAGATGCTTTTAAACACTAAACTTTGTTCTCCAGACCCGCACCTTGCACCGCTCTTGAAGGCCTCTTGGCCACAGGTAGCCTCTTCGCTTGCCCAGGAAATTTGTTCCTGGTTACTATTGCTGCATTTTCTGAAGTCCCTGAACAAGGTTTGGACTTGCCATGCTCTTTTAAATGCTAGGATATTGGAAATATAGCGGGCGTGGAACACTTCCTCAGCAGTACGTGGGAAGCTGCAGGTATCTCCGCAGGTGTGAGGGCTGCCGGTGCACCAGCACGTTGCGTTTCTTACCCAAACCGTCAGCACTGTCTGCAGTCAAGAGTAAAATGAGTTTCACACAAAAGTTGAATTTCTTGTTGCACTGTCATGCAGGGTGTACAGACCACTTGTGTTTAGAGATGAGCATTTCCATTTGAAGTGTAGGAACAAGGTAGCTTCCTAATAGGGCCAGGAATAAAGCCAGGGCTCCTCAAAAATCAGGATAAATCCTAATCCACGCAACATATATACTGCAATACCTGTCCAGTGCCACTTCAGCCTGAGTGCTGTTGAGCAAACATACAGAATAAAGCAGCACAGCACCGTGCCTCGGGTTGGTGGGGCCATGCTCGTGGCCTCGAACCCTCGGGAGGCTGCGGCCGATGTTCCTCTGAAGGACGGCACGCGCAGAGGCAGGCTGCTCGGGCTGCTGAGCACGGGTACCTCAGGTTTGGTTCCTTCCTGGTGATTCTTTTTTTTCTCCCTCTCTCTAGGTACGGCTTTGTTGAGTTCGATGATCTACGAGACGCCGATGACGCTGTGTATGAGCTAAATGGTAAAGATCTTTGTGGGGAGAGAGTGATCGTTGAGCATGCCAGAGGCCCACGTCGTGACAGCAGTTACGGTTCCGGACGCAGTAAGCACTACCATGCATTTGTATCCGTGACTTATTTAAAATAAAACTTTTTTTTTTTTTCCTCATTTTAAAAAAAAAAAAAGTAATTTTAAAAGGAAATGTTTTGAAGTTGTGAATAGTGTTCTGTAACTGTAAATGTAACTGTTGATCTGAATATTTATTGTTTGTTGTATTAAACTCTTAATTGTTAATTTAATAAACACAATTTCTTGTACCATTTTTACTATTATCATTTCGTTTAACTCTTTGAATGGTTTTATTTACAATGTGCTGTTGAACGTAGATTTAACAAAGACCTCAATGTTTTAATTAAGAGTCCTTTGAGGCTAAGATGACTGCCCGTTCCATTTGCTGACCTTGGGTTCCCTTTCCATGAGTGGCTTCTTTGACCTTTGTGGCCCTTGGCTGACCAAAAAGGAAGCCATGTGACGACCGCAACCTTTTCCTATTAGACCTGGGTGGTGAGGATCCCAAGGGTTAGAGACAGATGAGATTAATCTGAAATAGGTGCCTGAAAAGCTTTATTCAGGTCAGATATTCAGAATACTTAAGCAATGTAAGTAACGTTAGTAACCTGGTTTAATTTGGTTGCTTCTTTCAAGCTGTTTTAAAAATAATTTAAATTTAATTGCATGTTCGTTGTAGTGTAATTATCAGTATATGCATTGTTTTAATGATGTGCTTGTAGTAAATTTATTTAATTTTTAATGCTTTGGATCTTTGTAAGGTGTTATACAAGGGGGGTTGAATTTAGGCTAGCGGGTGGGTGAATTTGTAATGTATTTGCGAACGTACGGGGCGGAACAATTTTTGTCCGGGATGTAGAGCGAGCGCTCCATTTCCCTAGTTGAAGTACTGCTGTCTGCTTGTCACCTCCTAAAGGTGGATATGGTTATAGAAGAAGCGGAAGAGATAAGTACGGTCCTCCTACCCGTACAGAATACAGATTGATTGTGGAAAATTTGTCAAGCCGCTGCAGTTGGCAGGATCTTAAGGTATGGGGCCCCTTTCCTTACCCTCTCTCTGTTAAAGAGCACAAAGGGTAAACAAGTTAGCTTCTGTTTCAACACGGGGAAATGGTATACGGACACCTGTGTTCTCCACTGCACTAGTAAGTCTGTGTGTTCCTAGGCACACAAGTAGATTTTTGGAAGTAAAAGGCACATCAA
This sequence comes from Psophia crepitans, assembly GCA_013399095.1. Classification (NCBI taxonomy): domain Eukaryota; kingdom Metazoa; phylum Chordata; class Aves; order Gruiformes; family Psophiidae; genus Psophia; species Psophia crepitans. The sequence continues at coordinate 12,238 of VWZZ01006474.1, forward strand.
GTCAATATGTGAGAGGATTTGCATATATGAAATCATTAGTGCGACACTGGGAGATGCACCTGCAGTCTTGGTGTCACTGCGAGAATAACTTTCCCTTCACACAAACCAACATCGCGTCCAGATGTGTGTTATCTTATCTGTAAGCCCTGTCAAAACAGGCTTTAATCCTGCCAGTGGGAGGACTCACTGGAGGTGGAGGAGTTCACCCTTGTCACGTTGGATTTTAACTCACCAACTTACAGGGCGCTAGAGCTATTTGGGAACGACAGCATCGTTCTCGCAGAGACGCTGTTAAGAATTTCCACATCGTGTAAAGCTGTTTTAAAGAGAGTTTCAGGGAAGGGACGCTTCCAGAATGAGCAATCATGCAAAACCTCTGCCAAAAGCTAATATTTCCCTAAGTCCGAAAGAGCGGAAGGTGATTCTGGGCAGTGGAAGCATTGGGTAGCACTGTGTGGCCCACAGCACCTCCGAGTAGGCTGGAGGTGAGGTGTTGGCTCTGTGATTATCTGCAGCACGGCCAGGGGTCAGGACAGGGAGCGGAAGGTCACTAGTGGGTGCAAAATGTAGTGTTTCCTTCCCAAATGTAGCAGCCATGGTTGAAAACACTTGATCTTACAGGAACGTTTTCTTTTAGGGTTCTCTTTTAAGGATGTGTAAAATTTGTTCTAAACAATCTTTGACGTAGTAGAAACTGGTCTGTAATTGAATGTGTAACACTAGCGCAGGTACGTACTGAGATCCTTCAAATGTCTTGTGTTGTTAACGCTTCACACCATCAATAGCTTGTCTTTGCTTCTGGTATTAAAAATTGTAAGTAGAGCATGGCATGATTAATCCTCTACTGGGCGCATTGCTTTTTTTGAATAGCTTTTGTTTTGGTATACTTAAGATGGAAATAGCTGGGTTGAAACCAGCCTGAAACCAGAGTTCTGTGCCCCATCTCCAGTGCAGCTGAAAGATGCCCCTGTCCGGCGGCTTGCTTGCAGCTGGGCAGAATGGCCCTCCCTGATAAATGGAGGTGGTTGGTAACTGAAACTGAGAAGCCAGGAAGCATGAAGTGGGGGAATGAATTGAGCTTTTCCTTGTGTGAGGGTTTCCTCCAGCAGAACGAGATACGTTACCTAGGTGGAGGACAAAGGGAAGTCTTGCCTGTAGTCTTCTTGCCTCTTCATATTCAACCTTGAAGTTTATCACCTTTCCCAAGTTGAAAACGTGATTTAGAAAGCAAGCACTTTTTCTTTTATCGCTTTTGTAACTTGAAACTTATAGTTCAGAGCATATTTGATATTCGACTCGAGATGGGCGACCTTAAATTATTGTTTGGCTCAAAACTACCAGTGCCGCCTTGGTGCTAACAGCACAAGCTGGGAAATGGCAGTGTGGTGGTGTTTGGCTCGCTGAAACCTTGGCGTTAGCACTGCACAGGCTCTTTGGTTCAAGGCCTTGCTGACATCCGTGTGAATAGAAGAGGCCAGTGAGCATCGTTGCAGAAATGCAGGGGGTCAGCCGGGAAGCCTGACTCTGGATTCGAGGCAATGGGTATTCTGTCCTCTTCCTCTAGGATTATATGCGTCAGGCAGGGGAAGTGACATATGCAGATGCACACAAAGGAAGGAAAAATGAAGGTGTGATTGAGTTCAAATCCTATTCTGACATGAAAAGAGCCCTTGAAAAGCTGGACGGGACAGAAGTAAATGGCAGAAAGATTAGATTAGTGGAAGACAGACCTGGATCGAGACGGCGCCGCTCCTACTCCAGAAGCCGAAGCCATTCAAGGTACGTCTCTCTAGTGGAGCTCGGGCGCAGCCTAGCTGCAATCACCTGAATACACGGCAGGTTCCAAAACACCTTGGTGGTGGGCAGAGCTCTCGGTAAATCTGTGTTTTGCAAATGTGTTAGTTACCTGCAAGTACCCAAGGGAAATGAGGCTTCTGCTCAGAGGGGGCTCCCTTGGTGAACGCCTGTATCCGCTAGCGAAACAGCCGGCAGCGTGCTGCTGCTCTTCCCTACTGCATGGAGCCCGTAGGCTTCGCTGTCCCGCAGGAGCGGGCTGCCTGGCAGGTGGGGCTGTGCAAGCAGAATGAAACAGAAGGTGCTTTTCGCGTTGCAGCTCTGAACAATGTGTTCTGCTACAGGCACCAGGGCTAACAGTTCTTTCTCAGCTCGAAACCCCCCAGCTGTTCCCTGTTTCTTAGAGATCTGCTGCTTTCGTTGTAGGACCGAGAGAGCTGCTTCTGCATGCAACACCGAGTATTTTCCCCTTCCCGTTCTGGGGGAGAACTTGTTGTCGCAAGAAAACTCAGGCAAACTTCTGTTGATAGAACAGCTTGCTTATGAAATCAAAGCCTGAAGTCAAAGCTTTATCCTGGTGTCTTGCTCTATTCAAACCCTGACTTGATTAGGAAAGGGATTCTTGCTTCCTTATCTTAAATATAAGGTAGCATATTTTCTTCCAGATCAGCAACCCTGCTCGCTTCCAGCCATGGCAGCAGGGGATGAGCGGTGGGGAGAAGGGTACTCTGCGTTTGTAACGTTATTGTGTAACGCTCTCACTGTTCAGCTGTTTGAAAGGTGCTTTGATGCTCTGGGGCATTACCCACAGGGGCCCGGGGGTGGCAGGCTCTCCGTGGGCATGTGCTAACGTCAAGCTGATTTTGTTCCAGGTCTCGCTCTCGAAGCAGACATTCTCATAAGAGCAGGAGCCGCAGTGCCAGTAGTAGTCGCTCCAAGAGTAGATCAAGATCCAGGTATGTCTTTGTGTTGGAAGAAATGGGGGCTACCCACTTAAATGAGAAGCATCATCCTAAATTCACAGTAGGAACACTGGTTTGGTGTTTTTTTTTTCTTTTCCCCACCACATTTTGCCCACTGCTTAAGTGCTAATCAAATCCAAGCCGCGTTAAAGTGTGGCTGTCTGTTGCTTTTGCGCTTTCAGGTCTGTGTCCCGTTCCAGAAGCAAGAGCCATAGTCGAAGCAAGAGCCGTAGCAGAGGCCAAAAAGAGAAAAGCAGGACTCCAAGTAAAGAGGATAAAAGTAGGAGCCGCAGCAGGAGTGCAGAGAAATCCCGAAACAAAACTAAAGACAAATCTGAGGGTGCTCTCCATAACAGTGATGAGAAAGCAAAGAGCAGGAGCTGCAGCAAGGAAAAGAGTAGGAGCAGGAGTGGGAGTAAGGACAGGGGAGAGACAAGGGAGAGCATGAGGAGTAGGAGCAAGGAGAAGAGTAGAAGCAAAGACAGGGAGAAGAGCATTAGCAAGGCTAGAAGCAGGAGCAAGAGCAGGGATAGAAGTAGGAGCAGGAGCCACAGTAAGGATAAAAGGAAAAGTAGGAAGAGAAGCAGGGATCAGAGCAGAAGTAGAAGCAGGAGCCACAGCAAGAGTCAGAAAAGCAAGAAGCGCAGCAAGCGAGACAGCAAACCGAGTAGCAAGAAGAAAAGGAAGGACAGCCATGAGCGGTCCAGGTCAGCCTCCAAAGAAAAGGAGCATCTAAAATCAGATTCTGAGAAAAAGGAGGTAAAAGGGGAGAGTGAGGATGCAGCCGCACATCGGGCATCTCGCTCCAGGTCTAGGTCTATTTCCAAGTCAAAACCAAATGTCAAATCAGATTCTCGTTCTAGGTCTAAATCTGTTTCAAAGCCTAGGTCCCGGTCCAAGTCTAGATCGAGGTCTGCCTCTAGGTCACGTTCCCGATCACGGTCAAGGTCTCGCTCCAGATCCTAACCTTGCTGCAGCCACACTCGGAACGGTCGGAAAAGTCTTTTGTACATGTTTAGTAGTTGTAGCGCAAGTGATTGAAGTAGAAAACGTGTCGATGCTGTATATTTTTAACAACCCTGATGGTATGTCTGTCACTGTTAACTGCAGTGCTCCCTCCCTGCAGCGCGCTCTGGTGCGAGGCCGCTCAGCTCATTTTCTATCCCTTAGGAAGGTTCTCTTTAAATATAACACTTCCTTGAGCACCAAAATTGCCCTGTTTTCCAGGAAAAGCCTTGCAGGGAATGAGCACTGCACCTCGGTGGGTTAATGAGACTGCAGCGATGGCTGATAGGTAGGTATGACGGCTTCAACAGTCTTTGCCCTTGAATCGATGCCCTTTGATGTATGCCATTTAGTGGAAGTGCTAAGTCTTCAGTTTCATAATACTTTTGTTTCATATTTTTTGGACTTACAAAGTTGTGAATAGCACAGTCAAAAGAAAAAAAGAAACTAGGTACTTGCAGTAATCCATAGGGAAAAGAAGTATAGTTCCATATTCTGGTATTGTGACAATATCCTTGTTTTATATTAAATTTTTTTATTTTATTTTTTCCCTGTCTTGCAAAGTACAGTGATTCTTGTTTCCATGAAATTTGAATAAAGACTATTTTTGCTTGACGACACTTGGTGGTGGTTACATGAAGTTGTGTTGCGACTGTCACCATTTTATATTTGATTGGGGTAAGCTCGAATCTGCAGAAGAGTTGCTCGCAGAGGACGGTTTCTTGGGTTAGAAGGCCACTTAGCCTGGGGTGTAGTCACGATACTCAAATACAATCCAGTTAGAATAACTCACTTCTACAGAAACACTGCTTGAACATTGCAGTGAGGAGAAGAATGCACGAAAACGAACTGGAAGCGGTAGCGAAGGCGACAGGCCCGTCTCGCTGTTCATAAATGACGTGTAGCGAGCTTCAGCTTCTGGAATACAAGGAAGAAAACTTCTCCGCCACTCAACTCACTCGACTCAAGTCATTGTTTGTCCCACACCACCTTCAGCGCCGCGCAGCTGAGGAAAGCGTGGCTTTTCTGCTCTTTGCCTTACTCTGTGGATCGCCAGTTCAGTTGTTTCCTCTCTCACGCCGTTGGCCTTTCTTACCGTGCGTTGGGAAATGAAGGGGAAAGCAGCACGGTGCGTTGGCAGGTGCTTTTCTAGACTGGCACGCTCAGCAGGAGAAAGGGAAGCTGTCCCAGCTCTTCACTACTGGTTGTTCTTTGATTTCACAATCCCTGATTGTGAGTTTGGGATTTCAGTCATGATCCACAGCTTCCTAAAGAGGAAGGTGTTAGTCTGGCCCAGGCAGGACAAGGACAACGCAGGCTTTGATAGCATGAACCAGCCTTTGCACTGCGCAGCAGCCGGTCTCTGTCTTATATCCCCCCCAAAATGCGGGGGGAATTGCAGCTCAGGGATTTCCAGTCATGGAGTAGAGGTGCAGATCGTGCATGGCCCTTTCCTGGGAGGGAGCTGCTGCACAGGAACCCCATCCCCTCTGAAGTCACAGTGTCCAGACAGGCTCTGCCATCGAACTGGAATTCCCTAGCGCTTGCTTTCCCAGCCTGGCTTCTCTAGTTACACCTAGAACCATTTGGAGTTGAGGTTGGAGCCTCACTGTGCCTTTCCAGAGTATTTTTCAGGAGTTTTTCCTCCCTGTAAGCCACCAGTGCTTGGGGGGAACCTCCATAAAAGGAACAAAGGAGAGGATGGGCTTCTGAGGAGCTCTGGGCTTGGAAACACTGGCAGCGGTGAGGGGCTGCTCTGCCGGCATGTCCCCAGCATCCCCGTGGACGTGAGGAGGAAGGCAGGCAGCTTCTGGCAAGGGTTCTGTAGATGTTCCTGAATAATATCCCAATTTTAGAGTTGAGCCACTAGCAAATTGCTCAGACTGAGCTTTCCACAAGCTCTTCTGCCACACGAGTGGCTTTGAATGAAGAACGGACATCCCCAGCACCCCGCCGGCCAGCAGTGCTCTGAAAAATAAAAGGCAAAACGTATTTTGTGAGTCTTAATTTGGGGGGGTGGGGGCAGAGAAAGCTTAGTTGTGGCTTTATCAAAACCTTTCCTTTAGCAAATTTCAAACTGCTAACAGTACTTAATGACAGTGGTTCTCGCAGCTAGATGTTAACTTCAGAGGTGCGAGTAATTCCGTATAATTTGATCATTCGAAACTTGTCCTGCCATATTAAAAAGAAGAAAGGGCGATAGATCAGAAGAGTTGCTTTCCACACAAAATATTTCCGTAGAGTTTAAGAGGGGTCAGGGTTTGGCAAGCGGCTCAGGCTTTATCAAATGTCATATTACTACAGCAGCATGAGAGAGCGCTGCAGAAGTGATACTCAATTTCTTTACAGGGGAAAAGCCTTTTTTCAGCTATATGTATTTAGTGCTTGAACATCTTAGACTCTCATCATAACATTTCTAAACCCTTTTGCTGCTTAATCTCCGTAGAGAAGCAAACCAGGCTAAGCAAGATGTTTGCTAATAGGGGATAATTGGCCAAAAAATACCTTTAAGAAAATCTGCAAATGATGAAGTCTAGGCTCAGCTTTAAAAAGTGCCTCTGGCTTTGCTGTCTGGCTGCCAAGGCTGCCCCTAAGGAAGCGAGTGTGGGCTCCGTGAGCCCTTCGGGAGGAACATTTCTTCCCAAAACACTTGCAGATGGGCCTTTGGAGATGGATGCACGTGGAGAGCTTCTGGCTGAGGGGTGAAATTTTCATCCTGTGCAGGAAGGGACGTTTCCTGCGATGGGAAAGACAAAAATCCTTCCAGGATGCGTGCGCGAGCACCTTGGGCGACGCTGGCAGTGCGGAGGTTTCTGTGCATGAATAGGGGCATTCATTAGCCAGGTTTGATATAATTAATTGTGAGCTCCCTGCTTTTCCTCCTGCCCTTTTCAAAGCAGATGATTGATTGTTGCAAGCAAATTAGCAAGGGGTGGAAAAATCCAGTTTTGATCTTAAAAAAAGTAAAATAAAAAAGACATTTGAGGGTCGGGCAGCCTGAGATCAGTGCCTGTTTGCCCAAATCTTTGTTCCTGTATGAGCAGGAGCCTTTGGCTTATTCTTCTTTTCTCCCAAGAAAATCACTTACGTATTTAAAGATGCACCCAGAGCACCTATTGGGAAGCCCTAGAATTTCAGTAAGAGTTTTGACTGCTGGATCTCAGTAAGAATTTGGTCACCCATTGCGGACAGGGCCCTCTGCAAAGCCCACGATTGCTGAACTGCACTCTGTGCCCCCGCTCCCTGCACAACCCTTGCTCTGAGGCAGCGATCTGGCTGGATCTGTCCTGAACACGAGTAACCCTGGTGAACACCTGGGCCTCTTCTCATGCTTGACGTGAAGCCTGTGCTTCACCCTCCCGTGCTTTGGTTTACCCCTAAATGCACCCAGATCTAAGTGGGGGCTGTGGTGATGGAGCAACCCCTGCAGCAGCATTACCCCCGTCCCCAGAACAAGCTGCTTTCTCTGCCTGCTGAGTCCTTTTTCTTTAGCTGGCTTGAGGCTGCCACATCTCTGGCTGCTCACCTGAAGTTACAAACAAAACCAGGAACCCGGTTGTGCTACCACACACGTGATGCAGCTACCGCTCGTGCTGAGTGCCCGCTCAGAAAGGATGTGGTAGGAGCACACAGGACTTCCTGAAGAGGAGATTTCATCAGCTGCAACCATCAGAAAGGTGAAAAACTAAACCCTTGCCCTGGCTCCAGGCTCTTGCTCCTGCTTGGGCATTGAATACCCCAGTGCCTTCCCACAGGAAGGTTCTGGCGCTGGCAGCAGGACCAGCGAGTGGCTTGTTCAGGGCTGTGTCCCCATGCGTCCCGCTCTGGGGGGACCTGGTGATGCTCCCCTGGGGTGGATGTGGCAGGGAGGTGATAGGTGTCCTGAAACGCGCTGAGCTGCTGAGCAAAGCAAGCTCCACCGCCCCCACCCCGCTCCCTCCCCGCACCTGGGCTGGGCCTTCCGTCCTCGCCGTAAGGCAGGCGGGGAAGGCAGCCCGGAGCAAGGCAAGCTTTAAAGCAGCATTTAGGGCATAAAAGGGGTTGCTGGTGCGTTTGACAGAAGGTATAGAACTTTGTACTAAAAAAAAAATAAAAGGCATTATTCCTTCCACCTCCTGCCTCTGTGGGGTGGGCAACTCCAGCCACCATCAAGTCCCCATGGGCTCCTGCAGCCTCAGCCGTGGCCACATCGCAGCCCAGTGTTCCCAGTTGGAGGCCGAGATGATGACGACGGTCGTTGCCTTCAGCCTCTCTGCCTGTGGGTGCTGGTGGGCTCTGTGGGCCAGCCTGGGGGTCCTCAAACCTCTCCTGATCCCTGTGTCCCCATCTTGGCTGTGATCCCAGCATCTCTGCTGCTTTTCCAGGACTGAGAGCCCCCCGAAAATATCCCTGCAGGCTGCTGACAGCTGAGATGCTCCAATGCCTGGGATGCTCCAGGTCGCACCCCGGGAGCAGAGCGTTGCACCCACCACCCCTCTGTCACCAACCTAACGGCACATTTGCCCCTTCCCTGCCCCGAGAGAGCTGCTTTGGGCTGCAAAGCCCTCAGGCACCACGAGGTCTCGAGCCCAGGGGGTGGCACATCCACACATTGTCCCCAAACCCCCAACGATCAGCATTTTAAAAAGGCAAAACAGTAGCACCAAAAATCAAAAGCTTTCCTTGCGCCCCCCTCCCTGCCCCCCCGGCCCTGGTCGGGGATGCCATGGTTCATGCAGAGTTGGCTTCCACAGGAGAAAACCTCCTGCTGTACTGCAGGTGAGAGGAGCCACTTTCCCAAGCATTTTGGGTGCGTTAGGCTAAATTCTTACCTGAATTTGGCAGCTCTGGGAGGTGGTATCTGGCAGGATGGTGCTGGAGCGAAGCGTGTCGGGAGTCTCTTGTTCTCTTTTTTTTTTTCTTTCCTAATTCCACCCTTGCTCAATGTTTCGTCCAAAAGAAAAGGGAAACTATTTGAAGCACGCCTGGAAAGCAGGAAAAGATCGGAACGCAGGCATTTCCACAGCACCTTCTTTTGCTGCGTAATCCTGGGTGCCTCGGAGGGGCAGGGACGATGTGAAGCCTCAGCCCGCTGTCTGCAGAGCGTGCCTCAGTTTCCTTCCCTGCAGGATGGAAATGTTGGCTCGGATCTGCCCGCTCGCAGGCGATGGGCACCACCGCTTCCCGCCCCACCCCGGGCAGGAGTGCTGCCATGCTTCAGTACCCGCTGTAGGGAAGGGCAGCCGCCCCGTGAGCGTGCTCGTCCTCCCCGGCGCCTACCATGATTTTCAGCCCAGGTACCTCTTTGCACCTGATTCGTGGCCCAGGGTGTTGGAGCAGGGATTTACAGGGTAAGGACGTTTTGGGGCATCTTATTCCCAATAATTTGGCTGAAGGACCCTGAGTGCCTGATCGCAGCAGGTCTCTGCAGCGGTGTGGGTCACCATGCCCAGCACGTCTCTACCCCTCAGCCGGATCCCTGCTGCCTAATTTACTGTCTCAGGGGTGTCTGAATGTCGCTGAGCAAGTCCCCCCCTGCTCATTTTGCCTAAAAGTATAGTTTTTACATCAAAACCTTCAGCTCACACAGCTACCAGTGCTGGCACTTAGTGTTTCCCAGCCTGGAGCTCCTGCACAGCAAACTGCAGGGACTTAGCTGGCAGCACTTGTGGAGCCAGTGCAATAATAATAATCGAAATACAATAATAATAATGATAATAATATTGCATGGCAGGAGAGGAAGAATCAGTGGAACATCTGCGATAGTCGTGCACTATTTCCAAGCGATATTTCTGTTTGAATAATGAAATACAAGAGAGAAGGCAGCTTTAGGATGGAGATACCTACCCAGGTGCACTGAAAAAGAGTCCTAAAACCTGACGCAGGGCTGGGAGACCCACCTCTCTGGGGAAACGCGACCTGGACACGAGCTCTGAGGAGGGGAAGGATAAATCCCTGTGGCAGGCACGGGGCAGGCTCTGTCCTGAAACAGCCAAAGCAGTGAGATAAAAAGGGTGAGAAGCCCCAAAATAGGGATCTCTCAAAAAAACTTAAATTCCTGCAATGAAAACCAAAATTTTGAGTCTAAATAAACACAGTCAGGTTAGTTAATTATAACTCTTTGGGCTCCGTCTAAGCATTTAACCCCCGGCCAGGAGCATCTGCAGAACTCGGGCATCACTGGAACTTGCTGATGCTGATGGAGTGAGAAATATATTTGTTTTCTGACTAAAGATGGGTATTTTATGTGCCTCACTCGATGGATGAAGACTATTATGACATGGATTGGAAACGGCTCATTTGAAATCTCATTTATTATTTTCCTGAAATCCCATTCCATGTGAGCTGTCCCAGCTTGGGGCCTGCTCGTGCTCCTTCCGTGCAAAAAAACTCACAAAACCCTACACCAAAAAAACCCCAAAGCATCATTAAAAAACCAACCACCGGTTCTTTTTATTGTTTCAAAATTAAAATACAAAGGAAAATGATACTCTCAGATGTGAAGAAAAACAAGTTTAAGAAATGCGGGGGGGTTATATTCAGCACTGGTGAGGGAGGCAGTGCGATGGAGCGCTCCGTCGCACTCACGATCCACTGGTAATAGCGATTTACATCTCCGTTTCCCAAATCTTCGTGAATATGCCTTAAATACCTCACGGACGTGACTAGGCTTCATCCCCACGCAAAGCAGCAGCGGGCGCGGGGCTGTTACCTCAGGACCCACGCCTGCCTCGCTCCCAGCGTCCCTCATGGACCCAGTGGTCCGGTCCCAGTTCATCCCAGTTCCCAGTTCATCCCCGTCCCGCCCTGCCCTCAGCGCCGCCTCAGCCATGACCGGCACCGGCGGGGAACGGGACCGCCGCGCATGCGCTCTGCTCTCCCGTGGGACCGCCGGGACACTAATTGTTGCCGGAGTTAAAGAGAAAAAAAGAGCCGGTACGCGAGAGAAGCACCGGGTGACCGGGCAGCGGTGAGTGAAGGCGGCGGGAGGCGGCTGGAGCGCGGGCAGACGCCGGCCGCCANGCCGGGCCGCCGCGGCGAAGCGGCCCGGCCCGTCTCGGCCCCGGGGTCTGTGAGGGGAAATGGCGCCTCCGGGGTGAGGAGTAGCCCCGCGTCCCGTCCCCGCTCAGCCCCCGGCGAGGACGAGCCCTTCTCTGGGGGTCTCCTTCCCGCCGGGTGCTGAGGAAGCCCTCAGGGCTTCCCCTCAGCTTAAAGCTCCCGGTTGGGTGGAGAAAGTGTAACGTAAACCCGTGTAAAGGGGAAAGTCCGCTATAGAGGACGCGGTGAGAAGACGAGTTGAAGTTCTTCGCTGGCCGAGGAGTGAAATGATAAAATATTTACAGTTTCTGGGTGGTTTTTCTTTTACCTGTTTCTCCTGGATCCAGAAGAGGTGGTTGAGAAAACAAGGGTTATCAGGCCCTTTTCAGCCCTGGCGGAAACTTCTTCGGGGTGTGAAAACTCAAAAATACTTAAAAGTATATAAATAGAGTGCGGTCGAAAGAGATCTTGGAGACTTACCCAAGACCAGAAAGATTTTAAGTTTGAAAATAGAGATTAATTATGTGAGGGGAAAAAAATAACAATCATCAAACTTTCTGACAGCAAATTAAAAAACTAGAACTAATGATATCAAGATTTTTACAACAGAGAGAAGGCTGGTGACGTATAAATAGAGGGATAAATACAATACTTTAAAATTATTGATCAGAGCTCTGCATAAAGATCGGTATGGGACAATCTGAATGATGTTTGGTGTTTAGAAGAAAGGGATTAGGACACTTCTATTGATGCTTGGTGCTGCGGGGAATCAGGTTAGATATTTAATAAGAAAACATTTAATTTATTAAAATAGCACCCAGATAAGTTTAAAAAAAGAAACAAAACCATACACGCCTTGGTCTGTAATTGGGATTACGGGATCAAGAGCTGTGGCCTTTTGTGCCAAATTGCGTAAGACCTCTCTGGTTCACATCCTACTGTGTAATAAAACAGAAGTAAAAGGAGAGAAAGCGGGTACTCGGTGCTGTGCACCAATTAACAGCAGCCCAACGTGGTCTCGTTAGTGTCCCTGTTTTGCTTCCCCGCTCTTCCTTGTCCCATCCATTTCGATTATATATTTTTTGAGGGAGGGGACAGTCTCTTCCTCAGTATTTCTCCTCGGCGGTGTAAGATATGTAATCATAATTAGCAAGAGTCCCCAGGGTAATTTGCTGGATTGGACTTTTATAAAGTAATTACAGATGCAATTAAAACCAAGGACGTTTTTGGCCTCTGTGCTCTAGTTTTGGCCTAAAATTGATTGCACCTTCCATTGCAAGTAATCCTATTAAGGCTGAATGCGTTCGAAATAAATTGTAATTCATCCTGAGTACAGGGGTGGAAACGGAGCCCGAAGTTGAGCTGCCGAGTACAACTGGCTGCAACTGCTGGGCAGGTTGTGCAGGGCCAGTTCCATTTTTCTTGGCTGGAGTTAATTTATCTTGCCTTTGTGGTTTTTCTTGCCATAAGAAGTGAGTTGCAGTGGGGTGAGTGGTTACAAACAGATGTGCTCTGTGGCTGATTCCTGACTGTGGCTTCTCCTGGCCCAAGGGTGTGTTTTGATTGCCCCAGCCATGCTGTTTGTCTGTATGTTTTACCCCCCATTCTTTGTTTACTGGAATTTTAAGGCAGTGGCAAGAACATCAGTCTTTAGACTGGTTATTTACAGTAGCATTTAGAATGTAGTTATAACAGCACCTGTGATTTTACTTTATAATTGTTGGCTTAAAATTGTGTTATCTGCAGGAGAAGGTGTGGCTCTCCTTTATCTCTCTTGTCTTCATGCAAAGCTTTTAAACCCTTCTAGGTATGATGATAGATTCCACTGGGGGGGATATGAATTTGAGGGTAAAGCCTGAGTAGAACTCCCTTGCCCTTCTCCATACAGGGGTTATTTTTTGAGAGGTGAGAAGTGCGTCGGGCTGCACACCTGATGCTGGGAGATGGGTAATGAGATCTGATTCTGCCAGGGTGAGGATGGAGATGGTGATGGAGAGGTGGATGAAGGTCCAGAGCGTCGTCTGTTCTGCCTTCCTGTGCCAGTCCATGCCTCGCCTCTGCGCAGGAAAGGGCTTCGGTGACTTAAGTCACATTATCAGAATTGCACAATTTGGAAATCAGGGAAACATAGTTAAACTGGGTCAAAATGACACTGGACCACAGGAGCAGTTACTCTGGACCTTTATAGTCTTTCTGTGGAATAACAATGTGGCTCCTGAGTCACAACACCAGTTCTTCTTCCCCAGACAAACACTGTTCCCTCTCCCCCATAGTTTGTAGTTTTTAATCTCTTTCAGCTTTTTCTCAAGGCCTCCAGCTGTTTGTTGTTCTGAGGAAGAGAAGAAGGATGAAGGTAGCATAGTGGGTTGAAAGACTAGATCAGAGCCTGGGGGAGGAAAATGACCAAATGTTTCCTTGTTAATGAAGGCTGGCAGCTGAATGCCCTGACATGAGGAATCAATCAGCAGTTGAAGCAGACAGAGATCCCGCCAAGCCCCGGCCTTCCTAGTTAGTAACCCTCACTGTGTTCCGCAGGTGAGGTGCGCGTGCAGATGCGTTTTACTTTTGTGTTCCTGCTGCTCAACATCTTTGTGTGACCCTTTCTTTTCTCTTTGCGCGTCGTTTGTTGGGTTGTTGTCTGGTTTTTACGACTGCTTCCCTGTATATGGTCTCCACGATGTTACTTTATGGTGTCCCCGGAAGCTGGAATGTGAACGGTGGGCATGCTGGAGCAGGGAGAAAATAGCTGCAGTGACTTTACAAGGTGAGCTACATGTCCTGGTTTCAGCTGAGAGAGAGTTAATTTTCCTCAAGAAAGTCAGTATGGAGCTGTGTTTTGGATTTGTGCTGGAAGCAGCGCTGATAGTGGAGATGTTTTTGCTGTTGTTGGGCGATGTTTACACAGAGCCAAGGACTTTTCGGCTTCTCGCACCGTCCCACTGGCGGGATGGCTGGGGGTGCACAAGGAGTTGGGAGGGGACAGACAGAACACCTGACCCAAACTGACCAAAGGGGTATTCCATACCATATGACGTCATGCTCGGTTTATAAGGGGCTTGGGAGGAAGAAGAAGGGGGGGGCAGCGGCGTTCGGAGTGATGGCGTTTGTCTTCCCAAGAAACCATTACGCGTGATGGAGCCCTGCTGTCCTGGGGATGGCCGAACACCTGCCTGCCATGGGGAGCAGTGAATTAATTCCTTGTTTTGCTTTGCTTGTGCACGCGGCTTTTGCTTCACTTATTAAACTCTTGTATCTGAACCCACGAGTTTTCTCACTTTCGCTCTTCCGATTCTCTCCCCCTTTTCCGATGAAGGGGACTGACCGAGCGTTTATGTGGTGCCCAGCCAACGGCTGGAGTAAAACCACGACACTACAGTAGTTTGAGCCTTCACCTCCCTTGGGAATGCCGTGCCCTTGTGTGGCTCTAAGGAGCTGCTTTCTTCCCGGTGCTGTGTTTGAGGATGACTTCGTGGCTAGAGAGGGATGGCAGCATGGTGCAGGACCCAGAGCCTGAGCACCGTCCTGTCTGCTCCCGTGCCCCCCAGCCTGGGCTCCGGTTTCCCCGTTGATGCTGGAGCTACATCTGCTTCAGGGGCAGAATATATGTAAGTTTGGCATAATACAGCTTTTCAAATGGGATAACATAGGAATGGGTCACTTTAAAAATAAATACGGAGGCAAAAGATCAGTCCCATAAAGGTGTATTTTACAAAATTTAGTTATTTCCAGCAGTGCAAGGCCTTTACCTGCTCAGCAGTACTTTTTGTTGTCGTTCACTTGTATTGAAAGCCCGTGCAGATTTCTGTACTTGCAGCGGGTCACCTTGGCTGCGGAGGGGTACTGACAAGGAATTGCCTCCGAAATGCCCAGAGAGGGTCTGCAGACCCCCTGTCTCGCTGTTGAGAGAGGTACAGGGTACAGGGTCGGTACTGGGTTGTGAGAGAAAAATAGCATCTGGGCTCTGGTTTGTAACTCTTGCTGTACTGAAGCTTACATGGGGATATCAGAGCGCAAGGTATTATTTATTCATCCTTTTTCTACAAATCACAAGATGCTGATAAATCACATTTTCCAAATGTTGGTAATTCTGTGTGGATTATGAGTGAGGTGGTTTTTTTGTTTTTTGTTTTTGTTTTTTTTTTTAAGAATTAGCTGTAATTTGGGTTATAACTTTTCAGGGTGAAAAGTTGGGTGGTGTAGTCAAAATAAAGCAAGCGTGGGGTTCTAGGCACTTGCTTAGATGCTCTCTGTGAAGGTGAAGCTCTGAAGGACGCACAAAACTTTAGGAAATCAAATGCACAGAGCACAGAGTTAAGTTCATTGTTGGATCGATAACAGCAATAGTGTTCATGAAATTTGCACGTTTTCTCCCCCTGCTCACCTCTCACGACTGCGGTACCAATCCGTCTGTACTTGCTGTAACGGCTGGTGGGACTGGGGGGTGGAAAATGGCTGGTGTGTGTAGGCTGTGCTTTTTTTCATGTTATCTGAAAAAGTACGTCGTCTCTAGTTTTTTCTTTAATTAGTTCCTTAACTAAACATTTCACTCTTCAGACTTGGGTGATTTTTTAAGAAGATTAATTTTTGACCTAACCTTTTCTGTAACAGAGACAGCAGTATTTTTGCGATTTCTCATTGTATTTAACACAAAGAAGGCATGTGATGCTCAAGTGAAGGAAGTTTGGATGTTTTTATATGGCCATCTGTGCCAGATTTTACTTTAATTCCTTCATTCTGTAGCAATGCTAAATCTGCAAATAACAATTTGACTGCGTACTCTACCAAGCTATTTAGAAAACAAATACCAGAAGAAAAAACTGTTTTGCAATTGTTGTTACACAATTATGTACACAGAATATGGGCACTCTGGCTGGTTCTGCCTCTTGACTTCAGCATCAAATGGATCTGAAAGCCAGGCTTACACTTACTTGTATTTTTTTAAGCTTGCTTCGTCAATTCTGTGCGGTTTTTTCTTTTTTCTTTTGAAACACTTGACATGCACTATTCAACATGGAACAATTGCTGTCGGTGTCAGTATGACACATGAAAAATTTGCGGAGTAAGTACTGGTAGTTCTGGAGCTTAAGACTAGTCCGCTGAACATCAGTCATTTGAAGTTTATGTAACAAACCTTAGTTATTCCCCAGCAAATTATGAGTATTCAGAAAAGTACCAAGTTGCTTCAGAACAGAAGTGAATAAAATAGCTAATGCAGAGATTTGACATCCCTTTAAAACGTCTACTTGGGAGCTCACATCCGACATCAGCCGTTCTGGATGGCGGAAGTGTCAGAGGACAGCAGAACCTTACGGGTAATGGTGTGCTCCTCTTGATTGTTTTCATTAATTACTTCCACTTTAAGAGCACGTTTTATTGCAAAATTAATTCTTTGTGTCTTAGTTAAACATGTAAGTGGTGTGACTGAACTTTTAGTTCTCCATTAGAAGAATCTCTTTTTTTTTTTTTTTCTTTTTTTCCCCCAGCACTGCAATTTTTATGTTGTCACAAAATAGACTTTATCTTGAATCACAAATCTTACAGCTTCCATACAGGTCGTTAAGTTTTGAGTGAAAATAGTTCTGATTACGAGTGATGGAAAGTATTTATATCTTGCATCTGTTGTTGTAGAAATTGGATCCGATTTAGAAATAGCCGAAGTTCCAGCGTCTTGCTAGGGAGTGTTTTGGGTCGCTCCTGCAGACTTCCTTCTGAACATGGCAGTTTTCATGGTCTATGATTTCTGTGTGGCCCCGGGTGATGTTCACTAGTGTGTGCAAGCAGTGCAGTGATTACACGTGGTTCCCAGGGACAGGGATTAGCAGTGTGATGGTCCCAGGCCTCGCGGAGACGTCCCTGGGCCTCCTGGGCGAGCCCACTGAGGGCTTTGTCTGCTGGGTTCCTTCTGCAGGGCCACCGTTCTTCGTGAGCAGGAGGAGATGAAGAGCTGGGGAAAAGCAGCTCAGCACCAAAAGCTTTTAATGAAAACTATAAAAAGGGAGGTAAGAGGTGCTTCTGTTCCTCGCTTTCAGTAAGCGAACAGAAAGCGTTAACTCTGTGGACATGAAAGTAGGTTTTGTACCTTCTTTTGTGTCCCTCCCCTTCCATTTGGAATGGGTCGAAATGCAGCACCGATCGCCTCGTTCAGCTCCTGCAGCAGAGAGGACAGGAGAAAGGCTGCTTCCTTGCTGGCTTCGCGACGTCCCTAACTCTAAAGGGGCAGGTAGCGGAGCGAGTATGGTCGCAGCAGGGCCGGCCGGGCTCGAGGTGAGGCAGCGCCGCCCTCGGCCTTCCCACCCAGCTGCGCTGCTGCGGGCTCGCCGCGCGCTTTGCAGAGCGTCACGCTCCTGTGGTGAGCAGCCGCCGCCTGCGCGGGCGCTTTTCTTTCGACAGCTGAAATCAATACATGCGGGTGTGTGTGTTTTTGACACAACTGTAGTGACAAACCAAGAGATAGCAGCTTATGAACTACGATGCTGGTTTGGACCTAATACTAGGATCAGCTGCTGGGTTTAGAGTCAGCTCACAATATTGCTGTCTGATCTTATAAATCGATTTAAGTCACGTTGCCACGGGGCCCATTTATTTATCTCCCAGCACAATAACTCCTAAGCATAATCTGTACATTAATGTGTACTTAGGGTAACCTTGGAAGGGCTGTACTGTACAAACTAACGTGGCAAACTCCCAAAAACCAAAGTAATTTATCTTAGCGGTCTTGTAGCAGAGCTAAGACGTGTTTACTATTCCTCTGTTCCAGTCTGTGCCGGAAGCCCAAGGCATCCCTTTCCTTTCCTAAACCGTTTCCCACCTCTAATCTTTCAGATCTTATTTCTCTTATTTTGTAGCTAAAATTTTTCTCTCTACACGAGAAACAAAAATTAGTAGGAATTATGATGGGTGGAGCCTCGAATTCCTCAACTCTGAAATTTATCTTTTTTTTTTTTTTTTCCCCTTTGCTGACATAGTAAAAGCACTTAAGTCTTCTTCACACCGTTAAATACTTGCCAGTGGCTACTAAGCCTCTCTCTTGAGGCATTGGTATGGTTCCAATGCAGGCTCTGAAAGTTCATTTCAGTTCCTGACTGATGAGGTTCCTGGAGGTGAGGCTGGTTTTTTTTTGGTAATGGTATTAGTTCAGCCTTGCAAAATATTACTTGCCCGAGGTGAGTAATAGGTTTTGATGGGTAAGTAAAGTATCATCAGTCATCATCATAGCAAAGGACAGGCAAATGATTTTTGTGTCTGAAGTGGTAAGTGTTCGAGCAGTTCCTGAGACCAGATTAGTTGCACCCTGCAAGAAGTCATGATGTTTTTATTTTATTTCTGTTTAAATTGCAGTTCGGCTCTCCACTAACGTCATAAGAGTGACTGGCAGATCTAATGCGTTGGGTGTCAGACACCGCTCCTAAATTTTACGAGAAACTGGGGATGCACAGAGAGCTGGATGCCAACTCGCTTTGGGTGCATATGTATTACATGGAATGAAATGACCAGCTTTGCTAGGTTTCCCATTCTTTTTCGGGGAAGAAAGGCAATTTGCAAGTCAGTTATTCCCAGAACAGCACACTGTCAGATGGTTTTCTTGATGCCAGCTGCTTCTTGAATGGAATTTTGCCTCCTGGTACATGGAGACTTAGCCAGAAGGGCTGCATGCAAACTTCAGTGTTGTTATGGGATTTATAGCCTTTGGGTTTATTGCACTGTTGTTTCTCACATTTACCCTCATATAAAGACACCGAAATCCTCATGTCACTGGAAATCAGCCTGGCAGCATCTGAAATGGGATTTCTGTTGAAATATTTCTCTTCCCATTAGGCCTGATGGTGTGCAGAGAAATACCACGAACCCCCATCCACCCATTTAGCCTTCACACTTTTATTTGTTTGTATGAACTTGTGCATTCTTTTTCTTCTTCTTTTTTTTTTTTTTTTTTTTTTTTCTCCTTCCTAAGGCANGAAGCAAAAACTGGGCTGGCCATTTGATTCTGCTTTTTTTTTTTTTTTTTTTTTTTTTTTTTGTCTCCTGACTAAGGCAAGATGGATGTTAAAAGCCAAAGCTGGTTTTCCCCAGTAATGGTGAAGCAATTTCCCAAGGCTGCACTGTTGTTTAATGGCAGAAACGAGATCAAACCCTGAATACTTCCGACCTCTGCCTATGGATTCCCTGTCTAAAGATAAAGCGCAGAGGTCCGGCTCGCAGTGTGTTAATTATGAACCATTATCTCTGCCAGCGTAGTCCTTTATCATTTCATAAATCTGAATCTGCAACTCGGGACTAAATGACTCATCTTAGTTTTGCTGTATCTTCTTTTGCGTTAATGTTTCTGAGTCTTAAAATGTTAAAGATGAAAAACAATCACAAATGGGGACAAATGGGGAACGCTCGTGCTTGACTAAGGCTCTTCAAAATGTTTCAAGTTAGTTTCTGCTGTCTTTTTAATTGCACAGTTTGCTTCCTTTTATTGGGCTATCTTGGTTTTACTGTAGATAATACTGATAGGGAGCATTATAAGAAAAGTAATTTCTTTATTATATTTTTCTAGGAGTTTTACTGGATTTCTGAAATGTAGAGATGAAAAAGGCCAATTATTGTATCAGGTCTTCTCGGGTTAGTACAAGATTATTTTCTACATTGTGATTTTTTGACAGTTTTCCTGGCCCAATTTTAAATAAATCTACAACTTAATGATTTCTGCCCAAGTATCTTCCAAACCCCTCATCCCAGAGGGAGCCTTGGTGTTTGGGCTTCTTTAGTTTTAAAGCCCGAATGTAGAGTGACAGCTAAAAAGAGCTGGGTTTGCCCTTGCTGAAACTGGCCTGGAAATGTTGGCTACAAACAAGTGTTTATAGACGACATCAAATATTCGTGCATGTCCAGCCGTCGGCTGCAGTCATGCAGTGCCACCGTACATAAGGCTTATTTAGTCCAGTTCATACTGTGGCACCCAGGGCTGATGCCGGTCCCTTCTGTGTACGTTGCCAAGGACACCGGCTGCGGATCTTCAGCACCTGCCATTCAGTTAAAACCGTTGGAAGCTGAACTGGCTGCTGCAGCTTGACTGCTGCTCCACTTTGCTCCTGTTTTTACCCGCCTGATTTGTTCTGACTAGCCTGTACACCACTAATGTTGACAATTATATGGGCTTGTAAGTAGCTGGAATTTTATATCTGGGGAGGGAGAGGAGGAACAACTCCTACAGGGATTAGATTGTGATACCCAAAGATGTTTGGTATTGCACTTTACAAACATCTGTCCTGCTTTTGACCCAATTAAGATAATCATAAAGAGCTATGATGCTCGAATTAGAGCTGCAGGAATGCTCAAATGTCATGTATTATCCTACATCAGATCTGTAGTTTTGTGTTTGGCTCAATTAAACTTACACTCTGAACCCGTAGGTTGAAGGTCTAACGTGTGGAAGGCTTCACATCAGGAGTGGAGTTTGCCTGCCCTGATTTGAGCGCTCAGCCGCTAAAAAGCCGCCCTGGCCATGTGTCTTAAGGTGCTTTCTAGTGCTCAAGGAGAGAAGTGATCTGCTAAGGCAGATCAAGCACATGGTCCTTGGATGGCGCCTGTTCTTACTCTAAGGGCTCAGAGTGACCGTGTTGAACTCCAGCATTTCAGCGTCAGAGGGAAGACCCCAGTTTGGGTCCATTCCCACAGGAATGGTTAGACCTGTCAGTGGGGCTGGGCTTTTTCAAAGTTAACATCAGTGGGTTTGCCCACCCTGGAAAAATGAGTAGAGCTTCCAGTTCAAGGGAAGGTTGTGAATCTTTTTTTTTTTTTTGGCAGGGATTGGTGGGGCTTTTTGTTTGTTTTTATTTAAGCAAACAGTTATGTTCATAGATTGAAAATATTCACATATCGTTTAAAGGGCAGGAATGTACAGTTAATTTATGGCCAGTGTTTGCTTAGTGTCTACCGCTAAATTAGTTGAGTAATTGGATATGGGGAGCCCATATAGCAGTATGGCTTTTAGTTGAGTCTGCTAATGGAGCCCATTAGTTTATTTGCTGGGACACAAAAGCAATATGTGGCGCTTAAGCATTTTAAGAGCTTTATAGCATTTCTAGCATGAAGCCTTGGCATTATAGCAGTACAGAGGGACCTGGCAGCAGCCGTTAGAGGCTGCTGCTCTCCCCCAAGTTGTCCAGACCTGTCACTTTTATATAGTATAAGAGTTTGAGCATGTACCTGTGTATTTGTGTTTCTGTAATTTGAAATCCTGGTGCTAATATCCAGACCAAAGCTCCAGACACCCCAGGATCTTGCCAGTGAACTGTTAATTGCCAAAACTGTGATACAAATCTGTAACTGTCAAAACTTACCGGTTTATCTTTTTGTCCTCCAACTGCATGTTTGCTTAACACTCTTAATATTCTATCCGTATTTACTTGAGTGTCATGGGCAAAATGCAAGTTTGTAAATTTTTTTCGATCTTTTGAAACTAGCATTGGTCTGAAAACCCTTTGTGAAATGTAAGCAACAGGCCTGTTTATTCTGTACCTCTTTTTGTTGTTGTTGTTCTGTTTTCACACCCTAGTTTTCTGTCTTAAAACTAAATAAAGAGCCCAAAGACTAAGCAGAAAGATGGAACCGAGTGTCTTGGATAGAATCGTCAGCATCCCGACAGCAGACTACGATACATTGAGTGCCTTAGACTGGAAAGACGGCATTGGTACCTTGCCTGGTAGCAACATACAAGTAAGACACCAAGGAACACAATACATGAATAGAATAGAATAGAATAGAATCATTAAGGTTGGAAGTGACCTCAAGGATCATCTAGTCCAACCATCCCCCCACCACCTATTACCCACTAAACCACGTCGTGGCCACCATGCCTTTGGCAGCCCCGAATATTTACAATATCATAGAGTGGTTAGGGTTGGAATATAGCCTGGAATTTGCACGTAAAAGTTATACAGAGAAAACACTTTATTTTAAATAACTGGGTTGGCTTTACCAAGGAAGTGGTGACATTTTAGTAACGTTTCTGCAAGCCTGGTGATACTCCCCCTCCTCTTCTAATTTCTTGCTCAATTGATTTCTAAAGTCAGGAAGTATTTTAAGTAATTGTTTTCTGCTGATAGAAGTTATGGGTCTGAGCTTCCTAATTCTCAGTAATGTCCATACAACATACTCAGGCAAGAAATCCCATTAATTTCAGCCCAGCATGAGAAAGACATTTTCTCTGAAAGACAAATTTTCTCAATTTGTGGGGCTGAGTCTTTAGGTTCTTTTCACATCAGTGGTTCTTTTTTGCAGCTTTTGACAGCTGTCTGTATATTCCATATTCACGATAGTGACAAATGCAGCTCTCATGTCAATCAGAACCAAGATCTGTGGGTCACAAACATGGAGCACTATGTTACAGGAGGGTGTGTGTCTGTTGACTGTTTCCCAAACTACCTTCAACTGTTACTTCAATTGGATTGCACTTCTGAGGGCTGAAAATGAATACATAAAATTGCCCTCAAGGCTGCAAGGTCTGAATCTGGGGGGGGGGAAAATCAATTTCAAGTGAAATAAATTGGAGCTGAGAGGATTCGAGAGCTTTGAAAAATCAGATTGTTGGTGTTGCATCAGGCATTCAGAATCAGGCCCCCCACCTTCTGCAAGGGTTGACAGTCTTCCCCTTCCTCCCCTCCTCCTCTTCCCTTTGTGCAGACAAGTCTACATGGGCTGTCAGTCCTCACTTAGGGTACGGGAAGAATGTTCCTGCCAGCAAATATTGAGAGAATGTGGATGAACTTCTGTGCTTGGAGTGTTTTGAGATGGGTGGTGTACACTCCCATAAAACTGATGAGGAATTGGGTCCACTGGCTGTCTAGGAGGTCCTTTGGATGATGGTTCTGTAGTGACCTGACATCTGTGTTTAATCAAAATCATTATACTTCTGCTTCTTAGAAGAGCTTAGCAGTGTATTGCCACAGGTTTTCTCTTAACCAGCAGTGAAGTTCCTTTGCAGAAACAGCTTTGCTGTTATTGATTCCTTGTGATAGTAGAGAATCTACAAAGCACCACGTTATTTATTAGACTGAAAGACACCAAATAATACTGTATTATTTTATATTGGATGATCAAGTATGAGAGCACCAAGTGCCATGGCTAGTGAGTCTGCCGGTGTTTAGCTGGAACGTGACAGCTAGCTGTACAGGAAGCCACTTCATTCTTCAGATGCCAGACACTTTGTTTTTTCTGTGGAAATACCAAACACTTCTCTTTTTTTTTTTTTTTTTTTTTTTTTTTTTTTTTTTTTTTTTTTTTTCCTTCTTTTTCTGTTCNCTTCCTGCTGTATTCCAGTTCTTGCATGCACAATGTTTTCTCAATTCCCTTTAAAATATTCTCGGGAAGGACAGATTGTTTCTGGAGGGTTTGTGTGGATTTCACATTAACAGACATGCTGTATTGAAGCCCTGTGTGCAGAGGAAGGTGCAGTCCTGGCAGCAGCACAGTTACGCATTTCCAGACCTTACGAGTGAGGGATATTGCCTTGAAGAGTCCTGGGATGAAACTGGAGGTTGCCTCCACAGATCAGCCAGTCCTCAGCATCAGATCAGAGGCTGTTAATAAAGATGCTCGTTGTTTTTCTGATGCAAACTTGTTTTCTGGGGCCTGGGCTGAGCTTCACCAGTTCATCTGGCTGCAGGTACGCCATCAGGTTGTTACAGGAGGCAGTAACAGCCTGCTGTACTGCAGGCCTCTCAGGCTGCCCAGAGAGGTTGTGGAGTCTCCTTCTCTGGAGATATTCAAAACCCGACTGGACACGTTCCTGAGTGATGTGCTCTAGGTGGCCCTGCCTTGGCAGGGGGGGTTGGGCTAGATGATCTTTCGAGGTCCCTTCCAACCCTTGTGATTCTGTGATTCTGTGAATCAGAACTGCTCACATTTGTATGCAGGAGGGTCCCTCCCCAGGGACTGATCTGCTAATACAAAATGACATTGGCACCCTTCCCCCGCCTCCGGCTGCGAGCTCTGCTTTGCGCTCGCTCTGCTGCTTAATGGCACGTAGAGCTCTGGAGCTGCTCCTTCCACTGTCCTTCTGCTCACAATGCTGAGCTGTCCTTATCAGCCATGGCAGGGAACCCCTGGGATCTGCACCGGTGTGCTGCTGCTGTTCTGGCATTTGAGGAAAGTGAGAGGTTTCTTCTCTAAACCAGATGGTCTCCTGCAGGAAGCTTAGTCCACTTCCAATTATAATTTCTTTGGAATGGATTGTTTCTCTTCGTGCTGAAAGAAAAATGATGCTCTGTCTCTTCAGGGCTGCAGAGGCAGAAGTGAACTTTTTAGAAGCAACTCCAGCATCTTTGAAGCTTTAAGAAATACAGGCTTCAGATAAAAAAGAGGGAAGAAGGGGAAGAACATTTGGAATAAGGCTTTGGTAGGGTGCTGGAGGCAGGATCCCGTGCCCAGGAAGCATGCAGGAGTAGAGGAAGAATGGCGCTTCTCAATGCGACGAGGAGCCCTCCTTCAGAGGTGAAGCCAATGCTTTTAAACTGGATTTAGCACGTTTGAGTGAAGAGCAGATGGCTGAGAAAAGATCGCAAACTAATAGAGTGCTATGAATAAAAGCTTTGGAGCAGAGCTTACAAAGGCAACCCACCTTTGGCTTGTCTCTCTCATTCCGGAGTTCAGTAGCTCTGTATTGCAGACAGTAAGATCTGATAGTAAGGCAGTGCAGAAGATCAAGGAGTGAGCAATCTTTAGAGCTAGTTACTCATCAGAAAGGTGATTTTTTAATTTTTTGTTGGTGGTGGTGGTGGTGCTCGGTTGCATTTGCAGGTCGGGACTAACAAAAGATGCACACCGACACTATTTGGCAAACTTTAATAATTTCATCTGGACCAGTGAAGAGTTCCTTCATAGCCTAGTGAATCTCTTAATCTCAGAGGATGACAGTCTCTGAAGTCTGCCACATCATTCCTTTTCCATAGCTACGCCATGGTGTGAGCGCTTTGCTGTGTGTCTAGGCAGGGTTTCTAGTTCTGCATCTGAATTTATTCTTGGCCCATAGTAGGACCGGCAGCGTGTGTGCAGGGTTGGTAGGTGGGTGCTGTGGAGCAGAGGATGGGTGTGCTAGCAGAACCTCCGTGGGAGGGTGCTACCCTCCCCACCTACCCCAGCAGCTGATGGAGGGTTTCTTAAAGGTCAGAATTTGGGGGAGCCTGGACTGGGAGGTCGGACTGGGAGCTCGGACATTGTGACTCCTGACCGTACTGGTACACGTCACCTACCTTCCTGCACTGCCTCTGGCTTCTGTTGGGTGTATTGCTAGGTTGTTCGGAAATGGTTTGGACTTGAGACTCTTCCCTCTGTCTTTGGGTCAGGGCCCCGCTGTGGCTTTCACTCATAAGTGGTACTGTGCAAGGACGAGCTCATCAGCTGAAGAAAGGCCGGTTATTTCTCAGCACCTGCTGTTCTTCAACAGTATTGCCTCTGCCTGTCCCCGCGTTCCTCGGCCCCTCTGGGAAGTTCATTTCCCACCAGACTGTCAAGTGTTATTGAGGAAGGTTTGAGAACTGCTTGGCCTCTTGCAGCTCCAGATGCTCGCTGTGTTTATGCAGTCCTGGCTGTCGCTGTGCTCTGAGGTCTTTAAAGCCCAGCCGGCACCAGCTGGGGACGTATCGGACAAGCTCTCCACTGGAACGTGACCTTTCTGTCACCAGCTGGGTGATTCCTGCTTGCACTGAGATTTTAGGGAAGCTGCTGTGTGGCGTAACTGCAATAAATGTAGTTGTGCTTTGTTGGATGAATTTGAACCGTCAGAGCAGAGTTTTAGGTTAAACTGCTTTTCTGAGGGTATTTATTCTGAGAGAGCTGGGTTTTATAAGGGGAGCACATCCAAAGCAGGTAGAATTAACGTTACTTTCCTTCGTTGACAACAAAATGCATCGCTGGGTTTTTTTGGCATTTTGAGGTGCAGTTGTGTTGGGTCCTCGCTTTTATTGTTACTTATTTTTAGTGTATGTACAGCTACTTCTTTTTGTCCCACACCTAGTTGCTCCTCAGGGAATCCTATTCTTTCCTGTCCCCCTTCCTATTCCTTTTATTGCTGCTTATTCACTTGCTTTCTTCTCTTACCTTCAGTTCCGTTTAAATGAGTTTGGACTGCTAGAAATCATTACTGAAGCAGAAGCAGAAGCCATAAAAACTCTTTCAGCCTCAGCAGTAAATGCCAGCCCAGCCAGCTTTGCTCCTGCTGCTATCAACACATCCGCTGCCTCTAGCACCGATTTGGAAGGTGAGCTTTTTGCTGTGGAAGAGAATATACAGTTTCTGAGAAAGCTTCTAGAAACAGGTCTAACTGAAATGCGTGCTTCAATAGCGTGGTGCTCCCTGGCGCAGCGTGTGGAGTGAGTCACTGTCTTATTTCAAATATTTTAGGAGTATTTAGAGTGAATGTAATTACTGCATAGTCATAACAGTACCTGGCACATGCATTGTGCTCGCCTTTGTGGAAGGTAAGTGTGGTTATATAAAGGGTCTGGGCTAGATTTGTCACTGTAGTCAAACCTCCCTCTCACGCTGAGTTTTAACTTACATCCTGGGATCTCTTTAACTGGTGGTTCTGGGAAGTTGGGGCCCCTTCTTTTCCAGGGTAGTGGATCAGCAGTGACATCAATGTTTCTACTTTACACTGGTGATCTACTTGTCATGACAGCAATGAAGTCTGCATCTGTATTAAACTAAACGGCCTCTTTTGGGGCTTTGAGACCAGGATGGTCTGGTCATACAGACCTTATTAAATGCTCTTAGCCTCCAAAACAGAGAGGTTGCACCACTGGTTAGTGTCTCAGCTCCGTGCTGACTCCTGAACGATGCTTGGGAATTGCCTGGGATGGTGCTGGGTGCCCTAGGCCAGAAGTGCCCCCGGGCTGTGCTAAAGATGCATGCGGCTGAGTTGCAGGACCTGGCACTGTGTGATTTACAGTTTAGTTTATTTAGCAACCTTAGCTGAGCGTTCTTGGGGGTGACGGGACCTTCCAGCGTTACTCCTTTGCATGCATTGTGCAGTGTGGAGCAGGAATGGATGGCACGGTGCTGTGCTACCCCAGTGTTCCTGGCTCAGGATGAATCCTCAGTAGTGTTAGTTACCTTTGCAAGGTCATCCTTGAGAATCTCCTCTAACCTGGCTGATGCCAAGAGTTATACTACCAGCCATGAAAGTTTTGCGGTTTCCAAGGTTACTGTAATTGAAGTTGGAGAAAAACTGAGTTTTAGCAGGGTAATATCAGCATGTTACGGGACATGCACATCACTGTAATGGACAACAAATACCTCAGTTCTTTGCAGACCTGTTCTTACTCTTTTTATCCAGAAACCGGTAGGTCAAACAGAGTATTTATGTGATAACCTCTGAGCTCTTTCATCCCAGACCACTCAGTTAAGCTGGCCAGCCTCACTTACTTTGTGAAATCACTAGTTTCCTTTGATTAAATTACTCGCTGTTTCATTAGAGCTCCCTCACACATGTGCCTGCGTGTCTTCCAGAGAGTACTGATGGAGCCCAGTGCTCGGGAGTGAGTGACGATTAAGAGCGTTCATCCCAAGAGTATCATTAGCCATCCACCGTAAGGTTCGGTTGTAAAGATGCTCTTGGTGAAACGTGACAGCATGTGATTTTGGCTTAGGGAGCCCTGAATAGGTTTGTCTGATGCCTTGTACCAAAACAGGTACAAGAGAAGGCTGAGGGCAGAGCTCATGGGGCCTCCAGCTTCCTCCCGAGGGGGAGCCAAGGGGCAGGTGCTGATCTCCTCCCTCTGGGGCCCAGCGACAGAACCCCAGGGAACGGCCTGGAGCTGCCCCAGGGGAGGGTTAGGGTGGGGATGAGGAGAAGGTTCTTCCCCCAGAGGGTGGTGGGGCCCTGGCACAGGCTCCCCAGGGCAGTGGTCAGCGCCCCGAGCTGGGCTGAGTTCAAGCAGCGTCTGGCCAACGCTCTCAGCCATCTGCTGTGATGGGGCTGGGCCTGTGTGGGGCCAGGGGTTGGGCTGATGGACCTTATGGGACCCTTCCAACTCGGGAGATTCTGTGCTTCTATGAACAGATCTTCGAAGGTGGTGGCAGGAGGCTGGAGAGCTGCCTTGCAACACAGAGGCACCACAGGACAGCAGCTGGAGCCTTCTCAGTGTCTCCTTGCCCAGTGCATCCTGGTGCAGTAATTGAAAGGCCGTTAACTCTTTGTATAAGGTCTGTGTTAGCGATGCTGGATCCCTGCGCAAGGCAGGGCTGCGTCGCCGAAGTCATACCTCCCTATGGAGGAGAGAACAATCTCTCCTTTTGTTGCCAGCCTGGACAAACATCTTCCAGTTGGCTTTCCCCAGGATTTTGATGGAACTGTTTCTGGTTTTGGGTAGGAAGGCTTTGTACCTGTCTTCCCCGCTGGCTTTTCTCATCTCGAATTTCATTGTAAACTCTGCAGATTCACTTACACTTCCAGGCATTCGCTTACACTCCCGCTGATTGTGAGTCCTTCTCCTCATCTGTGCAAGCTGGCGAGATGTCAGTCCATCAGGCGAAGAACCGGGTCTTGCATGGACACCTCAGCACCGAGAATTTTTCACACCCTTTTAGTCCAAGTGCATTCCACAGATCAGTGTGACTTCTCGTTGAGCAGAGCTCTTCAAGCGCTCTTGGTTCTTGCGAGTTTTTCCTGCTTTGTCTTTTCCCTGCCTGGAATCATTGGTCCCCGACGGCACGGGGAGAGGCTTTAAGTTGTGATACAAGTAGGCACACGTGCGGTCTGTGCGCAGCCAGTGTGCCCGGTTCCAGCCAGGACCATCTGACATCCATACTGGGCTATAGGGAGCAATCAAATATAAACAAAAGATGTCAGCTGTCTTAGCAGAATGAGTGCAAGTACCGGTAAGGAGACTCCGAAAATGTTTTTAAACAGCAAACAAAGTGACTCGTATATCAGCGTCCTGCATTGTGTGATGCGGTGGGATTTTTCTGTTTGTTGGGTTTTTTTTTTCTTTTGAAGTGTTTAATGGTGCATTCAAAAACGGATTGATCAAACCAGTGCACACAAACGGTGCCATGAAGTGCAGAATAGAAATGCTGTGTACGTAGGAGCCCCTGTGTGTAATCTGCAAATTGAGCAAAATATGCATCGGGACAGCGGAGATGCCTGGTAATGAGGACCACCGCAATTGTGCTTTGTTAAAATAGAAACATAAATTAATTTGCACTAGGAAGAACTGAAATCGTAGGAGAAAGTAATCTTAAATTACGTGTTGGAGTTATGCCTTGCATTTTCATGCTTTCATGCGGATGAATGATATGTATCCCTTGCTAGATACAGAAATAATTCTTTCTATTCTCCCATCAATAACGTGCTTTTTTTTAGAGGCTGCCTTGAAGGATTTTCATACATACAAAGTATATAAAAAGACTGAAGTTTTTAAACTTAACCAGCTGTATTAAAAGTATCAAAACAAGATGGACTTGCTTGACATTTGTCTTTCAAGTTAGAGGGTTACTAGGAATAAGGAAATATAAAAAGATTTGTAACTGTGTCCTGGTTGTAGCCTTGAGATTATATCCTCCTGTATCACTTTTACAGGAGGCAGGGTTTCTCTAAAACTGAAGCACTACAGATAAAAGGGGATTTTCTTTAATGAGGTGGTACACTCTTTCTGTGTGCCAGAGTGCAGATAATAATTACTTCCCTCACAAAGTGATACTGAGGGTCATTTAATGAAAGTTTATAAAGGACTTTGACAGAACTAATTGCATAAAAGGTGTTTAAAGGTACAAAGTTTTAGCATTTTAATTTAATAGTTGTCTTTTTCTTTGCTTCTGCAGTGCCCAGAGGCCACGTGCCCTGCTCTGATTTCCAAACCTGCGAGCAAATGGATTGCTTTGAGAATGGCAAGTTTTGTACTCAGACGGGCTCCCAGCAGCACAGAGACAGGTACAGAAACCCCAGATTCTTCCTGTTCTGTGTTTAAAAATGTTTAAAGAGAACGCTGTGTTAGAGAAAAGCGTTGCTGTCAATAAAATGAAATCCTCAGAGCAAGTGTTACCGTGGCGTGGCTGAGGCAGAGCCCCCCGCACAGCTCTACCCGACGCCTTCCTGCTACCCTGGGGGCTCCCGTGCCCGCAAGAGGAAAAGCTCCTCTCTAGAGCTTCATCCTCGTTTCTCTTCCCAGCCTGCAGAAGTACTGGTTGTGTGTGTGATGCTTCAGTTCCCCATCCTGCAGATGAGGATGGTGTCTTAACTTCCCGTAGAGTTGTAAAAAGGCGAAATTAAAAACCCTCTCGAGCTGCTCTGCTGGTGAGAGCTGTGCTGGTTCTTTGGAGTGCTTTCAAAAAATTTATATCTGACACATCCAGCAGACACGATTCACTTCTTTAGGTTCTCAACCCAGGCATCCTCATTCTTCTAAAGAGGTACAGAGACACTGGGAATACTGCAGGAGTATTGTTGCCCTTTTAATTTGATTTTGTTTTCAATTTTGGATGTTTAGTAATACCAGAGACATTCCAGATGATTGCAGAAACAGGGGAAATAGTAGAGATCTTAATACCAGCAGTGGCTGTCAGGTGAATGAGGCTGACAGACCTGTCAAACGTCTCCGAAGGAAGAGAAGACTGCTTCTGGAGTCTGAGGATGACGAGGAAAATGCAGATGAGGATGAGGTAAATGAGGCTGCATGTATTTTCTTTAAAGAGAAGTGTGGAGAGTAGGGACTGTTCTGTCTCAGATTTCACTGTGCTGTGCAAACGGCCCATGAGGACCGTCTGGCTCTGATCCTGATGGACATCAGCGATGAGAATAGCTGTTCTGCGGAGTCATAAGGGTGAATAGTTCACATGAAGTCACAGTCAAGATTTCAGACTGCAGCTCTAGAGGTGTAGTTCTGACCCTGTGCACTGAGCGGATGTCACAGTGATAAAAACACATGTCACCAGAAATCCTTTCTCTAACTACAGTCAAGTACTGTTATGTGATGTCGGAGGTTAGTGTCAGACCGTGGGGTCTGATCGCCCTGTATTAGGGCCTTGCCTGTACAGCCACCTCGCTGCTAGGAGCCTGGATTAATGGCAGGTGACCAGAAGCACCTCAGGCCTGACCTGATCTTTTCTTAACTTCCATTAAGTGTCTTCCTCCCTTTAGGGGCCCTTTGTGCAAGCCCGCACTCTGCGTGTGCATAGCGTCTCAGGCCTGACCCATTTGATTTTTGTGCACATATTGCACGTGCAGAGACGCTGGGGTAGGTGTTTGTTGGTAGTGCAAGCTGGAACTTCTGATGTCATGAGCAGTTTAACTCATCCTGTGGCTGAGTGTTTCCGTGACGTGTGTAAAATGTTTTAAAGTATGTATGTTTGCAGAAGTGCTTGCATTCTGTCTCTTCCCCCTTCTCCTGGTCCTCGTTTGAAAGTGCCCCTCTGTCTCTTCTGGGGCGTGTTTGGCAGGCAGCTTTGCATTTCAGATTTTGCCCTTTCTGGTTTGCTTTGAGAAATGACAACCCCACGTGAATTAACATGAGTTTGAAAGCCACATAGAAGAAATGTGAGTGGCAATCTGGCTTCGAGCGTGACACAGAGGCCGCGTTCTCCGAGGTGTTCATCTACAACAGTAGTTACTTGAAGCTTCTGCTTCCTTCAGGGCTTCAAAAATGTTTTTTTTTCCTATATCCATTGCCTGGCATTCTCTGAAAGGAAAAGGAAATCGGAGCGTGACAGTAAGGTTGCTTATGCGAGCAGTAAATCCTGTGTGTTGTAATGGAGATGTTGGGGCAGTGCTGCTCTTCAGTAGCCGTATTTAAATGAACTTTAGT
This sequence comes from Psophia crepitans, assembly GCA_013399095.1. Lineage (NCBI taxonomy): Eukaryota > Metazoa > Chordata > Aves > Gruiformes > Psophiidae > Psophia > Psophia crepitans. Next base: position 43,802 of record VWZZ01006474.1, read on the forward strand.
AGCATATATTAAATAATTTGTAAAGCACCTTGGGATACTGCAGGATCAAAGTTATGTATGTAACATACCCTACTAATGTTCTTGCAGGGTTATTCAAAAGAAAATAATGCCAGCTAATAGTCCTGTTAGTTACATGTTACATCCTTATTGTACCTGCATTGTGAGATGATCAAAGAGAGAGGAAAAAACAATATTGCTAAACTTCTTTTTAACATATCTGTGTCTAGGAGAAGAATAAATCAAATAATATGAAAAGCCGCAGAAACACTAAACCAATAAAACAAGGTGAGCTAAGCTCATAGTCTCTTTTCTTTAATGTTTATAGATATTTTTTTACTAGCTATTATAAAATGAATAATAGTAACCAGGAGAGGAAAGGACAGTAGAGCTCATTTCACATTCAGGATAGCTTATTAGGTACATAACCCTCTTACACAGCCAGTCTTCTGCAATGTATTAGCAAGACCGTACTAGATTTGCCCCCACGGTGGGCACAGGGTAGAGGATCTGGGAGGAGACAGCCCAACCCAAAGCTCACTGAAGCCAGTGAGAATCTTTTTTCCATTGGCTTTGGAGAGCTTCACAGCCACAGCGTACAAACGCTAAATAGAAAGTAAGCTGTAAACAACCCGTGACTGATTATAGACTCTGGATTAAATTTCTTACGTGCCTTAAAGGAGTCAGTGTATGTAAACTGGGGGGACATTTTTCATATGCATTTTAGACGTGATTTTCTCTCTGTATGACCATGGTCCTACTAGAATGAATCCAAGCACCTGCCCAAGTTGTTGTTTTCATCATCTGTGCACTGGTAGCTGCCTCTCTGGTAGGTGCATTGTGGTATTAGCAGGTTATAAATACATGTGTGTATATGTATGAAAAAAAAAATCTTGTGAACTCAACAGAAATTCACTTGGTTTTTCATTTGTTTTGTTTTAGGTTTATTTCAGCTGCAATTATATGCCTCCTTGTGCTGTCTTAGTTCATATCTAACCCCTTATTCCTCTGTGAAATATCAGGAGAAGGAATAATTTTCCACAACTTTAAGTTATTTTATCTTGTCCAAACTTCATGGTGGCAACTTTCCATGGGCAGCTTGCCAGCAATCCAGGTGCCACAGTTCATTTGACCTGTGATATAATATTTTTATTTTTTTTTAAATGAGAAATGAGCACAGTTTTCCTACTGTTGGAATTCATACCTGTCCTCAAAAGCTGGGTAACACTGCCGCCTTGGGGGTACAACAGCAGAACGGCCTTGGCATGTACATGGAAGGAGAAGGAGAAGAGAGAGCAGAGCGGGAGGCATCTGAGAGAAACATTAATTTTTCTCTTTGTTTTTGATTGCTTAGTTGTTCCTGGAAAGAAGAAGGTATGGAACTGGGTTTCCTACTTAGAAGAGGAACGGATGCCTGCTGCTCCCCTAAAACTGTTCAGAGAGGTTGGCAGCTTTTTCAACTCTCTTGCGATGTTTTTTCTCAGGCAACATCACACAATTACTAACTCAGTGGGGGTAGGATTGGAGACTACCCTCAAGCCAGCAGTTACATTTATGACTTGTTTTGATGCAAACAGGCAGTAAAAACCCTGCAAGTTTGTTTCCAGCCCTGAAGCACCGTGGAAACAAGCATCTGCCCTCTGAGTCCCATGCCAAACCAGGGTGTAAAAAACACTGCTTAGATCTCACTCAGAAATAAACAATGGCTGTTTCACTCTGCAGTGGGTAGCTCTGGATAACCAGGCTGTTAGGCAATCTCCATATAACGTTGGAGAGGGACAGCTTATGCCTTTCAGATGTCCTGTGCTCCGTCTGTGGTCGTACAACACCCCTTCCATCCTTCCTCTGCAGAAAACTGCGCGTCAGTCAGTTCTGTGAATGTTGTAGATTGTCTCAATGAGAAGTGACCGTTAGGAGGAAGGGTGGAAGTTGTGTTCATTCACAGTCCGATGCATTGAAGGTGAGAGAGGATGAGTTTGGCCTTGGGAAAGCTGCTTCTGCACTCCAGCACTCCAGCCCACGTGAAAAGTTCAGCTCCCAGTGAGCTCTTCAGAGCCGAGGCTGTTGGCACCTGATGGAGTGAGATGAGAACGGAGTCAGGTAACCGCCGTGGATGCAATAAGCCATTTGCGGTTCCAGTTCAGATTTCTTTGAAGCCTTTACTATGCTTCAAATGTTTAATTTGGATTAAGACTACAAATAAAAACACAGATGTTTGCTGGAATGACTGTGTAAATGGGCTGCAGATCAAACATGCCTTGTCCTCCTTACCCTTCGGAGATGAGGCATTACCTTTTGGGAAAGTCTGGGCTGCTGACACAGGCACTGATTGTAGCTTTCCTGGCTCTTTGTTTCTGCTAGCCCTCCTACTCTGGGCTGTGAAGGGGATTGGTTTGTGTTTGAATCGAGCTCATTTCTGCGTCTGCTGGAAGATTTGTTCTCAGCTAATTGCAACAGGCTCCTGGTTCAGTGTTTTTGAGAGATTAATTAGAATAACAAATAAATCTGAAATACGGTGATTATTGATCTCTGTACCTGCACCTGTCTGTTAAAGCAGCAATCATTCTGTGATAGAATTTTCTTCTCCGAGTTGAAAATTTGAAGCCTTCAGTGTATCCGATGACTGCTCTGCAATAGATTTTTGCCTTCAGGAACTGCAAACAAATGTTTCCTTCTCCCTCCCCTCTCACAGTATCAGTCATTCCCACAAGGCCGAAATGGATTTAAAGTTGGAATGAAATTGGAAGGTCTGGATCCTGAACACCCCTCTCGATTTTGTGTTCTCACAGTGGCTGAGGTAGCTGCTCTTCCTATCTCTGATTTCAAAAGTCCCATGTACATTTAAGATTTTTTTCAATAACCAGTAGAAACGTAATAATACTACTTTAGTTAATTAGTGGGTAGGAGGGGTTCACGGCGACACGGAAGGAATCGTGTTATGTGGTTAAGGGTCTGTGCCTGAAATCCTACTGTTAGATCCTTGCAGTTGTAACTCAGAACAGCAAAGCTGTTAATTGCACGCGATGAACAAATACAGAAAAACAACAATGCAATTAGTAAATGTAAGCAAGTCAAAATGTTTTTGTGTTTTTATGCTTCTTCAATTATGTGCAATCTGTGTTGATCTGGTACAGACATAAAAGTTTTTGGGCTGCATCTGTACTCCAGATCTTGCCGCGCGGGACTGTGCGCGTGAGTACGGAATGGGAGGCCAGTGACGTTACACCGACCAATTTTATTTTCAACCAAATTTCATTTATTTATTTTGAAGTGAGGAAAGAGGAACGTGGAAACTGGGAAAACTAAAACTAAACTTTTGAGGAATAAATGAAATCTTAAATTTACTTTTATCTGTACGGAAGGAGTGGTTGATTAGGGTTTTTTCTTTAACTTCTTTATGATGATCAGAGCTCCCCTCATTATAGGTACAAGGGTACAGACTGCGATTACACTTTGATGGTTATCCGGAGTGCTATGACTTCTGGGTTAATGCTGATTCCTCAGACATCCATCCTGTTGGCTGGTGTGAAAAAACAAGTCATAAGCTGCTCCCTCCTAAAGGTATGGCAAAGAAAAAAATAGAATGGTGTACAAGAAACCATAAATTCTTCTAAGAACTAGATGTCCTGGCTCTGCATGTTTCATTTTCTGTGTGATTTCATTGTGGGGTTCGATCTGAGTGGCTTAAAGGGAAGGGTTGTAACTAAGATAGGAAAAGAACAAACCAGCTTCCTTTCAATATTCCCAAAGATTGACATTGTTAGTCAAATTAGAAACTCTGCACTGGATGAGCGTGTAAAGCAAGGAGTCTCTTCGGGGTTCGGAACTTGTTTCTTTCCTGCGTTTAATTTCTTAGAAGCATTTGAAGGTTGAGATTAATGATTGGACATTGTACTGAAAAAGAGAGCGGTGTTTTAGCTGAAGCGCGTAACTGCTGAAGATTGTAGAAGGGCAGTTATCATGCAAAGTTCATATTCTTCCCAGGTAATTTCCATCTCTGAAAAACCAATCTGAATGTAATGGGGCTGTGTAAAACACTCTTTTTTTCTTGCTTTGTAGGTTTCAAGGAGGCAGAATTTAATTGGACTTCCTATTTGAAGAACTGCAAAGCTCAAGCAGCTCCAAAAAGCCTTTTTAAGACTCTCAGCACTGTAAGTGGTGATATTGAATACAAGATGTTTCAAACAGGTCTGATGCCAAGTGAGTTTGGACCAGAGTATTTACGTGGTTTTAATATGCTCGTGTCAGAGGTACAGCCGTGGTACAATCAGATGCAAGCTATTTCCTGCTGTGATTTATTTTTAAGATGGGGAAACTAGTACAATTTTTCTTCCTTCCTCTAGTCACTGACTTTCCAGAGAGAGAATTTGTATTTCTCTTCGTCCTCAGTACTGGAGGAAAAGATTTACTCTACCATTTACGAAATGTATTACAATGGTCTGTTTTGCTGTGTCCCTACAGTCATGATATTTGTGTCACTTTCCTGTAATTTAATCATTTCCAAAATTATTTCTGGTTTCCAGCAGCATACTCATGGGCGCCGTGGGATTCATTATGGGGCTGCAGATCTTGGGCATTTTTCATCCTTCACCCACTGTTGCTTTCTTTTGGGTTGTTAGCCTCAGTTCCTGTGTAACACTGGCTCCCATTTTGTGTCACTCAGATGACACAAAGTCCATGGGTCTGGCAGATTTGATGCTGCAGATGGACGGAGCCCTGAATTCAGGAGGTTCAGGGCCTAACTGCAGCTCTGCTCTGCTTCCCCCTGAGTCACCTGTCTTCCTTGAAGACTCTCTAGCTGTTCCACTAATTACACGGGACCTGCAGCGCTCATGCTTGCCCTCAGCCATTACCCATCGCTGCAAGGTGTGAGCACCTCAGCCTTCCAGCTTGTAGTGGTGGTGTGTACCTGGAGATTCTCTTGTTGGAGCTACATCAGCTCTTTTTAAGAAATAGTAACAACCGTTGCCAGAACACTCTTGCTCCCAACTCTAGCGTGTTCTGGTCTGTGGGTTTCGGGGTTACAACCTGCAACAGATGACTCCATAAGGGTACTTCAGATGGTCTGACCTAGAAGGTGGCTGATTTGCTGGTGTCCTGTTCCTCAGCCTGTCACACCCTCTGGTTTTCGTCTGGGAATGAAGCTAGAGGCAGTGGACAAGAAGAATCCGTCGCTGATGTGTGTCGCAACCGTCACGGACATGGTGGATAACCGCCTGCTAATTCATTTTGATAACTGGGATGAGAGTTACGACTACTGGTAAAGAGATTCTATTTTTAACATATATCTGCAAGTAGACTCTGGTTTATCTCACTCTTCCACTAAGGGTAGTATCTAGTATTTTAAACGTACTCACTGAAGTTGGGATCTTAAATCAGTTCTCTAGCATCTGAATGACTACTTGGGGTTTTTACACTGCTGTTCTACCCGGCTGGCTGAGTGCAAAGCCAGCGGGAGTGGCTGGAGCTGCCTGTGAAGCGTGCGAGGTAAGAAGCATTCGAGGTAATGCAGCTGGCTGACTTGGTCAGGTCAGGGAACGCTGACGTTACCTGTTCCTCTGGCAGAGCCAAAGGAGGAATAAGCTCCAGCAGTGACTCCACCTGGAATTAGTAACATCCTCTCCTCCAGGACTAGTAGTGGGTGTCGGCGTGTCTCCCTGCACACTTAGGTTTGGAAGGAGGCGGGACTGAAGTCAGTAAAATTCTTGTCTGTTTGCTGCAGCAGGGTTTGGCTAGGCCCTTGGGAAGTACAAGTGACTGCCAGTATTTAGGCTTTTAAGTCCTGACCTGCACTGCAGTTGTTCTGGTTCTGAGAATCTCGATCCCCTGCCCTCACACTGGCACCAGGTGGAATGTTCGTCAAGGAAATGGTTTCCCTTTTTGGTCTGTGTTTTCCAGCCTACGTGACTGGAGCAACTTCGAATTCATCTGTGAAAGCAAGACAAGACCCATGCGTATCAAGATAGCGCTGATTCGATCAGTACTCTGTGTTCGTCCCCCATCTCCTTTTGTGTGTTTGCTCTCAGAATAGGCACCTGTTTGGTGGCAAGCTGGGCTTTGCCATAAAGCCATGGTGCAGAGCTTTGTAACACCGGGGGTTCCATTTGCAGGACTTTAGATCTTGTTCCTTCACCATTTTAGCCCGTGAAGCTTTGTTTCCACATCACGTTTTCTTTGGAATTTGAAATTGTTAAAGGGAAACACAAGCAGACAAAACTTCAAAGGACAGGTTGGCTGAAAACACACAGGTTTTTTCCTAGATCTGAAAGCCTCCTTTGGTCACTTCCTCGGAGTGGATGTGACTAAAGGGCCTGTCTCAAATTGGCCCATCGCCTCCTTCGGGGACCAGAAGATCTAAACATGCAGCAGAATTGGGAACTACCGCGAGGTTTCAACTAGGTGAATGGGAAACAGGCAGTTCTTGGCAAAGGCCTTAGAAGCAGTTTCCCTTCTCCCACAGTAATGTTGTCCCAGTCAGGGCCGAGGGTTTGGGTGTTGTTTCCCTGCTTCCTTTGCGTTGTAGCTCGGACGGTCTCTGTCCAGGCTGAGCCGTGGTTGGTATAGTCCGTGTGGGGGGAGCTTCTTGTTGGTTTTGTAAAGCACCAGACATTCTTCTTTGTATTTCCCTATCTTTTGAGACAGCTTGAATGCCTTGAAAACTTGGCGTTATAAATTCTAAGGAGGTAATACTTATCTTTTACACCATGATCGCACCCACTGAAAGCATCTGCTAACCCAGCAAAGGCGTATCAGACAGCATTTGAAATTCTGCTTTTCTTTCTGCTTTAAAATTGACTGGTGCCAACTTTCCCTCTTTGACTCAGGTGTGAAGCTAGCAGCCCATATATTCGTCCTGTTGGCTACTGCCAAGAAACCGGAACCCCACTGACAACACCACCTGGTACGTTCAAAGTGAGACTTCTGCCCTGCCTCGGTCCAAAATCCTTTTGGAAGCTTTATCTTCCACATAGTTACGTATTTGCAAGTTACAGCTTCCATTGGGTACTCTTTTCCCTACTGACTGAACAATATTATTGTTCATACTTTTTGCCACTGCGGTTTATTTTGTTCATAGCTCATTTAAAAGTGGAGTGGTGTTTGGTAATCGGTAATTGAATTTGATTTCAGAAGGAAAAGAGCTTTGAAGTATTGGCAGTGTTTCCTTTAAGGTGAGGTGGAAGAAAGAGGAATCGGTACCACGATTTCATAGATGATAAGATGGAATTTCTGGAAATGACGGAGCAGCTGAAGCCACGTCTCTTTCTGCTGCACTGGAATTCAGCAGATGAAGAGAATGTTGGCAAATGAAAAAGGACAGAGCCTACCGGAAAATCAATGTTGTTTTCAGGTCTTAGAAGTGCTCATACACCTTAAAATAACAGGAACTAAAAAAATGATGCCTGCTGTTTGCTAGATTGACAGCCCTGGAGCAAGAATTTCTGTAATTACTGCGTATCGAGTTTAGTAGAGTGGGTGGTGCTGCCGGATCCCTGTGCATTGGAGGAATCGGCCTCCGTGCCTGTGCTGCAGATGCAGGAGGGGTTCTAAACACTTACCCTTCAGCAGCCCCACCTCCTTTCCCACTCCTGAAGCGTGCAACAAGGCTGTGGCGTGCAGCTCCCCTCCTTGTATCATGAGTCCTTGTGCCCCAGCAGAACCTGCAGTCAGTTCCAATTCACTGCTGAGAGATTTACGTGCACCAATTTGTAGACTGTCCTGTGCATTTAGTCATTGCATCCTCCTGCCAGACAGAAACAGTGCTGAGGCTACAAAATACTGAAATGGGAAAGGGAAAAAAAGCAGAGCAGTTTCTTAAATGACATCCCATTGTTGTCAAGAATAGCACAGCCATGTAGGTGTCTGAGATTATGGTAACGGCAACGGAGCCTTTTCTCTCCAGACTGCTAGTTTTACTCAGTTTTGGGTGAGTAGGTAGCAGGAGATGAGAAGTTTCTACAATCTTGCAGGCACTTGCACGTAGAATAGTTAATAAAATAGGAAATTAATTCAGCGATGCCATTGCACATCACAGAATCCTCTGCCGAGCTCTTAATTGGCAGCTTTCTCTGGAGAATAAGCATTGATTAAGCTGTCCAGAAATGAACTCTTCAGGTGTTTCAGGTCAGGGCTAAAGCCCTGGGTAGAAGCTAGGGAAACTTGCAGTGCTGCTGTGTGTGCTGTAAGTGGTGTGTATGAATAAAGAGACCGTTTTCCAGTGCCATCCATTGTAAGCACTAAATTAACATAATAGCCACGTTTTACGGAGCTGCTTTTCTGTTGTTTGTAACAATAAATGTGGAGGTTTTCTTACTTAAATGTTAATTCTCTGTTTCTTTTCAGGTTACAAGGATTCCAAAGCCTTCTCATGGGAGAAATACTTGGAAGAAACTAATTCCCAGGCAGCCCCGGCAAGAGCATTCAAACTGGTTGGTGACTCTCTTTGTGTGTCCTAGATCAGGAGGGTAGGGGAGGCTGCTGTTATCCACCCTTTCCTGACCGTGTCTGTGCCACGGGAGTGGAACTGGATTTTTTTACTTTGAATTTAAGACCATCTCTTACTGCTGCTAAAAGAAAACACACAGCAGACTACAAGATTTAAAAAAAAGGCCCTGAAAAGCTGTCGTGGAAAGGATTTTTGTCTAAACATCATCACTTGCTCCATTAGCAGATGTAAGGGAAGAGCCTTCCATCCACACAGATCGTTGTAGCTTTCAGAGGGACGTGTGAGGGCAGTGCCTTGCCTCGGAGCGGGCGTGGGGAGGAGGAAGAGCTGGGCCCCTGCTCGAGGCCTGACTGCCTGGGCAAAAGGCATCTGACAGCTGAGCAGGATGGGTGCTGGCTGAACAGACTCTCCTGACTCCCTCCCGGGGATTGGAAGTGGATGCCACTGGCCTGCAGCTGGGGACGTTGGGTGGGGAAGGGAGAAAGTGGGGGTGTGTTTGAGCGGGAATGAGAAGTCTGCAGTTCCTCCTTCAGGTGTCCCCTCCTCTAAAATGTTTTTACCTTGTGCTCTGTAAATCCTTCCCCTGGTTGATGGAGTTAAGGTAGAGTGAGAGGTTCCTATCAAGGACTTGCATGTTCTGATATAGCCCTTAGTTCTTCATGGGAGGAACCAGCTGTGCCCTCCACAGAAATGAGCGTACTAACAGGTGATAGAGCATCTTTGCCAAACTCCTAAGTGGAGTACGATCATCCTGCTGACTAAATCAAAAGATGATAAGACATTGAGGCCCTGGAGCATGTCCAGAGAAGGTCAATGAAGCTGGTGAAGGGGCTGGAGCACAGGTCTTATGAGGAGCGGCTGAGGGAACTGGGCTTGTTTAGTCTGGAGAAGAGGAGGCTCAGGGGAGACCTTATTGCCCTCTACGACTACCTGAAAGGGAGTTGTGGCGAGCTGGGGGTTGGCCTCTTCTCACAGATAACCAGCAACAGGACAGGGGGAACGGCTGCAAGTTGTGCCAGGGGAGGTTCAGGTTGGAGATGAGGAGAAATTTCTTCTAGGAAAGGGTGGTTGGGCATTGGAATGGGTTGCCCAGGGAGGTGGGGGAGTCCCAGTCCCTGGGGGTGTTTAAGGATAGGTTGGATGTGGTACTTAGGGACATGGTTTAGTGAATAGTAGATGGTGGGGGGATGGTTGGACTAGCTGATCCTGGAGGTCTCTCCCAGCCTTAATGATTCTGTGATTCTATGGTTCCCTCAATCTTGGGAGCAGGAGCGTTGTGTTTCTTGTCTGGAAGCTTACTGAAACAAAAGCTTTCAGAATAACTGCATAAAATTACCCCATACTTGAAAAGTGATCTTTTTTTTCTTAGCAGCTTGTTCCATGTGGCTGGCTCCCCTGGCTAAACTTTGCAATATATTTAAAAACTTTTCTGTGCTATCATGACACTTGATTCCTTTCGGTGAAGTTAGCATTGCGGGTTAATACCTGCTGCCCTCCGGTATATTTTGTTGGTAAGCTCTTTGGGCCTGAGGAGGGAAAGCAATCAGGGAGGCCTCAGATAAGGGCAGTAAAAATCCAGCCAGACGAGTTTGATAATTGCTAGATTTCAGCAGGTGTCCAGCTGACGTTACGGGTTGCAAGGGGGGTGTCAGGGAATAGGAACAGGCTGGTTTTGCCTCTTTGGAGAACAGTAAGGCCACAGCTGGAATTATCTGTGGCACAGCTGAACTCCAGAACATCCCTTGGATTAAGGTTTTCCAGAGTCGGGCAGACAGCATCTTTGACTGTGAAGCGCCTCGGAGCCGCTGTGCGGGATAACGAGTGACGCTCGTCAGTAGGACACGTTTGTTCCCTCTCAGGGTTGACTCAGCCTGTTTCTGAGCCGTGCTCTGAAATCCCAACAGCGCTGGAAAACGGGAACCTTCAGAGTACAAGATCAAAAGAATGCAGCCGTTGGTCTTCTACACAACAGAGGAACAATAGAAGTAGTTTATTATTACCAAATATTTAGGAAAGATAATAAAACTCTTCATGAAACAAAAAGAAACAGTGGAGTGCGACCTGCTTTAAACTCCCAGCCTGAATTCCTCGGTAATCTGTCGTTAGGCATTCTTTCCTCAGATTTTCAGAATATAAAATGTGATGGTAAATGTCACCTGCAGAGAACAGGGCTTAGCTCAGGGCAGGGAGCCTGTTCAGTACCGAGTGCTCCTGGTTTCAGATTCTTCTGAAGTGAAGTGTCTTCCCAACAGGGAGTGCAGCTGCCCTGTCTGCCACTTCCCCTGTTTTACCTATGTCTCCACAGCCATTGTTTTGCTCCTTCAGGTATTTGGCTTTCAGAGAATAGTAGAAGGGCCAATTCTGGCTCTTACGAAACTCCACAATATAAATTAGCATCCAAGACGAAAATGAGACAGGAAAAAAAGAGCATTTCATATATCAACAGTTAATAGAACTCTTTGAGATCAAATCTTGTTACTTTTCTGGCTTGGTTGGTCTGAAGTGCAAATACATGGCACAGTTATTGATTTTTTTTTTTATTATTATTATTATTCCAGCTAGCAATTACAGGAAATCAGTACATAAAAATATGGGTTGAGAGCCAGAACAGGCATTTCTCACTGAATTAGTTTTAAACAGTTTTCAAGAGCTATCTTATGTAGTCTGGAGGCACTGATCATCAGCACAAATAGCAGATCTTGTGTCTGGATTTCTGCCTTCTCCTCCACCCACCAACGCAGGAGGAGACAGTTTGGTTGTCAGCATTGCTATTTCAGCCTATTGTCTTGGGCTGTCGATTCAAAAACATTCTTAAGCTATTGCCTAAAAGGCAGAAGCCCTTCAGCAAGACCGAAACAAACAGCCCTGCTCATCACCCAGGCAGGATGCTGTTCCCTAGCACTCAAGCTCCTTCCTTGAGGAAGATGGACAAGGTTGGCCGGTTCAATAAGATGCTCTTAAAACTGAAAGCAGTTTAAATTGTCTGGCGTCCGGTGTGTCATGTGGCTGAAAGCCTGTGGATGAACGTCTGCGTGCAGGGGAAGAGGGCAAAGAGAAACTTGAGGTGCGGAGTCTGTAATCCGCTTAGCTCGGAGTGGACCTCCTCTCCCTCCTTGGAGCTAGTGGCAGTAAAAAGAGTGAGGAAGCCTGTGAGGGAAGAGTGATTATAATGATCTTTTCATTAACTTGATCTTCTTCAAAGACAACAATTTGTCATCTCTTGCTAAAATCCTGACCTTTGTCTGCAGAAGTGAAGGAGGACGTGTTTTGAATGAGTATCCAGTGCTCCGTAACCCCCAGCTGGGGAGGTCAGAGGAGGAATTTGCAGTCAGCCATTTAAAGATAAATGGAAAAATTGGTAAACGCTGTCTGTTACTTAGAGGTTTACATCAGCGGGTGCTGCAAAGGGCACGCAGCAAGTCAGAGGACATTGTGGAGTCTTTATGAAGTAGTTTGAGTGCTGGAGTTTGGGAGAAAGGGTAAGTCGGCAGCTGCAGATGGGAGTCTGGTGGCTGGGGCCACCCTGGAGTCCCAGCACCACGGGCCTCAGCAGTCACCGTTAACAGGCAGATGCAGCTGTCGTCAGAAGGAGTAGGTGAGGACCTGGTTAAGGAAGGTAGCTGTAATATCCAGGTGCTAGGAAGGATGTCGTGTACTGCAGCGAAGAGAGACATGGCGTGGTGGTGTGGTTCAGGTGTAAGACAGGTGAACTGGCCACTGTCCCTGTTCTGCTGTCAGACGGCAGAGTCCGCCCGTCAGTGGAGCTCGTGAGGGTATGTGGCCTTTGTTCTGTTAGGGAGGTGCCTCGCGCCCTGGCTGTGAAATGCTCCTCTGCGCTGAGAAAGCTCAGACTTCCTCTCAGGTAGTTTTGGGCTGACAAGCAGACAGCTTAATCCTCTAGGAAACCCTGATTTTAACCTCTGAAGCAGTGTGCCGTGTAAGATCGGGGCCAGAGCTGCAAAGGCATTTGAATGGTAGATGAAAACTTGGGCGCATTCTATTCCAAGCAGGTGCCTAGCTCCGAACGCCCAGGCTTCTTAGCATTCCGCTCACAATCCTCTCTTACAGCGTCCTGCTCACGGATTCCAAGTGAATATGAAGTTAGAGGCTGTGGACAGAAGAAATCCCATCTTGATAAGAGTGGCAACAATAGTTGACAAAGACGACCATCGCATTAAGGTATGACCTTGCTTCGAAGTGCAGAGCCCGGGTGCTGAGGAACAGGGTGACTGGCAGTGCAGGATAAACACCCGTTGGTATGAGGAGCTGCAAACAAACGCCTTGCAGATGATGTAGCCTACAGGCCTGCCCAACTGGAAATGATTTCTGTTGTTTTGTCCTGTTAAATCTGATGGAATTGCCTGGTATTGTTAGTTACTGTTTTAATGTAACTATTTGGAAATAACGTTTGACAGCATGATTTTCTGTCTCTTAGTGGTTTCTGAGTGATCTGTGCGAGCGAAGGCAGCGCTAGTGTGCTGGTGGGAAGCTACCTGACAAGGGGTTTTTTCCTAGCGAATTTAAAGGAAAACCCAAAGCAAGCTGTACCCTGGCACATGTAGGAAGCGGCTTCATCCTCCAGCATGAATTTGTTACATAGATGCATTTTAGCTAATTCTTTTCACGTTAATATTTTGTCAGAAAAATCTAGTGTGCTTTTGCTTCTGAGAGGTGTAAGCATCAGCCAGCCGAAGTGGCGGCTGCGCTGAGGGGGGCTCCCTGGGCACAGGTCTCCTGCCCAAAGGATCGTTGCGTGGGCAGGAGTAGCGCTCGCTCTCCCTCAGCGGAGTTCGTCTCTCAATCTCATCGCTGTCGTTGCGAGCAGAAGCCAAGTCCTGCCAATATGTGGCAGCTGGAGACTCAGTTCGTACGTTTGTGTGAAACTTCACCACATAAACAACCAGTGGCCTTTAAACTGCAGCGATCCTTGGTCTCTGTTAACCTGACCTGGATCCGAGCTATTACTGCTCCCTTCGCCCAGCAGAACGCTCTGGCTTGTTCACTGCAAAACTCACCAAACTTGTTGGCTTTTATGGTGTATTGGGAGCCTCAGAAAACAAAACGATTAAGTAAGCAGTTGCGTTTGCGTAGATTCAGTCTTTGAGTAGAGAGTGTGCTGGAGCACCCCATGGCCTGTGGTTTCTTGCAGAGCCTGAGATTTGACTGTGTCACCAGAACCTGGTTGTTCTGTAAAACTGGGACGCAGGGGTCAGGAGAGGGAATGGTTACACTGAGCACAAAGGTGACCATGCTTGACTGAGAGATTGAGTCAGCCCCGAGCTGAGCAAGGTGAAACAAAGGGGGAAATCAGAGTGAAAGCTGAGTCATGTCCTTAACTGTATCTGTCACTGAGACTGTGCTTCTTTTAGATACATTTTGATGGTTGGGACCATAATTACGATTTCTGGGTCGATGCAGACAGCCCTGATGTTCATCCAGTAGGCTGGTGTGCAAAAACCGGACACACTTTGCAAGTCCCTTTAGGTAAAGTAGATGACATCATATTGTTACGTTGAATAATTTTCCGAAGCGCAGCCTTCTCTCCAGATGCAGGGAGCGTTTTACAAATCTGTTCAAGTTTTTTTGTCTCTCATTACCAGGTGCTGATGATCGAGTGGGAGCAGTGGGACAAGCGTGCCCTACTCCAGGCTGCCACGGTGTCGGTCACGTCAGGGGACCGCGATACGGAACGCACTATACGTATGTATATGAGATCTTCTTGTGAGGGTTCTGCCTGCGAGTCTGACTGCTGTCCACAATCATCATGCAGGAACAAGCACCTGCACTGCACTGAAATTATCTCAGGGTGTTTATTCTGGAGCTAGTTATAGCTGCAGTTGCAGCTCCCTCTTGTGTCTAAATGTGCTGTTTCATCATAAATTCTGTTTATACCAGTATAATCATTGCCACCGCAGTGCAATCCAACGCAGATTAATTCGCTCCAACTTCCACGTTCCAGCATTACTGAAGGATTTTTTTTTTGTGTAAAATAATAAACCCAAGAACAGCATGCAAGGAGACAGTTAAAGAGGGAGAGAGTGTGGGTAGGTTATTAAAGAGTGAGGAGAGCTAGCGCGTGTTTTATGCTCTGCCTTTTGATTTCTTATGTGCTCTTGGAAAAAGAAGGGTTTTCTCGATTGAACTATCTTAAAGAGCAAGGAAACAATCTCAGCTAGGAGGTGTGAAGATCTAATAATGTGTAATGTGGTAGAGGCTTTGAATTTTTCAGAGCGAAAGTCGCAGGACTCGTGTTTCATGAAATACTGTTCCGACAAGCAGGTTACAGAGGAAGAGCTCTGAGGTGGCTCTTTAAAAACATGGCTTTGATTTCTAATTCTGCCAGATAGTCCCCTGTGTTCCCCCACCTGAAACTGGGTAACAACATCTCCCTGAGTGTTTCTTCCCTCACTTTTTTGGGGTTTGGTGGTGGCTATGTCTGCCTGAGGCCAGTAAGGCTGTGTGACTTAAAAACGTGCATCATCATCTCTCTTCCCCCCCCCTCCCCCGCTTTTTCTTTGCCACAGGTTAGTTGGCTGCCCGTATTCTGATGTGAACCTCAACAGAGAAAACTTGTTACAGGACCGCCTGAGCGGGGAGAGACCTTCTCCTGGCAACAGCATGCAGAAAGCCAAGAGGCTGGAGACTCCCACCCGATTTCTCTTGGGAGCAGGAGAGTCTTCTCAGGAGGACTCTCCACAATCCAGGTGAGCCAGACCCTTTCCTTGGGCAGGGACTGGGGAGCAAAACCATTTTACAAGGCTGAAAAACACAGGAATTGGCAGAGAAGTAGCAGAGCATTGAGTTCATCTGTCTGTAATATTGACCCGTGCCCCAGACACTCTTAACACCGGGCAGTGCACTTTTATACCCTCATATGCCTTAATAGGCTTCTTGATTCCTTAGTCCTGCTGCTCTGGTCACATTCCAACAAAGGAAATTGCATTCTGTCTCCATAAATTTTTCCTTGCTGTTTCAATTTAAAATATATTCTTTTCCTTCGTTTCCTGTCCTAAAACTGTCAAGCAAGGTTATTTTGCACCATTAAACTGTAACTGCAATCCACCCCAGTCGGCTACATTACGCTGGTAAGGCGTAATGACTGTATGTGTATCCCTTGGCAAACAAGTTGAGCTCCTTCAGATATTTTATTTTCTTACATGAAAATGCTGGAATTGAGTAGCATTGAAGCAAACTGTGTAGTAGTTCTTGGACTGGGGCAAAGCCCAGCAGTACTCTTGGTCTTTGTTGTATATGAAGGCTTATATACATTTTAAAGGTCATTTATTTGCTTAGATTTATAACATTTTCAAGATGTGCACAAGCACAACTCCAGGCTGGGCAGAGAATGGATGGAGAGCAGCCCCCAGGAGAAGGACTTGGGGTGCTGGT
>VWZZ01006474.1:59647-95207 GCA_013399095.1 Psophia crepitans
CCAGAGGAGGCCCCGGAGATGCTGCGAGGGCTGGAGCCCCTCTGCTCTGGAGCCAGGCTGAGGGAGCTGGGCTTGTCCAGCCTGGAGCAGAGAAGGCTGTGGGGAGACCTAATCGCAGCCTTCCAGTCCCTGAAAGGGACCTACAGGAAAGCTGGCGAGGGGCTGTTTATGAGGGAGTGCAGTGACAGGCCAAGGGGGATGGGTTTAAACTAAAAGAGGGGGGATTTAGATTGGACATTAGGCAGCAATCCTTCCCTGGGAGGGTGCTGAGGGCCTGGCACAGGGTGCCCCGAGAAGCTGTGGCTGCCCCTGGCTCCCTGGCAGTGCCCAAGGCCAGGTTGGATGGGGCTTTGGGCAGCCTGGGCTGGTGGGGGTGTCCCTGCCCGTGGCAGGGGTGGGAACTAGATGATCCTTGTGGTCCCTTCCAACCCAAGCCAGTCTGTGATTCTGTGATTGTATTTGGCCAGAAAAAAGGAATCCTTCTCTTCCCTCCTTGATGTACATGGCTAGAGTTTGCTTCCTCCCATCCCAGAAGTATGCAGGGGTCTCCATTTCCTAACCTTAACCCCAGAACTGATTGCATTTCAGTGGCACTGTTACCATAAAGCTCTCTCAGGAGCTGTGGGATTCTCCCAGAATAAATGACATTCTCAAATTGCAATATCTTTCTATTCTTCTAACTATTTCATTTCCCAATAGTGGGAGGTCTGAATTCAGTATGCAAATCTGATCACACCCGACTGCGTGTCCTTCCTTGGGCAACTGTGGGGCTCAGTTTATGCATGGAACTCGATCATGGAGACTCTTAAGTGTTAGCTGGAGGTATCAATATTCAAAAACCTTAAATCTCTTGATTTCAACACATCCTTCAGTGGGTTTCTTGTAGCTGCAGGGATCAGAGCCTCAGTCCACAGGGGCTGATTTATTTCACATAATCTCTCTCAATCCGGGTTGAAGAGGAAAAAAAGCTCTTTGTACTGTGCCGGCGATGATGGTGGGGGAGAGGAAGGCTGCTGCCACTAGGTGGTAGTTGTTGCTCTTGCTTGCAAGGAGCAGCCAGCTCCTCTCTCCTGCAGGGAAAGGGAACAGAGGATGTCAGTTTAGCTACTATCATTTATCTGTCTTCCCAGAAAATCTGCGCATGGCAGTGAAAAGTCATGTCAAAGCAGCGTTCAGAGCCTGTCGGAACAGTCTGAAAACAATCAAGAGAGAGACTGGGTAGAAGAGGATTCCTCTGCAGACATCAAAGGCAAACCAAAAAAGTAAATAAGATTATTGTGATGTATTTTCATGCATTAACAGTTGAGTTTCTTGATGCTGCTGCTCCAGCTGAAATCCTGATGTAAATTATAACTTAGAACAGCCCAGCGTGATCAGAGATTCGCAGCATCGGGTTTTAGAATGACACGGTCAATCTCCTCCCTTCCTTCCATTGTTTTGGGCCTTCTCTTTCCTGCAGTAAACTCAGATCTGAGTTCTACCCATGAATTCATTAACACAGTCCTTAGCTTAGAGAGAGTGGCCAGGGACAGAGCAGTGCTGTTGCTTATTTTAAGAGGGAAAAGTTTTTGGTTCCTGAAAGTCCCATTATTGTCTGCGTGGAGAAGAAATTCTGTGGATTTGTGTATTTTTTTGAAATGTTTTGTGATTGATGCTTTCAGGCTTGGGTGCCCGCACGCCTATATAAAGTTCCAGCTGGTGAAACAGGAAAGCAATGGAAAAGGTTGGTTAAATTTTATTTCTTCGTGTGCGCGTGCGTGAATGTGCGTGCAATATACCAGAGTCACAAGGAGTATTTGAAGTTACAGCTTTTTTGTCTTTGATTCCACAGTCAAGAGGAACCATGTGCTGGAGGTGATGATAAGGGTAGTCCTTCTTCCTTTGAAATGAGGAGAAAGGGTAAAATTACTTAGAAGTGAAGTATTTAATACTCTGTAGAGTGAAACCTCATATTTATTAACTGAGAAGACAAGTTTGCACCCTCTCTGTAGCGCTGCGTGCCCCTGTGAAGTGGCGAGGGGTTTTTGTTCCCCAAGCAGTCGGTGGCTGTTCTCTGACAGGGCCCGCAGAGCTGCCAGCGGGGACCTGCTCAAAACCTGGCAGATAGTTTCAGTTCCATCGACTTTTTTCTTTAGACCCCGCTGCGTACTCAGAAACATAATTAGATTCATTTTGGGTGGTGACTTCTTTCAGGTTCTCCTAAGGATGACGGAACAAAAAAATGAATGGAAAAACAATGCCTTTTTGGTTTTTCCTGGTATGTGACAGGTTAAGTTTTAAGAGAAGCTTTCTGATAGCACTTTAGCAAACCATATGCTTAACTTTCAGATTTACTATAAAAAGCTATTTCAGAGAACCGAGCTGACCAGGCTTTTAGGAGGATTTAACATGGTAATAAGTCTCCAATCAAAAATAGCTAAGCAGGCCCAAACTGGGACAGGTGCCTAGCTTTTTTTTTAATACTCATTTTTACCTAGTGCTGACTTCTGCAGTCAGAGCTGGAGAAGTCTGCCAGCTATGAGCTGCAGTTGCAGCTGGCAGGGAAAGCTGTCTGCTCTCCCTTTGCATTCACCTTAAACAGAACGACAGAAATCAGTGGAGGGAAATTCTGCAATAATCCACTGACCTGTAATTTCCCGATTACCCAGAGCTTTCATCCCAGCTGTATTTAAACTATTAGAACACTGCTTCCTTCTCAGAGGGAAAGTCATTTGGTTAGACCGTGATTTGGATACTTACCCCTGAGGATTTGGGCTGAGAGAAGAAGAGGGTCTGTGATAGAAGCGGTGCCCACCAGCAGGGACGTGGCGGGACGTAAACCCCTGGGCACAAGTGGGGCCTCCTGGGGCAGGGCCAGCCGCTGCCCTGCCACCAGGGAGGTCACAGCCCTCCCAGGAGCCCTGTTGTCGCCAGGAGCATCAGCTCCTGAAGTGAGCTCTTCTTACTCAGGCTTCCATTTTTTAAATCCTCCCTCTTCAGTCTCGCTGTTAGAAATAGAGAGCTGATCTGGTGCTGTCCCATGTCCTTTAGGAGATGGAGACAAGGTAAGGTGACACCAGGGGACAGGGCAGTGACCTCTCCTAGATCAGGCTCTACTTCCAGCGTTGGTTTCACTTCGGCTGGTGAAGAACAGGCAAATCATGGAAATGTGCTTTTGCTTTACGATTTGTGCTTTTCCTGTAGCGACTGGCACACCCCACAGCTCCTCACACACCATCCTACTGACAACCGTTTGTGCTACCGCTGAGCAAACCCAGCAGGGGCGAGCGGCAGCCGTGCAGGCGCTGGGCACGCTGAACCTGGCTGAGGGCTGGAAATAACGGGAATTTTGTCCGGTTGCCACGGGATGGTGCTGGGCAGCCTGCACCCCCCTGTACAGCCTGGCAGCGCGGGGGGACAGCACACGGGAACCGCTGTAAACCAGAGGAATGTTTCCCATCTTGTTTCCATCCTCTGCTTCGCTTCCTGTTGTATAACCAGGCAAGTCCCTGTAGGACTATGACTCTGCACTACTCAGTGATCTCATTAGGGAGGAGTGATTTCTTCCCTTTTTGTTTGGTTGGGTTTTTTTTTTTGCCTTGATTTTTAAAGCTTCCGTCACTTGACACATGAGGAGGGAGTTATGTCTGGAGGTAACTTGCAGCACTCCTGGGCCGGGAGCCTCCTGGGGAGGCGGCGAGCCCGGGCCATCAGCTGGCACGCGTAGCGCTCTTCTCAGGCTGGCTACAGCTGGGAGCTGGAACAGTGCCATGAGTTTCCAGCTGAAGATGCTGTTACCAGAACTCCTCCACCTTGTCAATAAAACGCTGCAAACATCTTCTCTGTTAGCAGCATGACATCATTTTCCAGGGAAGAAGCTAAAGATAAAGCCTCCAGCCTGGCAGTCTTATCTTTCTTTTTCTTTCTCCTTCTCATGAGGGTGGGAAGAGTGCCCTGGGAGCTCAGCGTGCCATGCAGTAGCCGTGCCTGGCCGTCTGCTCGCCCTGCCTTGCGTTTCCCTCCTGAGTGTGACCCTTCCTGCTGCTTTGTTGTAATTGCTCCTACTTAAAACCTCGCTCTGACTTGTCTCGTTTCCTTTTCCAGAGCCTGACCTGGATCTCCAGCAGGCCCTCCACCAGTCCATCTTCATGCCTTCGCTGGCCTCTAACCCGACCCACCGCCTCCATCTCTGCTGGGAGCAGCACTGCAAGCTCTTGCCAGAGGTCTCGGGCCTCACGGCCAAACACGTGGCCAAATGGACTGTGGAAGAGGTGAGTTACCTGTTCCCTGCTCTGCTCTCCTGGGGTGCGGGAGTGACCGAGCCCTCCTCTTCTGGAACGCTAATTGAAAGACATCTTTATTTTTTTCCTTTCCTAGGCAATGCTTTTCTGTTTGCTTTGCATATGCCATAGCTGACTCAGCTTGAAGTTGTACCCAAGTCCCTCTATAAGGGAGGGGAAGGATCTCTATTAACCCTCTTTCCCTGAGTAGGATTCCCTCCCTTTGTTTATTTACCCCTTGATCTTTCAGTCCTCAGGCCTGAAACATGATTCTGACAGCAGATTCTGTTTCTCTCTGATCTCCCTCCCCCTCTCCTGTGACTTTGGTGCTGCTGATTCACTTTTACATTGCAGATAATTCCAAACTGCACTGTGCATGCCCACTCCTCCTGCGTCTCCCTGCCTGATTCCCCTGGAACAAAACTGCCCACAGCCTGACCTGATTTCTGGCAGAGGTAGCTGTGCTGCTGGGGATGTGTCTCTGCAGTTCTAGCTCTTGAGATGTCTCCTGTAATTAGGTGGCGTGTGAAAAAGCCGGTGTCTTTTGTGTGCTGAGTAGTTGGGTTTTGCCTCGATGCCTTGGGCATAAATAATATTTGTATCGCTGCTTGGGAAGTGGTGACAATTTGGATCCTGGCGCTTAATCGCGGGCCACTTAATTCAAGAGAAATGTGCTGTAATGTCGTACTTGCAGGGAAGTAGGTAACCTGCGAAGCAGGAAAAAGGTGTTGTTCTTCGTGATGCATAGAGGATCTTCAGAGACTTTCAGAAAGTGCGTTTCCCTAAGTGCCTCTTACATCAGATAAATGCAGTCCTGACTTGGCTTTTCGTGCTGGAGGACTGCTGGGAGCCTGGTGGGACTGCAGTACCACAGGAGATGGGAACCACAGCAGTTGCACAGGGGGTGGAGCAATTAGTGTGGCTGTTCTAAAACTTGGTCCTTGTTTTTGTTGTGGGTTGGGTTTTTTTGGTAATGAAAATGTGTTTGGATTAAATTCCTAGCAAGGCGAAAAAAAAATACCTGAGAGATTTGCTGTTTGAGAACGCTTCCAGTGATTTTTCCAAAAGGCCTTTTGGAAAATCCGTACGCAGCAGTTAATCCTCAGATGTGAAAATCAGAATCTCTTCTCTTTGGGATAAAACGTGGAGGCTGGTTCATGGAAGAACAGAGTTGGGATACAAGCCAAATAAAATTTGTCCTTTGCAGTTGACCTTTAAAGCAACTGCTGGGTAAATTTAACTGGGATATTTGTTTGATAACGGATGAATGTAAGCAGGGACCACAGGGCATGGATGCGGGGCACTCAGTGATTCAAACCCCAGAACACTCTGAACTGTGCTCTGTGCCGCAGCCTGAAACAGCTGAGGAAGCTTCGGCCCGTTGAAAAGATCAGCTGCAGCACCACAATGCACTGGC
The DNA here is from genome assembly GCA_013399095.1 of Psophia crepitans. Taxonomy (NCBI): domain Eukaryota; kingdom Metazoa; phylum Chordata; class Aves; order Gruiformes; family Psophiidae; genus Psophia; species Psophia crepitans. Next base: position 65,324 of record VWZZ01006474.1, read on the forward strand.
TGAAGTCATTACAGGTTTTGTCTTGAATTTCAGTAAAGTGGATCTGCTTTTGCAAATTATGTTCATCACAGGTTCCCAGAGGAATCCTCTTGGCCTCTGTGTGGGCGCTTGCAGGATCAGTGTGTGCGGTGAAGTGTAGCCGCAGGTCTGGAAGATGAAAGCAGCAGGACTTTCTGTGTTTTAGTGAGTCCAAAGTAGATTTGATCTGTCGGCATTTGGGCTCCGAACATCTTCCTACAGGGCAAACATTTGCCTTTGGGTTGTGCTTTGAACTCTGCTGCACAAAGGAGGCCACTCTGCTGATCTGAAACAGGAGCAGTAAGGGTACAAAATTCTCCTTTGGTTTCAGACTGAAGAACTGTTTTTATTTTATAAAACCCACATTAAGGAAAAAGATGTTGCTTTAATTCTCTGTTGGTTGAGAACAGCTGAAATGGCAGAGCAGCAGCGTATTTAGGGGCCCTCAAGCTAAAAAACTCTTGGTAACAGTGAGCAGTCAACAGGAGTAGTTACTTTAATGCAGCTTTGTTATTTATTGAAAGCTTCCTGTCATGTTTTCAGAGCACAGCTAGCAAAAGGTATTGAATCACTGAGGAACATTAATAAGTGCTGGAGTTGTATTGTTCATTAGTTAATCCCACATCAGATGCTAATAGCTTGGGGGTGCTAATTGCTTGTGGGTTACTGAATCCCAGTGAAACCCAGCTCCTCTCTGCGTAGTCTCATGAGGCGTTGTCCATTCTGCTCTAGCTTGATGTCGCGTGGGTGCTGTCGGAGGCTGCCTGCCAGCCTTACCAAGAAGGTGTACCGGTCCTGTGCTCATTTCGGTATGTCACACACAGCTGCGGTGGCATCAGTGCCTTCCTTCCATCTGGGTGGCGTGGAGTTCCTAAGGTGTTCTCAGAATGACAGAAGGGTCTTTTTCAACCCCCTTTACCACTATGCAGTCGTAGTGAAAGATGCTTCCAGCAGACAGCTGTGTGAGCAGTGAGGTTGTTGCAGGCAGGACGGGCTGGCAGGCGTTCACCTCCTCAAAGGAAAAGCCCTGATCTTCCTGATCCACTGTGCCCCTAATCTGCCTGACACCCCTCCCACCCTCCTCTTCAGCCTTTCCCTTGGTTCAGGGCTTCACTGCTGCGTTGTGGGGCTGTGGGGGTTTCCTCTGGCCCATGGTTGCCTTGTCCCTCAGCTGCCACTTCTTGGTTTGGGGACTCTCCTCCCCCAGCAGCGATGGGCCAGGCGGGGGACTGGGGCTCGGTGGAATCCAGGGTCTGGCTCCCATCCTGGAACCGTCTCTCCTGTCTTTTCTTGCACCCTCTTTCCCTCCCTTTTCTACATTTCTGGTAACCCCCAGGACTTCTGTTTGTCTAAAAGGCCAGTCCTGCGGCGCACAGTGCTTGCAGTGGTACGGATGGCTTCAGGGACAGATCAAAGGCCCATCACTCGGTGTCCGTGACAATAGCCAGCAGCAGTCGTGCAGGGAAGGACACAGGAGCACGGCAAGCTCAGATCTTTGCCCAGAGATCTCTACCAGCCTCTCAATGCCATGTCACTAAAGGGTGCTTAGCGTCCTGCCCCCAGGGGTCCAGCTGTCTCTTAAATTCTGGAAGGTACCAGACTCTGCAGAAGGGATTTTCATTTGTGTTTTAGTTATAAGGGTGGGGATGGTGACTCAAAAGGGAAGTAGTGTTTTGTTTGTTTGTAATAGGGGTTTGCACTTCTACGGAAGAAAATTCGGAGTCACTGCCCGATGGAGATGCGGATTTTGGGGGTTCCCTTTAAAATGGAGCTGTCCCTTTAGCAGAAGATGAGGGGAAAACAGGAGAGGGATGCTCTGCTTTTAGATAACAGACCAAACAACAGGAGTCAGCGCTGTTCACCAAACATCAGCTTCTGCCAGGGTAGAGCACAACCGGCAGGCAGGCTGACAGCTCTGTTCCCACGCGATCGGAGCTGGGGAAGGGGAATGGGTATGAGTCAGGTGCTGGGATCAGCTGGGGATGCAGAGACACAGTTTAGGAGCCTGACAGTCCTGAGGTAAAGGGAAGCTTGTATTTGACAGTGACCCCTCCTAACTGTTTGGCTGTTCGTGTTCATGGAAGATATGTCACATCTGTAATAACTCAAATGAGTATGCCTCATGAAACAGAGCGGTTCCTGCGAGGGAGCATCCAATTAGCATGAGATGTTTGATCTGATTATGCCTCAATATACAAATCTTCTACGAACCAGTGAAGCTGCAGCTGGAGAAGACAATACATATTAAGTCATCCTTCGCTGCCTTCAGGGCTGCTCCTTGCACGGCGTCTGTACGTTACATAACGTGATCCAAGGGCTGCTGCACGTCTCGGGGAGATTATTCCAAAAGTTAACAGATTTCCTGCTTAGAAAGATTGTCCCTAATGTGAAAGGTAAAATTAACTTTCACTTGTTTAATCCTGTCGGTTCCGTGGATCCTGTGCGCCCACCATGGATTAAAGAAAACAAAACCTCCTTTCCTTCCCAGCTCTTCTGCCTTGGTAAAGCAGCGATACTCATCCAGTTGGTTTATCTTGTCTCCTAAAGGCATGTCATCACGAGAAACTGTCTAAATCCTTTTTTTCTTTTCTATTTTACTTTGCAGCAATACCGTAGAGAAAGTGAAGTTGTGGGTGGGTTTAAAACAGTACAGCCATATATAGCTTTTAATCCGTAAAAATAGTGTTCATACTTTATAAAGATCCTTTTGAGCAATGGAGAAACTGGACTTCTGCAGAAAGATCAATGGCCAAAAGGCAGCGCAGAAATTATTATGGGTAACCAGAATATGCTTTGCAGGGGTGTTGCAGCAACCACCCAGTCATGTTTTTCATGAGCAAGTCCAGAGGAGGCCACGAAGTTGATCAGAGGGCTGGAGCCCCTCTGCTACGAGGACAGGCTGAGGGAGCTGGGCTTGTTCAGCCTGGAGAAGAGAAGGCTCTGGGGAGACCTAGTTGTGGCCTTCCAGTCCCTGAAAGGGACCTACAGGAAAGCTGGCGAGGGGCTGTTTATGAGGGAGTGCAGTGACAGGCCAAGGGGGATGGGTTTAAACTAAAAGAGGAGGGATTTAGATTGGACATTAGGCAGCAATCCTTCCCTGTGAGGGTGCTGAGGCCCTGGCACAGGGTGCCCCGAGAAGCTGTGGCTGCCCCTGGCTCCCTGGCAGTGCCCAAGGCCAGGTTGGATGGGGCTTTGGGCAGCCTGGGCTGGTGGGGGGTGTCCCTGCCCGTGGCAGGGGGTTGGAACTAGATGATCCTTGTGGTCCCTTCCAACCCAAACCGGTCTGTGATTCTGTGATATATGGGAGAGTTGGGAGCATTAAAGTTTTAAAATTCTTGCATATAGAACTCATATACAGAATCAGGACCTTTTTGCTTGATTATACTCCATTTTAATTGTGCATGTTTCTCTTTTTCCCAAATGTAATTCCAGGTGGTAAGCTTTATTCAGCGTTTACCTGGTTGCAAAGAACAAGCATCTGTTTTCAGGGAAGAGGTAAGTGAAGTCTGCCTGCGTCCTGTGCCGCGGGCGGGTCTGATGGCAGCGAGGCGGTTTCGTACCCCGTTACGCTGGAGTTCCGTGCAGAGCGCCCTGGAATGAGCCCGTGGCATTTAGGAGGCAGCTTCGGCGTGGAGCTGAATTCCAGCACGGCTAATTGCATTCTGCTGCTTTAAATTTCCCTTGCAGTTCCAATCGCTGAGCTTATGCTTAACATCCTGTCTTGGACTATTGTGCAGTGGGTTTGGCATCGCTATAAAGCTGTCCTCTTGGAATGGTGCAACGAAGAGCTCATCCGCTCCCTCTAACGAGCACATATGCCTGCTTCTCTTGGTGGGGCTGGCAGTCGTAGGGTTTCCCAGGAATTGCTGGCTTCCCCCATGGGCTGAGGTGAGAGCTGGAGGGGAACCATTCCCTGAGCAAGCAGCGGTTGGGAAAGCAGAGCATCTCCTGCACGCGGGGTGTCCTGTCCTCCCTGCCGTGCACGGGCGGGACTGTTCCCTGCTTGTGGTGGGTTCACCTCGGCTTCTGAGAAACCTCAGCGGGCGCACGATACGGCTGTCCTGGTTTTTAACACACTTTCTTTGTGTGGATCATACTCTGTTGAGCACATAACTTCCAGTTACGCACAGGTATGACTTGGAGGCTCTTTACGAGCCCCTGATTAATTTCCCAAGACCTACCTCCCCTTCTATCATCACGGCTCTGCTGCTCTCTTTGTAAGAGCTTGAGAGAAGGGGCTGTACCTTCCCGTTCTGTGCGGTGCTGAGCGCACCCTCTGTACCGAGGAGAAGCCTTGCACATTGCAGCGACTGTAAAGGGCAGGTTTTTAATAGATGGCTGCTCCGCAGAGCTGGCGTCCTTTCAGGATGAATCAGGCTGTAGTGCGTGTTAGGGGATTTATGTGTCTGTATTTTGTTTTCCCTTATTTTAAAAAACACGCGCGCGCACGAAACAAAAAGCAGAAGCAGCAGAGGCTTGCAGAAAGCACCCTTCACGGTGTAACAGCATAGTGGGCTGCTGGTCGTTGGATGCAGAGGGAATAATGAAATTTATTTGAATGAACCAATCTTTCAGTGTAGCTGAGCGTTGAAGTTGCATCCTGATTTCAGAGGTGAGAGTTTGGTAGGTAAGGTGTAACCAGCAGATCTTCCAATCAGCCCAGCCATTCACAATGTGTTTTATTTCTTTGAACCCTAATCAAGATGGGTCCTGAGCACAGTGTCTGCTGTGAGAGCGATAGGCAGCTTCTATGTTCATACGTTACTTTCTGCAGCCTCAAAGTACGATTCCCTATGCCAAACGAGAGGGGTTTGAACTGTTTTTCAGGTTTATGCTCAAACCAATTTGCCAGTTTGAAATTAAAACCCTTTTAGCAGTTTGGCTTTGGCCAGAATTCAGGTGTGAGTGACAGGACTGCTCAACTCCACCCACGTTGTCCATTAGCCGTAATCAGGCCTTTGAGTGCTCGCCGTTTAGGATAAATAAATCCCTTGCAGACTTCTCTTGGCGGGGGGAAGAGGGATAAGTTGCTGCTTACATTAGGAACGGAGAGAACAAGTTGTGCACAGAATTTTAAAAACCATCCAAATAAGATGGAACAAAGAAATTAATAATGAAGCCCAGGCACTGGTATTGTGCTTGTTTCTAGGTCCAGCTCAGGAAGGTCTGTTTAAAATAAGCATCTTTGAGGCAATGCAGTGAAAATGCAGCATAGTAATAATATTACACTCAAAAGCATCAAAATGCTGGACTGTTTTCCAGCAGTTTTCTGCTACTCTTGACTCTATATGATTTAATTTAAACAGCAGTCCATTTATTTCAAGCTATTTTTAACATGTTCATTGCTGTAGTGTAGACTCAAGGCAGCTTGCAAATAAGATCCGGGGACATTGTGTGGCCGTCTGTGGGCTGGGAGCACTGCTGGCGTTTCCAGTGTGGATACTGGGAGGTGAGGTAACTTGCTAACAGTCTCTCGTGTGGTTAGAGAAGGGGAAACCAAATCCTGGCACCCAGCTCTTTGCTTTAATTAGGTGTTTATCCAAGTTTATTCAATCTGTGCACTTCCACCAGTCATTGACGTCCAAAAGAAAGTTCTACTCAGGAAGACTACAGAAATAGAATAATTGTTATTCTGGGTGAGTTGAGTGTCCGGTGTTGTCTCCTGCGCTGGGGAACATCAAGTGAGAGGCTGAGATGCTGTCAGTCCCTGTAAATGGACTTTAATGGAATAATTTAGGGAGACACATATTGTTTGTCTGTGTCCATTAATCTCTAGCTTCTTCCCTGCAGCATTTGGGGTTTATATTAATTATATCTGTGTTGTCTCTGTGGATATTCTTGTAAATCCAAGTAAATTTTTAACCTCTTCTTAAAATAATATGTCAAGATTTCACTTACTGCTACCTAGAGCATCCTGAATTTTCACAAGGTGATATGTTTTCCACTTGCGTGCTTTGAATCTAATCAAATATCTCCTTGCTGATGGATTAGGAGAGTGTGTATGTAAATCCGGACAGATTACGTGTCTTTACTGTGCCTTGTTTTGTACAGCACACGATGCCTTTCCCATGTGCTAAGCAAGCTCATTGGGTGTCACTGAAAACAATTCCACAGTAGCCTCCTGTTCCTCCTTTAACAGAGACTTGTTGGCCGTGGGCAGAGCTCATCCTAGTTGTGAGAGCAGCCAGATGGTCACATCTCAGGGCTATTTCTCACCTGTAAGATTTTTAGCAGAGCTGACAAAAAAAAGGCAGAAAAAAAGAGTGTTTGGCTTTAAATTTTACCCTGAACAGCTTCACAGGGGTCGAAAGGTCTACGCAATGACAGTGTGTAGTGAATGCACTAGGAAACGGTGATTTTATATTTCTGATCATCGTAGATCAGTGTAATGTACTAATTCTTGGGTAGCTGCCTCCTGAAGACTCACGTTCGGGATTTCCTGATGTAATTTCTGGCCACAGATTGTGAATAGGCCGTAGGATTTTTGACTGTTGTGGGCTTTTTTAGAGCAATTATAGTGAATATAAAGTCTCGTGAACCGGCATCCTCCTCATGGTCTCTCCATAAGCCTTGCCCACACTCGGGCTTCTCTGTTTCTAGAAAAAGGGGCTGTTGGATGAGTCTGAGACCCTCGGAAGGGCAGCGTGCCTGCGAGCCTCATGGGGGGTGGTGCCAGAATTAGGGAGAAATACAGGGTTTCAATCTCCAGACTTGTGTTCACTCCTCAGTTCAAAGTACGCTGTTCAGTTGAATGACCAGCGATGAGAATCCTCTCTTTTGATGGTAATCTTTATCTTATGTTGTGTTTCCAACCTCTAGCAGATAGATGGTGAGGCCTTCCTGCTCCTGAACCAGAGTGACATAGTTAAAATACTCAGTATCAAGCTGGGTCCTGCCCTGAAGATCTACAACGCCATTCTCATGTTCAAATCTGCAGAAGACAACTGAGAAGAGCCCTTTGGCAGAGCGGGAACGGATCTTCAACAGACAGCGTTACAACGTGCAGATTGGGACTCGGATGTATTTTTAAGTAGAACTTATTAAAAATATTTTGAGGACATAAAAATCCTGCCACAGTCTGCAATATGGGGCAGCTTCACTTCCAAGAAGAGGATATTATTATATTTTGTAATTGAATTTGGGTTTGATATATCAATCTCTTTTTGAGATCTAGAAGCAACCTCCGGTTATAAGGGGAATCCAGGGTAACACTGGTGGAGCTGCAATAGCTAGAAAGCTGTGAGTAAGACGACTGCCATGTCCAATGATAGTGCCTGAAAGAGAGACTGAGTTATCACCAGCACGTTTAATATATTCTGTAGGTATAAAAACTCTAAGAGAGTAAGAAAATAGGAAAAAGATGCACTTCAGAGCAACTCATCTGTATCCTTCGACGCTGTGACTCGCGAACTGACCTTTTCAGGACTGATCTTTAAATTCCAGTTTCTCCTCCTGATCCTAATGGTTCTGATAGCCTCGGCTCCCGGGCTGCTTACGGTGCGGCACAAAGGCAGCACGGGCGAAGGGTTTCCGTCAGCGACGGCGTGCTTCGTTTCTGGTTCGTGTCACCAGAGAGCGGGAGGCAAGCCCTCTGCAGACAGGTTTTGGGTAGGCAAAGAGCTCTCCTGAAGATGCCTCCCGCAGGAGACGAAGGTGAACCTGCTAGCGGTGGTTCTCCCGTCAGTGCTTTGGTGCACCTGCTGTCTGGACCAGGAACGTCGCACGGCACAATGGGGAGCGCTTGGGCGTTTGATGGGGTCGTTCTCGTCCTCCCCGCTGTGAGCCAAGCGCTGGGAGTACGAGCTGGAAACCCAGCAGCAGCCAGCGTGTGCTTGCAGCTGCAAACAGATTTCCTAGAAACAATTTGCTTTTGTTTTTGAATAATTCAAACTCACGAACGCTTAGTGCTTTAGCCTTTTCAGCCTCTAGGTGGACTTTGACCTGTCCTACCCAAGAGTGGGCGTGCTGCAGCAGCGGGACACCGGCTCCTCTGCCTCTCTGGTGGCCAGGCAGGCAGGGCACACGGGGAGTTTGGCCGGAGGGGGGGTCAGGGTTTGAACAGACGGCGGGAGGTAAGACTTACTTCTCAAATGAGGGTGCTCAGCTGCATTGGAGCTCGTGGCTGCGCTCCTGTGCGCGCAGCCTGCGCTCTCTCTGCTGAAGGGAAGCACAACTCTTTCCTGCTCTGCTCGAAGTCAGAGCACGGTTTTAGGAACGTGCACGGGGGACTGCAATGTCCTGGGTGGGAGTTCCCACACCGTTACTTCCAGAGCCGTGCTCTGACGGTAGCAGCCCTGGGGGGATGCCGTGAGCCCTCCTGGGGCTCTGCTCAGAGTTTCCTTCCATGCCTGGTAGCGTGCTAGCTTCTGGCTCTTCCTCTGGCTGCTCTCCCTGTTAGATACTTGGCTGTTCTGGAGTTAGCTAGAGCTGGTTTTGTGAGGGAAGCCTTTTCACCCCGTCGCTCAAAGCTGCCAGGCTGAATCCTGTGCACGCGAGCCCCGCTGTAGGTGTGCGTACGTGGTGCCGCCACAGGCAGAATTACTGTCGGCCTCTGCCCAGGGCTGCATGAATTTCTCGGGGCACTGCATGATGACGTGATCCATCCGTAGGCACCACAGACTCCCTCCCGTACTTGGCGTTTTTGTCACTAGCGCTGCTGCCTTAGTCCCAGCCCTGCGGCTTGCCCAGGAGCCGTCGGGAACGAAGAACGACCACGCTGTCTGTGACTGTGGTGACACAAGGACTTGGTCTTCCGTCCCTAATCGCTCCGTGTCCTTTGTCCAACCTTCCAGCCGCTGAGCAGGTCCCCGTGACCTGCCCAAGGTAGTAAGTTCCTTAAGATTGTAAACAGAGCAGAATCCCCCCTGCTGAAGCCATTCCGTCCTGGATTGATACGCAGAGCAATTTGTCTCTGTACTTCTGGTTTTGTAGAAGATGTTAAGGGGTTTAAGCCCTCTGCAGAGAAGACGTAGGGGCGGTGGGATATTTGGTAGCTGAAACATTAAGTGTCAGCTAGGCAGCTGCAGGGGAGTAATTTAATGCAGTGTTAAGGACTGGACAAGATAGGAATTTAATTTATTAAGATACATTTTTAGTATGATAACCAGGATATTCACCAAAGAGTCACATTCCTGTATCCCACTCTGCGCATCCAGCATCAGTGTAAAGACTTGAATTGTAAGTGGCGTGTCCTGGGCTCTGACACAACTCGCCTTCCAGGCAAAGCAAAATTGTTTCCTGACAACTGGAGCAGAGGATCTGTAGCTGGGCTGTGTTGTTCCCAGCTTTCCGCTGACGTGCTCGATAACCCGGAGCCCTTCCTTGCTCCAGTTTCCCCCTCTCCGACACCCGGCCGGCTGGGCTGAGCGCAGCTTTGCCTTTTCTTGTTTGCAGCAAGCCAGTCCTGCCGGATTTTCTGTTTTACCTCCTTCCTTTGGGAAACCGAGTTGGGGGACAGCAGATTGCCTCCAGCAATAAACCAAAATGTAATATTATTTCATCTCTTTGACTATATATAGATAGAAGATGAGGAGAATTGGTCAAACAAGCGATGAGATTCTAGTCACTGAAATTATTCAAACAGAAGAGAAATCTTCAATCCTTGGGGCTTCCGAGCCAGCTGGATCAAAGGCGAAAACGTGTACTTGGAGTTTGTTCAGTGCCTGCAGGAGCAGTGCTTTGGGCAGGGAGGAAGGAGGAACCCTTTTAGGGATGGAGGGAGGAGGAATGTGCTTCTTGTGCCTTTTTTTGTAATCCAGTAATTGTCTTTGCAGAGCAAGCAAGAATGTGCACACATCTATTGCTGACTCCTTTTCCAAATATAGCTATATTCTAATAAAATCAAGCAACTCCACAATAACGCAAGGGCAAAAAGATTTCCAGTGTCTTCACTGGGCGCGTTTAAAATTCCCTAATATTTGCAAGACAGGAAAGAAAAAAAAAAAGCAACCGGCTCATCCTTTAGCCCCATAACTTCGGACTTCGCTGGTCGCTGATGCCGTTTCGCCTGCGTTGGGGAGCGCCGCTTTCACGTGGGGCTCGGGGACTGGTTCGCGCTGCCAGACCCTGCCTGGGCAAGCTCCGCTCTGCCTTTCCCCGGCCGGGTCGAGGCCCGTCTCACCGTGAGGGGGCTGCAGCTGCCCTCGGCTGTCTGATGCCTTGGTGTCTAATTTGAAACAGGCACTTTGAAGCAGAAAGCCAAAAGTTGGGGCTCTGTGGTGAACAGAGCTGAAACTGGTTGATGCCACCCGGCTTGGGGGGTTTCGTTGGCTGCTGTGTCGGCAGAAACCAGCAGTTGGCCCACCCGCACCCAGAGCTCACGTAGAAATGTCAGTGTATTCCCCAGGAGCAACACGGAGCCGTGAGAGCTTCCCGGGGGCCAGCGGTGCCGTTGGGAGGGCTCAGGTCTCAATGAAAATGGATCTTACTCCTGGATATGTTTTTGTTCCTGCATCCCTGGTTCTGGAATCCAGAGCAATCACAGTTTTCTCTTTTTTCTCCTCGGTAGAGAGTCCTGTTAAAATTTTTCTGTGCCATCACCAGTGGTCGTCCTTGTAACCCAGCAGCAGCAAATTTCTGCTCTGGGTAACGAATCCCACTGAAGTGGGACGGACACTGAGAGCAGAACTACAGCCGAAGGGAAAAACCAGCCCACCCCCATTCAGCCCGGGGATAAGCTGGTTCAGCTGCAGAAGATTTCCTGCCCTGCCTAGGGATTTATACCACAGAAAGCTTTACCGTTTCTGACATCCTCTCCATCGTGTGATGAGCCAGCTTATTTCTGAAATTCCTCTTACTTGAACTGGAAACACGTGCAGGGGAAGGGCGCGTGCCCCCGGTGTCTCGGTTCAGCCTCTTCTAAACCAAATACTTGAGCTTTTTGGCACTAGCCATGACGTTGCACTCCACTGATGCTTTCTTCTGGAAATGTGAATAAAATTAATATAAGCGCAAACCTGACGACTCCTTTCCGTGTTCGGGTCCGGGTCCGGCCCCGACGTGTGCTGGTGGTCGCGGAGGTCCCTGGCTTGGGCCCCTTGTTCTCCCCCTCCCTGCCAGGCAGACGCAGCGTTTTCATCTTTGGTCTCTTCACCGGACGGAGCCGAGCTCCTCGCTGCCTCCGCTCGTGGTCCCTCGTGGTTTCCTACCGCGGAGCATCCCCGGCCTCTGCCCGGCACCTCCCCAATCTGAGTGATTAAAACCAGCACGAGCTTGTCGTCAGCATGAATCGGTGTTAAAACCCGGCGGTTTGGGGTCCTTGTGTCTGTTTAATGCGCTCTTGGGCTGCTTCAGTGTCCCCCGTAGGGCTTTTAATTAACTCACCTGGGGCTTCGTTTCTGCTCTAATTGTAATTAGCTGATGAATTGCAAAATGCCGTGGGAGCTGCCATGAGGGGGGTCCCCCGCCCCGCCCCGCACGGCCCCTGGCCCTGCCCCAGGGGTGTCTGGCAGCACCTGCAGCGCGGGGCGGGGGCGCCTGGCATCGGCGGGCCCTTCGAAACTAAAAATATTGGCGAGCTGGCGCCCAGCCATGATTTCTAAACCATCCCATCATCGGGGTAAACATTTGCTCTCATTGGTTTTTCCCTTCCAAGGTTTTTTTGCTTCTATTTAAACCCTGGCTTGTTTGCTTTTGTTACCGTGGTCGGATTCCCAGCCTGGTCAGGCGGGGTGCACGCTCCGTAACGTCGGGTTCTGCCGGGGTGGCCGCGGCCGGGCGCTTCTGAGAGCTGAATTTCTCTGCCGAAGGCGTTTATTTCCTTTTTTTCAACCAAGATTTTGATGGAGGAGTCTGAGCAGAGCCGGGTGCGTTAATCACCCAAATGGCTGATTGTGTGTGCAAATTATTCTGCTCAGGCAGACGTGGAATTGTTTGTCCCAAGTCACGTTTCTCCTTGGGCAGGAGAAACCTGTAGTTTGTTTTTTGCCTGCTCGAGCACTCGGGTTGTTTTGTGGCCAGCCTTGACCACACTCCTTGGGACTGATTTTTCCTCCCCATGCGAGGCCCTTGCACGACTCCCTGGCGGGGCTCGGAGGGTCTCTGATGTGAGGTGAGGACAGAGCGTGGTGGCACGGACGGCACGGATGGCACATCTGCGTCGCCTCTTTGCATCGCCCCTCGGCCGAGCGCCTCCCCCCTCGCCAGCCTGCTGGCGGCCCCTCGCACCAGCCGCCGAGTGCTGAAACTCTGCCCGTCCCCACAGCCCGGCCACCCCGGGAGATGACGCCGAGCTTTGGGAGCGCGACTCAAGGGCTGCGTTTGCACACACTGCACTGAGCCGGTGGGCAACCCCCTTAGCTTGCGCCTCCAGAAGAGACCTCTTCCTCCTCCTCCTCCTCCTCCTCGCCAGCAGCTCTGCCCCGTGGAGGACTGCGATACCCAGCCCTGCAGCGAGGTACGTGCACAAACCTTCCCTTGGTGCTTTGCTCTGCTGACGGTGCGATGCGTCCCCGTAGGGGAGGCCATGTCCTGCAGCGCTCGCGGGGAACCGGGTGATCTTACTGCTTGGCGGAGCTTTGGGCGGCTCCATCCTCCTCCTCAACCCTGGCGTGGAAATTTGCTGAAGGGGCAAATGTGGCTGATGCCACAACGGGGAAGAGGAGCGTCCTGCCCACCTCCGCCCCGTGCGGCACGTCTCCAGTGGGCTAAACGGAGTGACCACCCATCCTCTTCTCCGTTGTCTCCCCCCTTAGAGGATTTGGCAGGGCGCAGCGCTGTGCCCGTGCCCCTGTGCTGCTTTCCCCTGCACTGCCACAGCCGGCGATGCTGCAGCCCTCCGGAGAGCCGGGGGTGGCGGGAGGCTGCTGGCCCTGGCTGCGTGGTTTTGGGGGACCAGAACTGGTACTTGCCAGGGTGAGCTCTGCTCCCGCCGTCACCGGGCGAGATGGAGCGGCACGGAGGGTCAGCGTGTCACGGCTGGGGTGCTGTGGGCTGGCTGTTTCCGAGGATGGATGTCATGAATTGCAAGGGGAAAGCTTGTGCTGGAGCTGTGCCGTCCCTCTGACAGGCCGGCTGCGGCCCCACGCACACGACGTGCCAGGTCTGGCCTGGGGAGATTTTGGGGCTGCAGTGGGGTTGCTCTGGTGAAGGAGGGGTCTGCCTGCCCCCCAAGGCTCAGCCCTGCCAGGGAGCAGCCCGGGGCCGTGCAGAGGTTGCTCCACTGAGCATCTCACTAACGAAGGAAAAAAAAAAAGTTTTAAAAAGGTTTTAAGTGCTTTTAAACACGGATTTTCATTGTGCTTCTGCGGCGGGGTTGAAGCATCAATCTGCGTTTTACCAGGGCGCGGTTACCTGCGTTACCAGTGCCTGTGAAAGGTGGTGTGTCCGCGCACAGCCCCGGGGCTGGCCGAATCCTGCGGCGCCAGGGACCCCCCGGGTCTGTGCCGTGGTTTCCTGTGCACACCTCTCATCTGGCTGCTTCAAACTCTCCATCCCAGCAGCGTTCCCAGGAGCAGGAGCTGTGAAGACAAACATTTCAGCGCTACCCCAACGGCCCAGCCCCGTGGGGACCGAGGGGAACCCGCCCTCCCCATCCTGTGCGGCTGAAGCCAACGGGCAACGTCCAGCTTCAGGGGAAAGCGAGAGCGGTGGTCGGAGGGGCCCAGGGCCGAGGCTGGCTGTGGGCTGCCGGGGGACTTCAACTGCGTCCCCCGCAGCCCAGCCGTGAGCAGAACCGCTGGTCCTCTCCCAGTAACGCACTTGCCCCGCTGTTCATCGGCTTTGCGTGACACTTCCCCTCGTGCTCCCTTGCATCCCTGCCACCAAGTACGGCCGCAGCTTATTAATTGCCCCGTGACGCTTCCCCCTCTCTGCATTATTCACCATCCAGACACTGTTAATGTAAGCAAGATATTTATTGTTTTTTCCCCTTTTGGAGACGGATACATTTGCTGCTGGAACCTTTCCAGCCGTTTCTCCGAGAAAGGCTGAAGCCTTGTGCGAGCGGGGTACCTGTGCCACGGCCCCGAGGGGTGCCGAGGGCTCTGGCATCCCCCCAGCAAACCCCATCCCCACCCATCCTGGAGCGCGGGCCCGGTGCCTTCAGCTGCGTGGGTGTTGCGCTCGCGGGACAGTTTGTCCTCAAAATCAGGGTTATGGTTTCACCAGGGTCAACCCAATGTCCCCACGTGTCATCGGCGGTGGCTGTTTGCGGCGAGGCTGATGGAAGCTTTTGCACCTGCAGAGTGCGTTTTCCAGCTCTGTGCTGAAAATTACCCAAGCGTGAGAAAAAATTACTCAAAATTACCCAAGTGTTAGAAACAACTCAAAAAAGGTTGTTTCGAACCGGGCTGGTTTCCACGGTCGGGGTCGCGGCTGTGCTGGGAGCCGGCAGCTGCGGGGGTCGGGGTTGCCAAAGCGCCCCCCTAAACTCGAAGGAGGCTTTTCTGCTCCGGGCCGAGGTACCCGGGGCACGCGGCTCTGGGTTTTGTAATCCCTGGCAGAAACGAAGCGCGGGGAAGCTGCGGTATGTCTCTGCGTTGCGAAGTGGGACCACACAACTATTCAATGAGTCTCTCGATGGCTTTCGCGCCGGCTTGAACTCGTCTCTCTTATGGATGGAATTGAAAAAGGCCAGGGAAGAGGCTCGTATATAAATTTCCCTTTTCCCAAGCACGTCTCTGCTGCTGGTCGGTGGCTGGGGAAGGCCTTGGTCTTTGGTTTCGCCGAAAAACTTTTCAAGCATCTTCATTTCGTAGCGACACAACAGTTGAAACATTGATTATGGTTTTTTCCCCGTGAAATGGATTGTTTTCCTCTGCCTTGCCCTGTGCCAGGGCCCCACGCACCAAAAGAATTAACTTAATTAGTCTTCAGAGCTCAGTAGCACTTTCTCTGGTTTTTTTCCCCGTGCCCCTGGTCTCCCTCCGCGGCGTGCAGGATTTCCCTGCCTGCTCAGCTCCGCTGCCCTGCCCAGCTCCTTCCCCATCACTCAGTTCTTCATGCGATCGGTTCGTTCTGCCGCTCTCCCGCACTCAGTTCTCCTCCCATCCACGAACGCTGCGCACACGCGTGTGAAACCCACAGGCCTCCCCTTCCCTGTATCCCCATCCCGCCTTTCCCCGCCTTCCCAGCAGTGCCGGCTCTCCCAAAGGTCCACCCTGCCCCTGCCCCCCTCCCGGAGGGGTGGGTTGGGCAGCAGAGGACGAGGCGGGGGGCGTCCCCTCGAGCACCGCAGGGTGAAGGCAGACCCGCGGTTTCCCACCAGCTCCTCCAGACCCTGTAACAGCACAGCAGGAAGCCGCTCTCGGGGGGCAGCGCCGCGGCCCCAGCAGCAGCGCCACCTCCCTTGCTCCCACCAGGCCCAGGATCAGTAGGAGCAAGAGCACGGGGTTCATCCAGCCTGCGCGAGGCCAGGCGGCAGGCGGGAGGGTTGTCTCCCTACCCTCCTCCGCAGCAGGAGCCGGGATGGGGAGACCCAAAGCGTTCGGGAATCCCATGGTGCCCAAAGGAGCAAGGCTGCTCTGTCGAGGCAGGATGCTGTCGGGATCTGTGTGCCCCCGTGGTGCTCACCTGGCACCAGTTAGAGGCGACGGGCTGGGCTGGACGGCGCTGGAGATGCCGGTGGTACGAGGGCTGTGCTGCTCAGCTCGTTGCAGCATCCTCGCAGCAGGTCTCCAGCGAAGGCGGCTCTGGGAATGCTTTCCCTAGGAATGGGGAGGCCCCTTTCCCACCCTCCTCTCCAGAAATCAGAAAATATCCATTAAAAGAAAAAAAAAATCCATAAATTGGACCCCCCCCAAGAGGGTTTCTGTGTCTTCCCCGCTGCTTTCTCCGCTTCCCCAGGATTTTGTAAAACTCCATACTGAGCGACTCATTTGGAGGGAAACGGCCCTAAACTCCTTGTGAACCAGGCAGTGGATAAAGGAATCATTTACATTTCCAATAAATAAAGCATTTTTTGGCTTTGGATCAGAACACAGTTGTGTTCAATGTTACCGCTTTCAGAGTGAGTCCTTTTTTATTATTGTTTTTTCAACACGCAGGCAGTTCCTCTGACAAAACGTGCGTGAGGATTGGCTGTAAGCAGGGCAGGAAGCAGACTCTATTTTTTTCTTTTTCACTATTGCACAGAGTTACCCCACGGCAGAGCCGCTGAAGCTTTTCCCTTGCCCTAAAGCCGGCGCTTGGTTGTGTCTGTTTACCACCAAACTACGTTACACGCCAGGGCCGCGCAGCAGGCAGCCCTCCTGCACGTTGCCCCCACGTTTCCAGCTGGATGTTGCAAATAACTCCCAAAGAGCTTGTGGTGTTAACCAGGAGGAGCATAACTTGCTGATACCTCCAGGAAACCAATACCCACCCCGGCTGGAGACCCTTGGCATGGTAGCAGTCACCCGTGAGCCTTGGCTCGCGTTCCACGTGTTGTGCTTAACTGACAACCGAGCGATCGGGGTGTCACAGCCTTTATGGTGAGATGATGGAGCTTCTGGGGGATGCTGCTGCCCATCTCCTCACCAGCAGCTTTCTGGCACCCATATGAGATGGATGTGATGTTTCTGCACGAGCTTCGTCAGTGGGGAGAGCTGGGAATATGTGTTTAAGGCCTTGAAATGGGGCAGTGGTATCTTCACAGTGAATATGGTGTCGTAAAGTGAATCCTCAGAGCACCCTTTGATCTTCCAGCGTCTCCAGCCAGAGCAGTAGCAACTGCATCCCTTTAAGAAGACACGTCTGGTTAAGATCATCAAGATTTAAAATAGGAGACCTCCCCTTCAAAGAGGCAGCTTTGTTTAACAGTAAAACTGATAAATTACTGGAAGGGATAAAGAAAACAAAGTCTTGTGTTGATCCCGCAGGGTAAGACCTGCTGTGGCAGAGAGATTCTCCAAATAACGGACGGTTTTACCTTCCGTTACCCTCGTCACGCTCTTCTGCTCCTGGGCAGAAGCCAAACAGCTTTGGGCCGTGAGGGACCATCGTGTGCTGTTCTTGTCCGGTTTCAAGGGAGAGCATCACCCAGACGGGTGTAGACCCATCTGCCAGGAGCTGCAACACGAAGTATCCACTGCTCAGCTCGAGGGCAAGTGAGGACAGGAACTCCAGCCTGTCTCCACTGCACACAAGTGCTGCCTGCTGTCATCCCTTCTCCTGGGCACACAAAGGAGAGCAGGAAATAAGACAGGACGGGGTTTATGTGGTCTGGTGTGGTCCAGCCATATGCAGGGTAGTGCCAGAAGGATGATCCGTTTCAACTGGCATCAACTGAACATCTTGTCTGAGGCGTCTCGGCTCCCGCGTTGGTCAAGGGAGAAGAAACCAGCACCTGTGGAAATGGATGAACCCCCTTCTCCTACAGAGCTGTTTGGGATCGGATGTGTGGGAACGCTGACTGTCCCCCGTAACTCTTGGGAGAGCCCAGAGGACAGAATTTCCGACAGCTGGGGTCAGGCATGGTGGATCCCTACAGCGGGACATACGGGATGCTTTCAGCGGTATTTATGGCGTGTGTTATAATAACACAGCAGGATTTTTCTCTCCTCTGCCTCCTGCGCAGGCTCTCGGAGCGCGATTAACCTAGAAAAGCTCCTTGCAGTGCTCAGCAAGCGCTGGTTGGCTTCCGGAAACCGTCGGCCAGGAAGCGTCAGGAGCCGGAGGGGTCGGTCCCGCGTGGCTCGGGTGGCCCCGGAGGCGGGTGCGATGGAGCCCTTTCCTCACGGCGCGAGGAGGGTCAAGAAACTCGCTGCTGAGTAATTCCACACGTGACAAAATTCAATAGCTGCACTTGAGATCATGAAATAATCCCAAAAGAATGAAACAAACCCCCTGCCGATACCCCTGTGGGAGCTCGACTTCAGCAGGACTCATAAAATCACCACTTGAGCCCTGGGCACAGTGTTAATTATTTTCCTGCCTATTAGAGCCACGTGTGTAATTGCTCCAGCGCCCGTTCGCGGGGTTAGTGCATTACTCCCCCAAATGGCTCTTTTTTCCCCCTGTTTTTCCCTACAACAGGGCTTGGAGACTGGATCCAGGCCTTCTACAGAAGTTGTTGCTCATCAGCCGGTCCCTTTCCCCTGCACCGCTGAGAGGGAACCCATTCTGTAGTGTCGAGGTGCCAAAGGAGCTGGCACTGTTGCCTTGGGAGAACTCTGGGGTTTGTGAGCCCATTTGTTTCCCTCTTCTCCAGAAAATCATCCCGGGTTTCATATGACTCGTAGGCAGATCAAGCAGCACGTAGAGCAAAGCAGCGCTCCGACAGCCGGGTTCCCTCCCCGCACGGGATCATTTCTTCCCTCTGGGAGAGAGCTGAGGCCGGGCTGTTCTTCGGTTGCTGTTTAATTAGTTCCTAAGTTCTTCTAGTGCAAGTGTGGATCTACATAAATGAACGATAATAATCTCTACAAGCACCTTTGGAAGGAGCGGAGCTTTGTGAGGTGCCTGCCTCGGACTCCCCACCTTCCCTTTGGACCTGCAAATCTTTTCTCCTTCTTGTTTCTGGCCTTTTTTTACCTTTTTTTTAGCCCTAGTCCTTGCTTCTGGCCATCCATGTCTGGGTCAGGACCTCCCACCAAGTGCCCCATGGCAAGGGGGGTGGGAAAAAATGGCTCGGGGGCGGCTCGGGCGGCTCGGGGGCGGCTCTGCCCTCGTGAAAAGGACAGACGCTGCTTTTGGTTCTTTTGACTGCAGCCCCCAGAGATGTTCTAACGGCTGAGCTTGACTCCTTGACAGGTTTCAGCTAATGATCACACTCAAGTGTGCCTGCGAATATAATCAGTGGTAAAATGCGCAGATATAATCGTGCCGGGGAAGAGGAGAGGTGCCATTTAGCAGCTCTAGAAAAGCCTGCGAAGAATCAGCTTTCTTCAGACTATCGGTCCTTGGGGAACGATAGCACATGCAATATTCAGTGGGACAAGGAGAGCAACATGGAAAGAGCCATAAATACCTCCAGGAAAAATATCACCGATGGAGATTATGAGGCTGAAGAGGATCAGAGCGCCTCCTCCGCGAGCCACCGTGACTCGAGACCTTCACTGACTGCCCTCCAGCCCATGCTTACAGTGGGAGAAACCCACGGTGTTCACCCACGGCACGGTGGCGTTTCAGGCACCAGGAAGGTTTCTGAGCCCCAAAATCTCTGCGGGGAGCAGAGGAGGCCGGAGGGGAGCGAGCCGTGGGGCAGCCTGTGCGCGTTGCCCCGCTGCTGGCCGGAGGAGCCCAGCACAGACCTGATCTCGTGACGGTGTTTTCCATAACATTACAGCGCTGACATCATTATTGCAGGATTTTCCGTTAGCCAGGCCGTAACTGAGAACTTGCCGGGGGAACCAGTGTCAGGTTCCCTGAATTTATTCCCAGAAAACCCCAGGATTCTGGTTGTCCCTGCTCACTCCATCCTGGGGCCCTTTGCTGGTGTCTCCTCCCTTGCTCAGTCGTTCGATGGCCACAAAACATCTTCCTTTCTGAAATCAGCTTGGCTTAATCCTCTCCAGAGGGATTACAGCCAGCGTTCTCCACGCTTGTCATTGCCTTCGCGCTGGCGGCTGATGAACCGTGATCGTCTCGGGACTCGTGCTCGGGTGCGGCGACCCACGGGGTTACGGGTAGATGCAGGCACGTACGGGATGGGCTGTGCGGGGCTCGGTGTTTTCTAGGTAAAACCTCTCAGCAAAACACAGTAACTGGTGTCACTTCACCTCCTGGATTTCTGTCCGTGCAGCCAGCCTCCTCACCTCTGCTCCGTGCTGCTGGCCAAGCAGCCGAGTCCTTTCCAGCGAGGCTTTTGGAGGGGAGGGGGGGAACCCACCCGGTGCCAAGAAACTCCAGCCAAGGGCTTTGAAGCGTGCCGAGGTCCAGCGGCAAGAAGTAAGATCTTGCAACGAAAGGGCTGAGCTGTTCTAATTGCAAACAGCGTTACTGGCTTTGCTCGTAAAGTGACTGCCCGCGCCGCCTGTCCCGAGCAAGCGGGAGCTCCCCCCGCCTGCACCCGGGGTCTGGAGAAGCGGCTTCTGGATGTTTCTCCCCAAGACCCCACGCAGACGGCGGGGCAGGGACGGGCTGAGCCGTCCCTTTGCCGGGAGCTCCTTCCGGCAGGGCGAGTGTGCGCCAGGCCCTGCCCTGGTAAACGCTGTCGGCGGGGGGAGGCAGGTTGGCTTTGCACGCCCGCTCGTTAGCATGCGGGCTTGATTACGCACAAAGAAGGGCAGGAGGCTGGCAGGGGAGAGAGCGCGTGCGTGCGTGTGTGTGTGTGTGTGCACGGTGCACACTACTGCCGCACGCGGTAATGGTTGCCATATGGAGCGACGCCTGAGGACGCCGGGCTGGGGGCGGGCAGAGCCTGAGTCTCATGACGGGTTTAAGCTGCAGTGTTACTTGCGGGCACCTTTCCACCCACGGGTGCCAGCCTGGGACGCTGGCAGGGCGGCCGTTTGGGTGACGTTCACGTGTAGGTGTGGTGACGGGAAACCATCCTGATGGCTCTTTTCCTTCTGCCCCACCGGCCGGTGCGCAGCGTGGGGGGGGGACACACCGAGATGTCCTCTCGTGCTGTATTTAGGTTGCACGTTTGTACCCAACCCTTGGCCCTGCAGGAGGCTGGGGGTCGTGCCGAATTCTGGATTCCCACTGTGTCTCCAGATAGGAGAGAGTGAGATAAACGGGCGTCCGCTGGCCCGTCTCGGCTGCCGGGAGCTCTGAGCCTCCTCTGGCTTCTCCTTGCCAAGCCCTTTCCCATGCCACAGCAGGGAACGCGCTCCGTGCGGACCTTGCCGTCTCCCCACTGGGGACCAGGGGATCCCAGAGAATGGGGTGGGAGTTTTCTCCAGCTGAGGATGGCAACCACACCCCAAAGGCTCACACATCGCGGCTGTAACCGGGGCAGGGGGGCACCCTGCACCCGCAGACACACTGCAGAGCCGATGGTAAAGCCCCTCGGCGCGGGGGGCTTATTTCACCCCCAGTCAGATGCTTTTGTTCCGTCTGTTTCTGAGTGATCGGTGTCAGGGCTGAGCCTTTGGGTGGAAATTTATAAACTGCCTCGCAAGAGGTGGCTGGGGAGGCACCGGCTCCTGGTGCACGGGGCCATCGAAGAGGCTGAGGCTGGTGCTGGAGGAGACGTAGAGCAGAGAGCGCTCGCTGTGGAGAAGATGAAAGAGAGCAGCATTCGTCCATCACGTTCTTTTTTCTTCTTCTTTCTTATTTTTAAGGTGAAAATGGATTTGCTGCAAAAATTCTCTAATCTTAATTGCAGCCTTTAGCAGAGAAATGGTCTGGGGTAGCGGGCTCGCCGCTGGAGGGTGATTTGCCACTTCAGTGGCCTAAAACTGCCTATTTCTGGGTTGTTTATCACCCGCGTGTCACCCGCAGTGCCCTCCTGCACAACGAGGGCTCAGGCAGCAAGAACACGGTGGCACAGCCTGCGCCCGCAAGCGCAATCGGCTCCCGGATGCTGCGGAGCGTCCGCGCCACGAGAGAGGTCCCACCTCCCCGTCGCGCCCTGCTGCCGGAGCCTCTGCGCACCCCCGCAGGGACAGACCTCGCTGTGTCGGTTCCCAGAGCGTCCTACTTTATCCCCAGGCTCATCGCCCGTCCCCGGAGCCCTCTTGCTCTGGCAGTTTTACCTGGGTCAGCTCCAGCTGTCGGTTCCATTTATCGGGGCTGCGCTGAGTGCCTGACGGGTTCTGTTGTTCCTCAAGTGCTCGTAGTTCTTCCGAAATCCACCTTCTTCCCAGTGACTTGCAGCAGTTCCCACGGGCTGGCAGTAGTGAAACCTCACAGCATCCCAGTGGCTCCCGGTGACCTTCCCCAGCAGCCGCTGGTCAGCGCTGAGGGATGCTGAAGCTCCCGCATCGTGCTTTTTCCTGGTGAATATGGAAAAGCAGGAGTACAGCTTCCTCAGTCGGGCTTTTCCTTGTATCCATCAGCTGTGGATCTGCCTGTTGTCATATAGAAAATAGATCGCTAATAGATATTTCAGCTGAGGTCAAAGTGCCCTTCCTGGTTACCTCGGGGGGGGCACACACACAATTAAACACTCTCCGTTCTGCCAATAATAATTGACCAAGTGCAGTTATTAGCCCCGACAACTCCACTTCTGGGTAGCACCGGTAGGATCCCGGGGTGACTAGCGAGGTGGCACTAACGGTGAAGTATTCCGTGTAGGGACTTCTGAGCTGCAGGACAGAGTGGGATGTCCAGAGGATGTGTAGCAGGCTGGGGGAAGGGAATGGAAACTGGGATTTTTATATCGCAGGACCCGCAGGGCATCAGCAGAGCGGAGCTGGGACCTGGGCTGGGTACCAGCCGGGAGCCGCAGCCAAAACTGCCCTGCTGTCAGCTCCCGCTGCTCGGAAATGGGCATCCCTGGCCCCAAACTCGTTGCTCCGCATCCCCTCTGCCCCTGGTTCACCCCACTACCACTTCCAGTGTGCAGCATCCAGCCCCGCTCACCGGGATCGGGTCCCTCCCCAGCACCAGCCGGGGGCTTGGGGAGATGCCGCCAGCTTTAACGTGCGAGGCAGGAGACATCAAAGGCACCAAACCCCTGACAGGTCCGTGTCCCGCTTTGGCCCCTCTCCCCCCCAGTTTGCATCATGGAAAATAATGTCCGTGGGCCTCCAGCCCAGCCGCTGGCTCAGCTCCACGGAGCCGCTCGGCCCCTCACGCCCGGGGCCGGCTGAGATGTGAACGCCAGTTCCTCCTCTGTCTGGGAAGGGGCATTTTCTCCTCTCCCTCTCCTGATGCTCCATCTCTTCCCCTCTCTGGGAATAACTGAGGCTGCTCAGGACATGCCAAGGAAAGCCAGTGAAAGAAACCGCTGCCTCTTCCTCCTTCCTTCCTTCTTACCCACCAGCCAGGACCAATGAAACCCACAGAAGCTCAGTTCCCCGTTTAATTTCAGACCCCCTGGTAAGAGGAGACATGATAAAATGCAAGATTAAATGCCTAATACCTAGGATTTGAGATTACTGAGGTCAGGCTGGATGGCTGGAGATAGAAGGATGTGTCTGGTTAAAGGCAGGTTTGAGCTGATGGTGCCTCCCTGCATCTTCCCTCCCCTCTGCAGCATCAAAAGGGCTGGCCAGGCGTGAAACCCCTGCACAGGTCCAGCCGGAGACGTTCAGAAGTGAAAGGCTCTGCTCACCGATATTCAGGGTGGCCTTGGAAGGGGGTTGCTGCGCGGGGCTGGGGGTGAGGTCCAAAATCCTGCCCCGTGGCTGCAGGGTGGGTGTCCACGGGGCCAAGTTTCCTGGGTTTATAGGTAACAGCATCGAAGAGCCCCCACCATACACCAAACGTCCGTCAGCTTGATGTCCCCTCCGCTCCTTGCTCCATACTGGAGGGTTTCAGCTTTGATGGCTGGAAAGATGCTGCTGATTTATTCATGGCCACTTCCCACCCATTAGTGTTAATAGCTCCTGTGGCTCTTGTCCGTCTGTGGAGCCCACTCCTGCCCCTGCCCGCCCTTTGCGGGAAGGTCAAGTACTGCGAGACGCCGGAGCCCCAGTCGTTTCCTGGAAATAGCCACCACGCCAGGCTTCCAGCCGCAGCACCCGGCCTTTGCAGCAGGGAAGGAGAAGGGTGCCAGCAGCTCTCCCCTCTCTGCTTCTCTTCCTCTTGAGCGTCTCACTCAAGAGAAGAAAATTGCGAAGACGCAAGCAGGGCGAGCTGGGCTGCCTTCCTCCCAGCGGCTCGCTGGCCGCGCCGTATGGCAAACAGGCTCTGCGCGGGCTCGTTTGGAGGGGAAACGTGTCCTTGGGGTGGAAACGTGTCCTTGGGGTGGAAACGTGCCCTTTGGGTGAATCCCAGCCCTGGGTAATCCCCATGGGCCGTTGATCTTAGTGAGGCCACTGCATCTCATCTCGCTGAGCAGTGCAGGGGGGGAACTGGAACGCTCCCAGGGGTGGGAAAATCAAGTGTCTGGGATGGACCTCCAGGTCTGAGCACCCAAAAGGTGCCATTAAACACCTCAGTGCCCAGCCCTTCCGTTCCCTCTTGGCTCCAAACCCATCGCCCTGCTCTGGCCCTGCACCTCCTCCCCCCGTCTGGTTCATTTGACCACCATCGCCTGTAAACGTGACCAAGGTGCTGCTCCAGCCCTGCCGCCGGGCTGGTGCCCCTGGGGACGGGTAGGAAAGCTTGTGGGGGGCTGCCCTGCCAGGAGCATCACCGCGAGATGCGTGGGAGCGTTTTGCATCCTCCCAAGCCCCAGCAAGTGAGAGGTGCCCTTTGCGCGCGGCAGCTCTGTGCCTGCGAAGCGATGTGAGTGGGGGATCCGAGTGCGTCGAGGAAAGGACTGCAGAGGATGAGCTTGCGTCCAGGGATGAAGCCGAATATCCCAAATGGAGACAGCTTTGTGCCTGAGCCTCGGGCTGGGCTCGCCTCCTTTTCCAAGGGACCTCGCCCAAGTCCTCCCCCCTCCTCAGGTCCCCGCTCGCTGCCTGCACCCTGGGATGTCATTTGAAGCAGGGACACGGATAACTGCGATGACGTTTGAGAGATGCTGAGACGCAGCTGATGGGTCAAGGAGCAGACGAGTGTGTTGGTGCTGAGGCGCTGCTCAGGCTCCTCGTGCCCCTGCCTGGCCTGCGGTACCCTTCATGGGCAGGAGACGGCTGCGGCCCTTGCATTGGGGGGGGTGTCTTTTTTTTTTGTTTTAAATTACTAACGTTTTAGAGGTTGGATAGCAGAACTGGAGCCTTCCCTGGGCTGCCTGGGGGGCTGCTGCTCAGACACAGCCAGAGACATCATTTACTGGCCAGGGCACATCTCTGCCTTGGGGGTGGTCCCCGTATGTGGGAAATGCAGGGCTCCGTTACCTTCAGTGCCAGTAGTACCTGTTTAATGTGGTGACCGAAGGTGTGTCCTCAGCCTGGGGACGAGGCAGGTGAGGGGACACTTTCCTCTCGTGGCTGCACCAACACCTGAGCCCCCCGTTTTCCTCCTGTGAGGGACTGGAGATGCTCGGCCTCTGCAGCAGCAAAATGAATCTGGAAGCCTTTTGGGAAGGGGGCAGTTGGCATAGGATGGCTCCACGTCCCGCCGGGGGAAACGAGGAGCGGGGACATGGCCAGACCCTGTTGGTGTCACCGCTCCCCCTGCCACGCCAGCACAGCAAGCTGCTAATGAAGGCCTAGTACTAATGAGGGTGTGTTTTAATAAGGGAGGGGACAAACAAGGGATGGGAGCCGTGAAGGGGTTGGGGATGTGGACTCCAACGGGGGTCAGGGACCAGGGTGAGAGCCGGGTGTGCAGAGGATGATGCTTTCCTGGTGTGCTCCATCCCTTCGGAGCGCCGATGCCTTCAGGGCTTCCATGGCTGCGAACGTCACCCCGTCGATCACGTTCGTTAGCTGCTATCAAACGCTTCGCCGTCCGTCCGAGTTCTCCCCGTTTGAGCTCGCTCCTGAGCTCCTGCAGCAATGAGTTCGGCCGCTCGATTAAACGGGGCTCTGAGAACGCGTTTCCCTCTGTGCACGTTAAAATTTGGCCCTGATTTCTCCTGCGGGATGAGATACCATGGAGGTCCCTCACCCCTTCCCCAGAGCTGCCTCCTGCCCGCAGTCCTGCCCTGCCCCTGCCCGCAGTCCTGCCCTGCCCCTGCCCGCAGTCCTGCCCTGCCCCTGCCTGCAGTCCTGCCCTGCCCCTGCCCGCAGTCCTGCCCTGCCCCTGCCCGCTCCGGCAAAGCGAGAGGGGGTTGAAAATACAAATTACCTTCCCCGAGAGCCGTGTGGAGCTGGAAACGTTATGGCTCATTTTGAAATGAAAAGGCAATCTCAGAATATTGCATTTCTGTGAATATCCCAGCCCCGCTTCAGCTGAAGCGCTTCACTCCGGCTTTTATGTCTGTTACTCCGACATTAGCAAACGCTAATGCTCAGTAATTTAGAACATAACCGAAATGACAAACCAAAACATTGCGATGCGGGAACCTCTCTGAAATCTGGGGAAGGGCAGGAAGGAGAAGCCTTTTGCTGCGTTTTGGGCTAATCCTTCCTAGACGGTCCCCTCCTCCCATGGGGAGTCGGACCTTCATCCCTTGTGTGGCCGAGCAAACGAAGCGATGGCGGGGTGCAGCTCCTCAGAGCAAACCCCCTTCCCCTGCACGCTTCTGGCTGCTCAAAACCAGGGCACTGCCCCCAGCCCGAGGCGTCCCCGGGGGTGCTGGGTACGTGCCCGAGCACCTTCCCACTCCCCGTCCGTAACGCAGTGTGTGTTCTGCTTTAAAGAGGCACTGGGTGAAACTAAAATCGCCTCAGTGCAGATTTCCTCCCCCGGCTCGTGCCAACGCTGCGGTGGCAGAGCTGGAGATTCAGTGGCCAAGTGGCTTCTGGCTAGTGCTGGTCCCGGGCCTGCAGCCTCTCGCTCCTCCTCCTCCTCCCCAGGCAGCTGCCGGAGAACCAGGAATGTGGCTGCAGCAGGCAGTGTTATCTTCCCAAATATTTTCTGTGGAGCATGGCTGTGTTCCTGTGGACTTTCAGTTGCATAAACCGTCACAGAGCTGCGTTCTGGCCTGAAGTCATCGGCCTGATGTGCCCTTCAACTGGAAAACGTTTCTTTTTGGTTGGTCGTATGGGAGGAATAATTCTTTACGCGGAGCTCTGCGACCCGGAGCCGGGTCAGGCGGGGAGGAATTGCTTTACGTGGCAGCGGAGGAGAGTCCCATAAATTGGACCCCACCTCGTCCCGTGTGCAAGTTCTACTGGGTAGAGAATAAACCAGCATCAGACGGTGCGGGGAGATGTGCGCAGTACGGGGACAGTTTGCAAAAGAGGATTATAACTCACAGGAAAGGGAAGAGGCATTTACCTTCCAGCTGCGGAAATATATTAGACCTCACCCGTTTTGTGCATTTGGTTAAATCGTATTAATCTGTGAAAATGTGCAGGTTTTCTTCTGTGTGGAGACAGGTGACATTTCCAGGACTCAGGTCTTTAGGCTTTTCCAAGTTCTTATTGAAAAGCCAGAGATAATTACTTTTCCAGGGACATAAAGATAATGACTCCACATTTACCGAACGTGATTAATAACGAGGCTGTTTGTATTTACAGTCGCTTCACTTACCACTGAACCGGGGCCACCTCCGAAGCAGCCGATGGAGCTCTTCATCCCACGGCGCTGGGAATCCGGCTCTGTGGTTATTTCCAGGCGTGATACCAAAAAATCCCTCTGAAAGGGGCTTTGGGAAGATGCTGGCTCATCCCCCTGCTCCTAATGCCTTGCCCAAATCTCCTGCCCTGCCTTCACTGGGTGGGGGGAATGGGGTTTCCCCCCTTCTCTCTGCAGGAACCTGCTGAGTACCGGGGAAGGTGCTGCAGCGTCTCCCGTTGGGTGGAAGCTGGACGGAAGGGGGGTAAAAGTCCTTGTGCCCGACAAGCGTCGGCTGCCGGCAGCCCGGGAGGGGACGGTGGTCGCACTCCTCAGCCAGCGATTGCTTCCAGCCGCAAAATGCTCTGCCCCTTCCCAGCGCGAGGAGCGTGTGACCGCAGGCCGAGGGTGCAGCAGGCAGCGAGAGCCGTCACGAGGCTCTTCTACCCTCCAGCTGGCTTGGTGGTGGGACCGCGTCGCGTGCCTGCTCCGTGCCTCAGTTTCCCCGTTACTGGGGAAGGGAGAGAGATGTCTGCTTCGTACCTCGTACAGCTGAGCCCGGGGCTGAGCAGAGCTGCCCCGTCCAGCCCATCCAGCCCCACTGCTCCCACTCCCCCCTTCCCCAGCACAGCACCGCCAAGCCCAGCCGAGCGGACAAGCCCCTGCCCTGATGCACACCCCCCCGCCAGAAGGGACCCTGCTAGCAAGAACCCTCCCTGCTAAGCCCTGCCTGCTGCCCAGAATGCCTCCCCGGGCTGTGACCCCGCTTTGGCAGGCAGCGTTCCCTCCCCACCACCTCCAGCACAGGTTGGCAGATGCCTCTGCCAGATCGGAGCCATCGCGGAGGCTCCTCTCTCCCCTCTCTGCTAATGGGGAAGGCTCCGCAGCCTCGGCGAGCGGGTGCCAAGTCCCGCTCCAACAGCTGTATGTTCTCCAGCGTGAGTCATCCCCACCCCGAGCTTTCAGCCTCTCCATAACAACATTCCTTCTCTCTGATCTCAGATCCTGGCTGTGATCACTCGCTGTCTACTTCTCCTTCCTCCATTCACATGCTTCCTCCTGTCCAGGCTCCGTCCCCAGCGAAGGCAGCAGAGAGCAGAGGAGGCTTTGCCAGGACTACCAGAGCTTGTAACAAGGTGGATTCAGATCCCCTCCCTCCCCCAAAATCAGGAGGAGGTGCCCAGTTACTATCAGATTAATTTTTTTCTCTCTGAAGAAAGACAATGATGTCGATTCTTTTTCATATTGGTTTTTCTTGTTCCTCCCCATCCAAGACGTGTCTGTAAGAGCAACCACTGCCCACCCTCTCCCAGAGCATCGGGGAAAGTGCTCGTTGGTCCTGCACATCTCCTGTCCTGCCATGAGCTCTGCTCCAGAGCCTCCCCCCAACCCCCTTCCTCTCTCTCCCTGCTGTCGCTTTTGTCCCCGGTGGGATTTTTTCTCCTCCTCCCCGCTCTGCTCCTCCGGAGGTGATGCCTCTGTCTGCAACGACATGGGCAACTGCAACATCCACCTCCCCCTCCATGAGCTGGGCACCACAGAAGGGCTGGAAGGGCCAGGCTGAGCTCTTCCTCCTCTGCAGGAGCTTGTCCCCTGCACAGTCCAGGTTGAACCCCTGGACAACTGCCGGCTGCTGCCCTCTCCCATCTTTTGTCACATTAATGATAGACCCACGAGGAGAACAACCCACCCGGGGCCTCGCTGGGTTACCTGCCATTGGGAAACTGCTTCTGAGCAGGCTCCTGCGTAGGGATGGGCAGTGCCCGAGTGCGACGGCCCTCTGCCAGCTCCGTGCTGCCAGATCCCTTCACGCCCGCGCTGCCGAAAGCACTGACCCTCGCTCCTGCAGCCGCCGGCGCTGAGCTCTCTCCACTTCCCCCTCCAGCTCTTTGGCCGGCTCCGTCTGGCACAGGTACAGCCTCTGAATAGAAATCAAATTTTACTCAAAAGCATTAATTTCTTCTGGATCGTGGAGTGCCCAGATGGGCTCCAGTGGTAGCGAAGGGAGACCTTGAGCGCGTCGCTTGAACAGAATGAAAAGCCAAAGTCAGATACCACTCCTCGCTGGGCAGTTGGGGTTGCGGGCTTGCCTGGCAAAGGATGCGCGAGGCGTCACTGCCCCGCGGCGCAGCCGGCACCGGGAGCCCGCAGCTAGGATCCCTCACCCTTCCCCAGCGCTCGCTGCTCAAGAAGCTCCAAAGTTTCCCAAATTCTGCTTTAATGGAGCCCGGCACGGGGTCAGGGGAAGATGACGCCATACAGCATCTCTGCAGCGTAACCTAGGGTGGGGATTTTATTTCTGTCATCATCGACTCACTAGATGATGCTCCACTGCTAGAGGCAGGAGAGGAACCCGTCATCCTGTGCCCCATTTCTGAGCTTTACCCCTAAAAACCCTCCATGGAGCTGGCTGATGGGATTCTGCGTTTGCTTACGGACCACGGGGTGCTGGTGGCGAAGTCACGCGGAGAATTGCAGAGTTGTGTTTGTGTGGCTCCCTGGGGCGAGCAGGAGTCTGGTTTGATGCGCTGAGATTTGCCACAGCTATGGGGAAGGGAGGGAATGCAAGCTCGGTACTTTTTTAATTAACGGCTGATAAACAGCCTCTCTGCCTGCGAAACACCAGTGGCTCGGGGGTGTAACGAGGCCGAACTCCTCAGCACTTACAGCGTGTTGCGTTGGGCTGTGCTGGGCTGTGTTGGTGTGTGAAAGCTGGGGGGGTCAGTTGTTTCAGTGCACCGTGCTGTGCCACCGGCAGTTACAGCCGCGCGACGCTGCTGGCTGCCCCACGGGTGGGGCATAGGGCTGTGGGGCTGGGGCTGTGGGGCTGGGGATGCAG
>VWZZ01006475.1:0-54525 GCA_013399095.1 Psophia crepitans
TGCCCGTGGGACGGGGCTGCCGGCCTGGCCTCCCCCCTCTCGGGGCCGCGTGAGGCGGCGGGTGGCTTGCTCTGGTCCCCCCTGAGTAGGGACCTCCCGCGGGCAGCCCCCGTCGTGGTGAGCGGCTGCCGCCAGGCAGGCGGAGGGCTCGGCCCGCGGGGCCGGCGGCCAGCCCCGATGTGCGGGAGAGACCCCTGTGCGGGTGGCACCGCTGAGGGGCCGGCAGGGTTTGGCAGGAGCTGGTGCCGTGGAGCGCCGGTGCTTCGGTCTCCTGCCCCTGGGCCTGGGCTGCCAGGCCTGTCCGGAGCTGGGTGGCTGGTGGGAGCGGCCGGGTCCTGCTTCAGACCAGGGACCCGCACGGGGCTGCTCGCAGAGGCCATCTCCTCCGGTGGTAACGCGGCTTCTCGCCTGGGCGCAGTGGAAGTGGCGGCACACCCAGCCAGGGCTTATAGAAAGTTGGTGAAACAGCGATAACTTACTGCATTTTTTGAAGAACGTTTTTTTGCAACTGGCCGGCACCCAAGCTGCATGCCACGGGGAGCTGCCGCGGAGGTGCAGGGCGCTTTCCCCCGGGGGGCCTGGGGGCAGCGGCAGGGCTGGTCCGGGCTGTGAGGCCTGGGCAGGCCGGGGTTGGCCTGCTCCAGAGCTGGGCTTTGCGATGGGCTTGGGTCTTGTCAGGCTCTGTGCCCGCGTTGGCACCGCTCTGTTCCATGCCGTCACCCTTTCACTACGCGAAAGTAACACTGATGCGTGCGTCGTATGTCATCAAGGACAAAAAAGTAGAGTTCAAAATAGAGATTTTGGGGTTTTCCTGCTGGCAGGCAGACTCTCAAGGACCTGTGGAGGTTACATTGTATAAGGCAACGGGGAGTCGTGTCCTCCACACTGAATGTACCAATTTAAAAGTGAAACAATAAATATGTTGAAGTGCCTGTTACGGTGATCACAACTGACCAACCGCGCATACAGCATTAACATTTTACATCCCGTACCCTTAACCACCAGTAGCCATAAAAAAACCCCACACTGCACGTTTGTTTGGCAGGGGGAAGCTCAGGAGTAAACGTTTCCTTGCCAGGCTGTTATTGTGAAGCTAGCTAATGTTAACATTTATATAAGACAGCAACACGAGATGATGATTTGGCAGCAAATTGGACAGCAAAGAAATGTAAAACAAATAAATCCAGCACATGGGCTGTGCAACTGAATGGAGAATGAAGTGGAGAAATACAGGAAATGTAAAGGACGTCTTCAAGAAATAGCGGATTCTCAGACCAAAACCTGACCTATTTAGACAGCGTGTTCAGCTCTGACCTGCGGGATGTTGGTAGTGGCTGTTTCAGGACTCTTGTTTTCCAGCGCATACCAGTATTTCAGCAACTCAGAAATGTGGCCACGGACACTTCAGTCCTCTAAAACACTGACGTTAAGCTTAATACAGGTAAAAAACACCAGTAAGGTAACAAGTGATGATTTTGGGGTTTCTGGAAATAACACATTACCAAGACGCTTTCTCATGAAAAATAGTTTTCCTTTATCCATCTGATTCAAAAGCACCCCCAGGAAGACCCATATTAATGGTAGGGACAGCGAGCTCTTGCAGAAACAACCACAGATCACATAACGACTGAGAGAAAACTGTTCAAGTTAAAGCTGTTACTCTGTGCAACAAAGCACCAGTATACGCAGCCACGCCGGAGTCTGAAAGACGAACGATTCCTTGCCCCTCAGGTTGTCACGTGGCGGGTTTTATCTTGAAGTTGCAGTTACCAGCTGCAGCGGTAACTTTATCCAAAGTGGCCATAAAAACACACACATGTTGTATTTCAGGAGGTCTCTGCAAAACGACA
Source organism: Psophia crepitans (assembly GCA_013399095.1). NCBI lineage: Eukaryota > Metazoa > Chordata > Aves > Gruiformes > Psophiidae > Psophia > Psophia crepitans. Next base: position 1,851 of record VWZZ01006475.1, read on the forward strand.
AACCCCTTTAATCACCGTGGTGAAGCACACACCATTGGGTATTCCCCTAAGAGATGGGGGTGAGGCTGCCTAGCGTGCCTTACGTGGGGAGGAGACCTTGTTTTCTTCAGGGCAAGTCCAGCTTTACAGGACTGGATGAGGAAGTTTTCACTTGACGTAGAAGAAAGTTGCCCAACGATGAGAGTGCGAAGAATGAGGAAGCAGACTGGTGGGGACCTTCCCTTCACCAGCCTCGATTAATGCAACAAATGTAGGGTTTTTTGGAAAGAAAGAAGTCACGACCTTAAGCATGCAAAGCAAAGCTCGTTGTTTAGTAAGCACTTTCCCTGTTGCCACAAACAACATCCTTTTGGTGCTGTGATTTCTCTCAGAACAAGGTGTGTTAGTGATTCAGCCTGCTGTGGGCACTCCTTTAGCAGGTGGGGAATTTCATCTGTTGCGAAAAGCAGAAGCATAAACCGGCTCTGTCACCCTCTCAGCCTGATCTGCTCTTCGTCAGCCTTTTTCTTCCCAAGCTTTTTTCCAGCTACACTAAACGATTCTTGAATGTAACACAGCAAAAGTTCAGAAAAGCCAAAGACTGCACACTGTAAGTGTGACAAACACACTTTTAATAAGTATTCTTCCCAGGAACTTGGAGAGCTTTTGCATGACAGTCTTATTAAATGCAGTTTAGAATCAAAAAGAATTTCAATACCAACCTTGATGGAAACAAACGACTAAAGCCAGTTTAGAGCCCAATCTCCAAAAATCTTCAGAAGCAAGCTCATTATTCACAGCAACACATTGACACCTGAAGACACCCGGAGCCATCGCCTTCTCCATCCTCGGCTCCTGACCAGTACGACCTGCCAATGTGGAATACATGGTGCAGAGTGCTTGTCGTGGTTTCACCCCCAGCTTTGTAACAAGCAACGCTGGGTTCATACGTTTGGCCCCTGGATGAGATCTGGCTGCCAAAAGAAGGTGAGGCAGCAGCGCCATGGGGCCGGGGAGGCTGTAGAACCAGCTCTAGAGGTGCAAGTAGCTCTGGAGATTCAGAGGCAGGAGGACAAGGACTGTGGATTGTGCTGAAGAATCAGTGGAAGGGTAGTGAGAAGCAAGCAGGCAGGAGCAATGAGGCTTGTTTAAAGAAAGGAACAGGGCCACTGAAACTCATCAATCATTCTCAGGCTTTGCTAATCATCCCTGACCCACTGCTGCTTCTTTGCGACAGTGTGCCTCCCTGCTCTGATATGCAGACACTTTCATGCTCCCTCTTGCCCCACACTCTAGGTTGCACCCAGCCTACCATCCCCTCAAACAAGCCAGCTGATCCTTCGAGGCACACCTTAAAAAAAAAAAAATCTTTCCACCCTAAACTCCACCAAAATGTGCCCTTCCCCGTCGAGCACAACCCCTGACGAAAGCAACTTCCCGCCTCCACACCCAGCAAGCCCCACCGGCTGTCCCCCGCTCTGTGCCCGGACTCCAGCAAAGACCTTAGAAACATGGTCACGAGGGCAGGGGCTGGCAGGGGCTGGCAGGGGCAAGCAGCTCTGGCAGTCAGAGGTACCGGCTTGTATGTAAAAAGCGGCAGGTTTGTAAACACTAAAGTCAGGGTTAGAGACCAGGACACTAAGGGCTGAGGTGCACCACCTCTTTGCCCCTCTGGACAAGCCCGATTGTTTCGGGTTGTGTTTGGGGAGTGTTGGGCGTCAGTTTATGGTTAAAGCTGGAACCAGGCTTTGGGATAAAAAGGGCTGAAGGTCCAGGATTATTCCCGAATAATGTGAGGGTTGGAGACATACGCTGAGATCTGGGACCCAGTTCTTGCCATTCTGGGACAGGGCTGCAAAGACACTTGAGCTAACCAAATCACTTTGCTCCCCATGAGGTCTGGAGGGATGATGGACGTTCTTGACCTAAAGTTTTGGGTGAATTATTGCCATGAGTGGGCAGTGGAGGCTACAGAAAATGTCAGGAACAGGGAGTAGCACTTAGGACTGAGAACTAGAATGATAGGAAGATGAGGCAGTCCCCTAGCACTACCACACATGCCTTTGCATGTGGCTTGTAACGAGCTATGGGTGGGTATGGCTCACTGTTATACAGGCCAGTCGTGGGGTTTGGGTCACAGTGCTAAGTACAGGTCACATTAGCCAAGGCCCTCACTAGGGGTTGAGTGTGGGAATTTTTCTGTGGTTAAAGTTACTGTCAGAGATCAAAAAAGCAGGGTGTCTGGTATTCATTTCAGCCTGCATGCTCTATAGAACACATCTACAGGCACATCATCTTCTGATCTCCCAAACAGGAACCCTACGTGGGGGGTTATCGCAACCACAGAACTGAAAAGGAAACATTTTTCTGTCCCCTAATCTCATCTCTATAGGTCTATTATTTTCTCACTAAACCCAGCTACTCAGCTTCTTCTGTCCAATTGGAAAGTTAGAGGTGTGTTACGTGAACCTCCTTCACACACTTCAGCATGGAAGCACTCAGTTGCCCAGCTCACATGAGAATAGGAAGCCCTTCATTTTCACCCTTCTGAAAACATATTTAGAAAGAAAACCCTCACCATACAACATCCTTCACCCACAGGTCTGTTATTGTCTAGCCATTCCCAGATCTTCAGCAAGGTTCATGGTGGGCTGAGGGCTGGTGTCAGCAGGGAAAAATAGTTTATTGATGGCTCTGGGACACTGGGCTATGATTACAGGTAAGGGTCTTAGCAAGCAACCTGTTCTTGTCAAGGACGTGACCACCAGCACCCTGCTCAGCAGCAGAGAAGAGAGGATAGGAGAAAAGAGCACTCATCGTTGCACAACAAAAGCATCCACAGCCCATGCCTGGCCTCGTGCATCTCTCAAAGCACGTGCCACGCGCTGTTGTAGGTGGCACACAGGGAGGATAAAGAAGGGGAAGCAGGGCAGGGAGGTTGCTAGAAGGGAGAAAAGGAAATTTTGGGGGACTTCCATACCTTCTAGGTACTGGCTGAACCACATATATGTACCCACAAATATGCCGCCTTGTCTCTTGAGAAGAGGGGAGAACTCACAGCCGTCAGTCAGAGGACGGTGACTCTCACCCAGCAGGGCATGGCTGGTGAAACAAATACCGGAGACGATACTCAGCAGCAATCAAGACTAGGGAGAATCAGAAAGAAAAATGAGGACTTTTCTAGAGTAACATGAAAATAATCAGATAAACTGTTGGGAAAACATGGGGGTAGAGGTAGTTTCCCCACATTCGTCCATTTCTTCAGTATATTTTTGTACATTGTGGAAAAGCACTCATCTTTAAAATAATTTATTTTCACATCAAGAGGCTTAAGGCTGCCAAAAAGCAAAGCTCCGGACTAAAAAAGTGTTCCAGTTCTCTGCGTGAAACTGCCCGAAGTATACCCAGAATCGGCAATATGATCTTTGCATCTGCAGAGAAAATACTGAGTCATGTTGTCAGCCCACACACATCTAACAAAAATAAAAGCAGCCCAACGACTCAAGATTCACCCACTCGTCATTTAAAGAAAACACAAGTCATTCAGTCATGCTTCATGCTTCAGAGACCTTTAGAAAACACCCAGCGGAGGGAACATTCGCCCACATCATGCCCACGCGCCGTTTCGAACCAGTGATGTCACTTGCAACTCGTTCACTTGCGGGTCTGGACGGTGTTTGGTTCAATATCGTTGGAGGAAGTTGCCGAGACGTAAAGGTTTCCGCCGAAACTGCGACACGATAGCTGCAGCCTCAGCCCTTCTGTTAGCACCGCTGACATGATGTAACACAGTGTACCCGGCTCGAATCCCTGGAGCAGGCAGGAAAGCGCCTTGTGCTTCGTTGCGTAAAAAAATCTGGCAAACTTAAGCCATCGTTTGTATAAGATGCTACCGTACTCTTCCTTCAAGGGTTAATCCTGAACTGAAGCGTTAGCTCTCCCTGCGCTGGGCTCCCCAGTCACTCGGCACACATCAGACCGGGAGGTATTTGCACAAACATCAAGATTTGGGGAATTACCCAGGAAATCCTCCTCCTTTTACCCCTTCCCACATCCTTGTCCCCTAGCAAGAAAAAGCATGTTCCTGCGTTTCACCCGGTTGCTAGCAATCTCTCTACCTCCTTCAGTGCTAAAAGCTGCTTGAAGTATTAACAGCTGAACCTGGACGTGCGGCAGCCAGCCCCGCTCATGACAGAGGAGGGGACGTCACTGCACGGAGGACATGGAGTTACACAATCTCTGCGCTGCTGAAAGTGGTGCTGGAAACTTGTCAGGAGCCCAAAAGCCAGAGCTGATTTGTATTTTCTTTTACGCAGCATGATTTTACTCAGAACAAAAAGTGCCCAACTGTGGTTTATGTACAGAGTGTTGTAAGTAGGACAAGTTAACGGAGCGACTAGGGGCAGGACGTGCTCCGAGGGCAGCAGAGAGAGGAACACTAGATGTGGAAAGGAGCAGCAGGCAGGACTCCTGCACCCAATTTATCAGCATTTCCTTGATTGTTCAGGAAGGCCACATGCTATGAAATAAGAGACTAAGAGGCAACTTCATCAAAATGCTGTGATTGTCTAATTCTCTTTGTAAGAAGGAAGAAGAAACAAAAAAAATAAAAAAATAAAAAGAAAAAAGACCTGCAAAAGCTTGAAGACAGCTTATATGAAACAGCTCTTCCCAGAGGTTCTGGATGTGGCACCAAGTAAAGTGTTCAGGAAACCCATTTCACTTGCAGCCAATACTTGACAGCAGTCAAGTCCAGGTGACCTCTAACATAAGCTCCTCCAGCTTCAAACAGGTGTGTGTGAGTTCTCCTTTACAACCAGTTTTCTGCCTGGCTGAGAGCAGAGAGAGCAAAGGGCTGGCACAGCCCCGAGCACCGCTGTTCCCAACACAGGCTCCCCTCCAGCACCCCCCTTCCATGCTGTGACAGCCGGAGAGTGGGAGTTGGGAGCCACGTCCTTGTTCGGTCACTTCTCCACGGCCGGGCTCGCAGCCGTGCCCCTTTCCCAGGACGCAGTGTTGGGGTGCACCCTTGTGTGCCACCAACGTGTGCCAGAGAGGGAGAGGGCCAGCAGGTTAACAGGAGAGTAAATACACCTTGAGGTTTCCCGATTTGTTTGCTTTGTAGTCCTGGTGGGTTTACTGGAAACCCAGAGTTGGGTTTCCTGCCTGGGGAGTGCTATCGCCTTCTCTTTACCCACTGGGAACAAGTGCTCCTTTCCTCTCAGTTCAGCTTTATGCCTTGAAAACTGAGGGGGGTGGGAACACCAGGGAAAAAACACAAACAAACAGGACCTTTACTTTGCTTTGGAGTGTGATTTAGATGTGTTATTCAATGTCTAGGTCAGGACAGGATGAGCTGCATGTCAGGGATATAAAAGGAAAGCTGTCAGACAAGCACGGCTGTAGTTTCCTACGTTCAGTCTGATAAACCTTTCCCCTGGGGCTTTATCCCATCTCTTTCCATTGTAGCCCCCGAAAGCAGCACCCTCTGTGCCCTCATCCCTCCTCTACACGCTCCTTCACCCCCCTCCCCCATGCATAGTTGTCCCCCGACTCAAACAGCTCCCCGAGGAGCTCAGGCACCACCAATTCTCGGGGATGGGGAAAAGGGAAGACAGAGTCGGCTGAATATGCAAACAATCCTATTTGCACTCCAGCATCTACAGTCCAGGTCTTTGTCAGCATGATGGAGTACGCTCCGTCCTGTTTGTTTTCCTTTCCTGGTATTACCGTCCACACCCTTTCCATAAAAGCATTATCAAATGCTGTACCTGAATCAGCCTTTTCAAGACGGAGGCTGATTCCTGCCCGGCTGATATCCGTCCACCAGCTGCGTATTTATTTTGTTCGAAAATTATAACCCATCATAAAATGTAGTGTAAACTCTACAGCTGCCCTTAAAAAGAAAAAAAGAGCACCAAAAGGCTTTTCCGTGTTCGATTTCTGATGCCACTAAGGCACCAGGTGAGAGCGTTTTCACTCGCACGAGCAGCCCCGCTGGGACGCAGCCCGTTGCGACTGGGGCGTGATTGCTTTTGCACCTCGAGGCAGCGCGTTTGGGAAGCTGCCCGCCTGCCTTCTGCCCTGCGCGGCTGCACACCGCAGGGACACGCACGGTGTGCGGGTATCAGCCAGTCGCCCCTCGCACCGCCCTGGACAGACAGACGGACGCCCCAGGTGGGAATGACGTCGGGGCGAAGGTGCGAAGCGCTTTTGGGGCTCGGGGCGGCAGCGGCGGCCGCTGGAGCGGCACCAGCAGGGCCCCAGGCCGGGCAGACAATAGCTCTGTCCCTGCTCTCTCTCCCTCCCAGCCGCACTCCTCGTCCAAGACGGAGGAGCCTTATGAATCAAGTCAAACACCCAGCGACAGGCTGGAGAAATCTATTAATATGCACCCGCCGCAGCACGTCGCCAGCCCCCTGCCTCGCGCGCCGCTCACCTGCCTGTCTCACCCCTGGCAGGCAGCGCGGGAACAAAGGAGCAGGGGAGGACGGCAGGCAGCGACTGCCCCCGAAACGGAGGGAGGCAGCGGCTGGAGACAAAGCTCATTCGCCGGCCGCCATGGGTGTGAGGAATGCTCCCGCTCGCCCTATTGTCTGGGGTCCTTTGTGCTCCTCCACCCCCCTGGTCCCCAACCGCACAGGCAGAAATATTGGGAGCGGGACAGAAACGGCTTTGTTGAAAGAAGCCCTCACGTGCAAAAAGCCTCCTGCTCTCAGCCCGCCGTACGTGCCCATCTGGCACACGGGCCTCCGCGCCTTCCGCCCCAGAGGGCAGGTAGGGTCGCTGCCGTGCCACCCTGAACAGTCCAGCTGGGCCAGGGCCGGGAGCTGGAGGCTACAGAGCGACACGGACAGACGGACCTGGGCTTTGTGTCTCCGTGCCCACAGGGCACCCGGCAGCCCCCTCCTGAGCCCCTCCTGCTTCCCCAGAGATGTGATCCTGAGACACCTTTGGGAGGTGGGAGCAGTCACCCGGTCCTGCAGAGGGGAGCGGGAGGGCTGAAGCAGGACCAGCATGGCTGGCAAGCCCTGCTGGGCTGCATTAGGGGGCAGATCTGGCAACACAGACCTCGGTGTGCGCTGAGCACCCACCACGTCGCCCCGCGTCCCTCCCAGTCTCAGGAGCAGCACAGACGCCTCTGCCAAACCTCTGCCGCTTTGTTGCGTGGTGGCTGTGGCCCCCCCCGCCACGCGCTACATCTGCAACTGCAGCATCACACCCACCCCCCCAGGTCCTGCAGGGCTGGTGGCAGAACCCAGATTCCCTTGTCTCAGGGCAGAGCCGTAATTGCCAAGCCTTCCCGAGGGGTCAGTCCCCAGCTGCAGCACGCCGCTCGGCTCTCCTCCCACCGCCACCGCGCGGTGCCGTTAGAGGGACCAGGATGGAGGGAAGAAGGCGAGAGACAGATCCCTCCAGTGCGGGGAGCAGGGTGAGCCCACGATGCCGGTGCCACCGCCCAAGGCACCGCAGCGCTGCCCAGCCCCACAGCGGCTGTGGCACGTGGGCTGGCTCCAGTGAGCGACCTACGGAGGGGTGCCGCTCACATGGACACAGCATGCCGGCTCACGCGGTCCCTGTCCTGCCCGCCCTTGGCTGTCTCGCACCGCCTCGCAGGCACTGCTCGCACCAGGGATCTTAGCCACGCGTGGGAGCCGCTACCGGGTGGGTCTCATTCAGCCAACACAGCCAACGGGATGTAAGCAAAAAAATAAAGGTGAGGTCCAAGCCTGAGGAAAAAGCTTAGTCCTGAGAGATGGCACCTGGGACCATGAAGGAGCCCCAGCACACGACTGGTCCTCCACTGGGACCGCAGCACTGGGTGCTCCGGCACAGAGAGAAGCAGGGTCTGGGAACAAGCACAGACTTAGTGTGCAGAGGCTGCTGAAGGAGCCTGAAGGGTGTCTGTAAGGGACAGGGATGGTAAGGAGGCAGCTGCCTACACACAACTGAAGAGCTCGCTTCTCAGTTCTGTGCTGGGAAAACGATTTCTGACATTTTCTGGTACTAAGGAGTGCACGATAAAGAGGAAGGCTCTAGCCAAAGCTCAGTTTCTCTTCCTATTTTGCATTATATTTGGTGCAGTTAAAATAAATTCTAAGGAATTGTTGCAAAAAAACTCCTACGGCCATCAACAAGGAGGTCTCCAAACAAGCTTCGTTCAGAAATAAGTTTTTGCTGAAGAAACCTGTAAAATTCCTACTTTAAAAAAGAAAAGGCCTGGAAACCATGATATCTAAACAGCATCGCTTCAGCTTTGCACTTCGCAGTAAGCTTCAGCCGCCCTTGTAACACTTCCTCAGGCTTTATAAGCAGGACTAGCGCCGAGCTCAGCGGACAGGAGGTTCCCAGTAACGCCCAAGTTGTAGAAGCAAGGCTGCCGTTCCCAAAGCCACCAACTAAGAGGGGACTTTGTGAGACTAGATAAGGCAGAACGACAGATAAAGCAAAAGACCTTCATCTTGGACTACAAAAAGTCAGAGGAAGGGGAAAGACCAGAGTTAGGTGGCAGGTTGGTGGCAGAGCTCCTGGTCCCTGTTCTCCATGGCCCTTCCATGACGCATCCCTGCTTCCGCAGGCAAACGGGCATGGCGGCTCTGCCCTGCCGGGCCTGCGCCGAGCTGCCGTTCCTGCGGAGCGGCATCTCAGCAGCTGGAGGCCCGGCTGCATCAGCCCAGCCGAACTGAAGTGACTGCCAGAGCCATTTTGGCATCCGAGCCGGAGAGGCGGCTGGAGTTGATGAAGCTGACGGGAAGGAGACGGGGTGCAGCAAGGTGCCCCTTACTGAAGGGCCGGGAACTTCTCCCAGTTTGCCCTCAGCTCCCGCAGAGCACTCGGGTCAGTTTGTAACTTATTAACACCAACACTCGCACGACCAAAGTTCAGCACGTATTTAGTTGCTCTTCTGGAACAGCAGACTTGAAAAGGACATCGCGCAGGTTTCCTAGGGATAAGAGAGATGTCCAGAGAAAGCACCCCTACCCCACCTGCCCAGAGACCTCCACCGCACTGCTGTGCATTTGGGTCGTGAGACCGTGTTTACTGACCATGCCATGCCTGAGGAGTCAGCTCTGCTCAGCGCCCATCTCCATCACGCCATGGCTCCCTCCTCCTCCTCCTCTCGGGACAGAACAGCTCTGCGCCCCAGCAAAGCCTGAAACAGTCCCCAGGTTTCGGAGGGAGTTCTCCGCCAGGAAGGCAGATTTATTCGCTTTCTGGTGAGATGAGCGGGTTTGTTGGCACACACGCTGCATGTTTTAAGTGTCTCCCCTGCAGCTGGAGCTTAACACCAATCTAAATTACGCCCCCAGTGCCTTAATTTACAGAAGTGTTCAATAGACTATGTCACTTGGAAAATTAATCACTTTGCCGCTGGAAAAACAGGGATGGGTAACAGAGTCAGCGTGGCACCTTAGCATCAGATTGAGAGCAGCAAGGCTGTTTCTCCCGGGAGCGAGGGACAGTGGTGTGCCCGGGGACCGCTGTGGTTCCTGCAGCCAGGCTCCTGGCAGGCCATTAAGCCCGCACAAGCCTGGTCACCTCCAAAAGAAATTCAGAGATCCCAGGGTGGTTTTCTATCCGCCGCCTGCTGTGCTGACTGCTGCTCCCAGGGAGCCGTGTCTTTGGAGGCAGAGGAAGGGAGAGCAGCCCTGGCAGATGTGGAGCATCATCACCCCACTGGTGGACAGAAGACCTACCCCACTGGGGCAGCAAGGGTACATGCAGAGGAGCTGGAAGAAGGGCACAGAGGAAAGGAGGTTCTTACTAGCCAGAGAGGAAGACAAGAGCCCATCACTGATCAAACCTGGGAGAGAAGCACTGACAGATGGAGTCACGAATGTAGTCTGTGAAAGGTATCGCTGGGCAGGATGACACCAGAAAGAAAATCAAACCAGAGTTGCTGAGCAGGTGGCATGCTTTGAATCCGGGCTGACCTGGGATCGGCACTACTTACCCCAGCGTACGCCTGTTGCAGCGATCAAGTTACCCAGCGAGAAGGGGTTACGCAGCAAATACAACTGCCTCCCCAGCAGCAGAGCAGCCAAACATCCTCTGCTACCCACAGCTTCCCTGCAGGCTCACAACCAACACAGCCAAACACGTTTCATTCGCTTTGCAGCTCCTGCCCAAAGCGGTGTAGGTGACAGCATTGGACCTGATACCCAAGAGACATGCCGATTTAAAGGACAACATGCAAGCATGCTTGCTTGCTTATCCAAACGTGCAGATGTCCGGAGGGGATAAGTTCTGTCGCTTAAAGTGCTTTTATTTACATACTTTACAATGCACAGTATCTGTGTGTTATTCTTTGTAAGTATCTGCGCTCCCTGAAGGTCAGAGTTCAGAGCATCCAAGTAAATTTACTGGAAGTGTTCCTCATTTTTGACCATTTTATTGGAGCGGTCAGTGATTTATCAACCACTTCTGGCGCTGGCTGTGAACATGCAACTGTTGCTTACTCTGACCCACAAAGGGTCACTACTTCAGCCCATTAGAAGCGAGATGTTCACCGCTGTTTGGATGGTACCAGTGCCTGTCGCCACACCTGCAAGGACACATCATCCGTGGCCTTTTATGCACAGGCTGCCTCTAGGGGGAATGAAGTTTGGAGCTCATTTCTTTCTGTGTGTTATTAAAAAGAATTGCTAAAAATTCACGGCACTTCCAGGCCTAGTTTGTGTCTGGTGGGACAAAGCATCCACTCTCCCTCACGTTTGCAGAAGCGAATACAATTGGAGAAAGGAACAAAGCTCCACTTCTGCAGGCACTTACAAAGAAACGGTGTGGTTTGGCCACCGTGATCACTTGTTTTCCCTGCAAAGACGTACTAACGAGGCCCTTGCTTCTCGCTGACTGAGGAGGAGGGAAAGAGAAACCTTGACCACAAAGAGGAACCCAGTCTCTGAGAAACAGGCAGAGAGGATGCTGTTAAACATTTCAGGAAACACTAAGGGAAAGATGGGGGCAGCCAGAAGCTTTGAAAGTTTTGATTTCTCCAAGATAATGAACTGCCTGTTCTAACTAGAGCAGAAATAGCCTGTGAGCCGTCTCTCCCGGCACCGTTCAATTCTGTAAAGGGCTGGAGAGCAGGGAATGCTCTCAGATGGATTAATTTACAAGGTAAAAGTGATTTTTCTTGCCCAGGAGGAGTTAAGCTAGACTTATGCCCTTGTTTCTCTGGGGTTGATAAAGAATGTTTGAAGCTCTCCTGCTTGCACGAGAAGGGCAGGAGAACCTCCCGCCCCAGGAGCACAGGTGCTGCCGAGCCCAGGGCCACCCCGGCAACGGGGGCATTGCCCACGTGGCAGCCTTGCAGAAGTTAAACACTTCAGATTCCCTTTTCAACCAGGCGACGTAAGCTTTGGATCTGTTTTTGTTAAAGCCGCCTTATATTAATTTAAAAAGTCCTTGTTGAAATGCAGTACCCTGCCACTTTGGTTGCCATCAACATGCGTCTGCTGAGATTGCCAGGAAACCTTCACTGAACTCAGTAGTTGTCAAGGAATGATAAAAACCCTTTAAATATAGCATGGGAGAACGATCGTACTCTCAGCAAACTGAGGATCCAAAACAACCTTGAGAAACTCAAGTTTTGGGCCAACAGCACCCTCATGAAGCACCAGAAAGGGCGCGCAAAGCTCTGCCCCGGGGAGGAATAACACCAGGCATCAGCACAGGCTGGGAACAGACTGGCCGAGTCGTCGCCCGGCTGAAAAGGACCGGGGAGCTGCGGGCACGCCAAGCTCTGTATGAGCTAGCAGCGCGCTCGCGTCGCAAACACCACCAACTGCATAGCGGGCAACGGCGGGGCGGCGGGGCCAGCAGGCCATGGCAAGGTGGTGATTCAACACAAAAGGGGCTGCGCCTGGAACAGAGCTGGGCTAGTGGACTTCAAGAGCCCCAGAGCAGAGTTAGGGCTTCCCCAAAAATCTGTTCATTTTAATTATTTGAAGGAGAGAAGGAAAAAAAAAAAAAAAAGGAAAAAACCCAACCCAGAAGCGACAATTTCCTCCCAGTTCCCACATCTTTATAAAAGGCCCTACGTCACCACAGTTTGGATGTGTATCTGAGAAAGTAAGGTTCCCTTTAAAGAAAAGTTTCTTGTAGGAAGAAGACCTGAAAAAGGGAACCAAGCTCTGTGCTGGTCAGGGCGCAAGGCAGCGCTGCCAGCAGCCTCCCTCCCAGCAGGATGTAAGGAAAGGACAGAAGGGGGGTTAAAAAAAAAAGATAAATCAAATTGCTGACAACTGTCCTGCCCTCATGCAACCCTAGAGCATCCCAGCAAGATACTTTTGAGATGGCAGTGAACTAATGACAGGGTAAGGTGGAAAAGATCAGATAGGAGAAAATATGGTTGCACTGAACTGGCCCTGAAATCCTTGATCTCTCTTGGAGAAAGGCATTGCCGTTAGCCGCTGGGTGCTGGTCACCAGTACAAGCCCAATAGGTAAACAGGCACAGGCAGTGTTTGCAGCAGGAAGCTTAACCAGAAAGGAATTTTATCCGCTCAGAGCAGGCCCCTGCCTGGGGCAGCCAGGAAACCTCTCTCGCAATCAAACACTGACACCACTTAGGGTTTAACCTGTACCTACTGCTTCTCTGTTCTGCTCTTACAGGCGCTGTGCTGGCTGGGGGCTGGTTCTCACCGGGGCAAACAGACCCATCTGCACTGAGCAAAAGTCGGTGCTCAGCAACCATTGCTAAAGGCAAGCGCTGCCCAGGCTGCACCTACAAGCGTTTGGCCTGGCCGGGCTGGCAGTATTACAGTTAAAGTAGGCAACACCCCTCGCTTAGCCCAAGGGCAGCAGCCCTCAACCCAACAATTTGGATACTTCCACACAGACTATAAATCCCAGTTGTCTGACTTCTCCTCATGGATTTTTATCCTTCCTTTTCTTCTCACCTCCCATCCCTCTGTGAGCCCTCCATCCCTCCAGCAGAGAACAATTTTTTCTTCTGGAGAACATCTGCACTTCTCCACACAACCTCCTGGGCACAGGTAGCGATGGACAACATGATAGCCAAGCCTAATCCCCACGTGCTATGTGGGTTTTTCCATCCCATTCCCTTCCTTTTACAGCCTAAGCGGGAGAGACTCGGGCCAGATCTCAGCCTCCATCTACAGCCTGAGATTGTGATCTGAAGCATAATATTTCTTTATGAGCAAATTATCACCAAGACTTCAATGCACTGTTGGCCTTTTAAAAAACGAAGTGTTTAGTATTTTTATTTCTTTCTGCTTTGCGGTTTATGGCTCCCATAAATCTGATGACAGGCTGTGGCACAGAGGGCTGATCCGATCCGTGGGAACGAGGAAAGGGGAAGGAGAAGGGAGCACCGACTGAGTCCTTACCCAGGGGAGCTCTGCTCCCTGCTGTAAGCATCCCCGCGGGGGCGGCGGGATGCTGCCCACCTGAGGCAATGCTAACGCCATGCCAACACTTTCTTCTCTGACGCTGAGTTAAAAAAAAAAAAAAGTATTTCTTCCACACCGTACCATCTACTTGTAAAACATGAAAAACACTTTTCTCTCTCACAGGAGCGAGAGCAGTGATAAATCCATTAACACTCACAAACTGTTCCATCAGTGCGGAAATTAGAGCCACGGAGGGGGCAGACGCAAGCGAAGTACTGACCCACTACACTGGTAAACCAACCCGTGCCTTTGAAATGATCGAATCTGACCCAACGTGCTGCTGATCTAGCGGTCTTGACCTTGTCGCAAACGAAGGATGCTGCCGTGGTTAAAAGACTACTTCTGAGTCAGGAGCTTGGTGCTGCCCTCCCAAGCCAAAGACTAAATTTTCAAGGACATTTAATCAGTCAGAGATGCACCGAAGGCCGTGCCATGAAGTGTTCCAGCAAGCGACTCGTCAGGGAAACCTCCTCCCTACATCTCCGTGCTTCCAAACACTATTTTTAAAAGCCTGTCCTGCAGGCAGCCTGCTCCTGGTCAGGGAACCGGGCTCTGTAGCCCTTCCTTTCCCCGGCCCCTTGCCACCTGGCTTGTGCACTGGGACTCTAAATACTTCAGGGCAGACGCTTTCCTACACACACGTGTGCGCGTGCTTACCACCTTGCTGAGCAGGCCACCATCTTCACAAAGACCTTAAGGCTCAAAAGACAAATAATGTATAATATTCCAAGGATTTTGTTGGATTGGGGGTTGCAGGGTTTTTCCCTGACGGTGCTTTTGCTGCTAGCTGTACTCCTTCGTTCATCGACAAGAACTGGTCTTTCCCCCTACGCGTTCAACGCTGGTTTGCTAGGGGAGACATCAGTACAAGTATTTTGTCCCCCACTGCTAGGAGGACGGGAGCACGGGCAGCTTACTGCTGTTTCAAGGGAAAACCTGTGCAGAACATGGCGAGAGGACTTCTGCAAGGACAAGCCCTGACGTTCCTTCCACTGGTTCACTGAAGTCCAGGAGGTGACATAACTACATGGCAACACTCCCTTGAATACTGCCACTGTCCCAATCCTTCCTTTGGCCTTTCCAAAGCAGCTGAAACCACCACCAGGCGTTTGAAGTCCCGCGCACATTTTGCCTACCGAGGCGAACGGTGATGCTGATCGTTGCCCTGCTTTTGAGCGGCTGCCTGCAGCCCAGCCTCCACCGCTGATCCCCCACTCCTCCAGGAACATTTTGCTTGCTACAAAATGCTGCGTAAGAGGCAGGTGTTGCTGCTGTCTTCACCAGCCACCACCTTCTGGCTGCGTACCGGCAGCTCCAGGCTGTGCAACCAGACTGCGGTGAAAGCTCTAAGAGCGCTACTGACCGGGTAGCCAACTGCCAAGAAGCACAAAGCCATGGGGCTGTTTCATTTTATACATGTTTTACCAACATTTAAAAGCACATGAGAGTCCCAACCCATCCTGTAACCTGCACACAAGATTGTATGGAAGGTGAAGGGAGGACGTTAATTGAGCATGGATAAATTCACGAAATAACAGAGGCAGAGCTGGCAAGAGTCTGGTGGTGGCCCTGGCCAGAGACTGGCACACGCCTCGGCCCCAGCCCCGCGCTGGGCACCTGGCCCTGCTGTCCAATTTTGTCCCGTGCCTTGGCCACCGGGACTGTTTGCCCCTACAAGGTGCTCTGCGATGGGGGAAACAGCCTGGCTTCCACCCAGCACCAAGGAAACGGAGGGGCATGTGGTCCAAAGCGTAGCCCTTAAAGTACCTGGGAACCTCTAATCCACGTGAAGAACACGGTGGGTTTGGGAAGGACGGAGACAACAACAGTTTTTGTCCCCTCTAAGAGTTCATGGAGTGATCTGCAGAGCGTGCTGGGTTTCTGGATGGGAAAGGCAGGAGCCAGCCTCAGCGGTGGATCCCAACGAGCGTGGCCTCTTCCTGGGCCTCTTGGTCATCACCCCTACAAAGGAGACAGTCGCTGTTTCTCCTGTTCAGTGATGCCTGTAAGCAGGACAGGCAGATGCCCTTGGGAAGCCAAACACAGAGGCCCCTCCATGAGCGTCCTGCATTGCTGTCACCCCCAGCCAGCACGGGAAAGGAGGCAGAAACAGGTCCATGCCCTGAACTCCCACCAAGGTGACGGCCAAGAAGAAATCCCCTGGCAGGTTGCCCCGTGTAAAACAATACAAACGAGCAGCTAACCACGCCAAGGTAGCAAAGGTCTGACCATCGACATTAAACTGCACAAAGTTGTTCCAATAAAGCTGAGATTAGATGATAAGCAGCGGGAAGCAGCAGCTGGAGGACACCCATCCATCCATCCATCCATCCACGGTCTGGGTGCCCACAGGACTCGGCACAACCACCGGAGCCAGGCTGTGACATTAAGGACTCCCAGTCAGAGCGCACGAGCACGACAGAGCCCTGCCAGCAGCTCGCCCCCATGGCTGGGGCTGTCACTGGAAGTAACAGGATTAGCAGAGGAAGAGAAAGCTTCCAGGCTGGCAAGGAATAAACAAAGTGTGTAAGACATTCAGGCCATGATTTTAAGTGAGTTTTGAGCTTTAGAGGATCTTTGCAATGAAAATCAGAAGCCAGTATTTAAAAAGAAAAAAAAAAGAGAAAAGAAGGGGAAAAGAGTGCCAAGAACCCGCTCAGCTCTCCCCCCGGAGAAGGGGTGCTGCACAGAGCAATTCCCAAGCGCAGACACCAGACTCGTCCTCCCGAAACCCGGCTGTAAAGCTAATAACTGTTGCGCTATTAAAGTGTCAGATAAGGCAGGCGAGAGCGCCAGCGAGACTCCCGGAGCTTCAATACGCTCTGGGATCGCTTGGACACGTCAGGTTTTACTCCGAACGTATCGAGATCTGTGAGGGTAAAGGCCAGAGGTAAACGTTATCAGGAGTTGCTCTGCCCTCCTCCAGGAACTACAGCTGGCCTGTTTCAACAGAGGGACAGGCAGGAGGCAATGGCACCCGTTTCAAAAAGCCACCTAGTCTCCTGGAGAAGACTTCAGGAAAACGCAAAATTCACTAAATGCCTTGGAAAATCATCCAGCTGCTTTCGGTGCTGAAAACGTGCAGCGTGTTTCCAACCTAATGTTTTCCCCGCGCTGCTCCCCAGTCGTCGAGTCGTGCTGCGGCTGCTCCTCACAGAGCCAGGTGTCCCATCCCCGGGCGGGTGCTGGCAGCCTGGAGCCCCTCACGACCCAAGTCCATCTCTCCCCGCTGCGGAGCTCAGGGGTACCTTAGGACAAAAAAACAAAGTGACTTAAACCCAATTAAAAGCACAGGGAAAACGTGAGGAGGCAGGATGTCATTACCAGAGCTGGAATTTGGCCTGGCTGCCATGGAGATGAAACACAGCAGATGGTTAAGGTGTACACGGGAAGCACGCGCGTAGCACCTGACTATAGATTTAAGGCCAATTAATACAACAAAAGAGAAAACTTGACAAGGAAGCCGGAGACCTACAAAATGAATAAGTGAACCATGAAAAGGGGAGGCTCTCCCATCAGGAAAAAAAAAAAAAAAGGAAAAAAAAAAAGCAGCAGCAGAGTGTACCTACAGAGCTGTGAATAAACTGAAGTTGGAACAGATGGAGACAGAAACAAACCGCTGCGCGTGTTAGTTGCCTACCAAGTAAAAGAGCCGGCGCGGGGAAAGAGCTTCCCCACAATTCAGGGCGAGAACAATAGGCTCCGGTTCTGCAGCACCCGCTTCCCGAGGTGCTCAACGTCCTTCCTACGGCTCAATTTAACGCGCACAAGCTGCAGCGCTCTCAGATACAAGATCCTAACAAATGACCGGGAAAACATATTCTTTTAAACAATAGACCATGTGTGTCTAATGCAAAGAGCCTGGGCACTACGTGGCAGAGACAGGAGCCTTCCCCAGCAGCCCATCACACAGGAACAGACCCCGACTGCATGGCCCTGCCTTGGACCCGACCAGAAACAGGATCAGGTGGATGACAAACAAGGGCTTTCCAACGGACGGTGACTGCCCTGAGGTGGTGGCGGTCCCACGGCGCCGGGTAATCACTCTGTAGACCCCAGCGCTACCTTGGAGGCACATAGGTGACCTTTATCTTCGCAGGAGAGAGGCTTTGCACACAAAGGTTTCTATTGAATTTTTTCTGATCACCTGTGAACTGAAGCCCTGGACAGGTCAGAGATGAGAAAACAAGTGAGGAGACAAGCCAAGATGCCGTGGGAATGGGAGCAGGGACAGGTTAGTGTGGTGCAATTAAGCACAATGAGAGAAACCCCCTCGCTATGAGGGCATTTAAAATCCCAGCAACAAGGAAGGGAAGACCCAAGGATCTCCAGGCACTGGCTTCCCAAGAGCCACCCTCACCGCAGCAGCGGTGGGCGCTGCGGGAAGCCTGAGCCCAAGCACCAGCAGCACCCCAACCCCCACGGCGGTAGCCCCCTCCTCGGGCCGGGCTGGCAGGAACGGGTGCGCAGCTTCCCCTCCAGGTCTGCAATCACAGGGCCGTCCCACCACTGTATCTGCTATGTAAATCCCAAAGATAAACAAGTCCAGCTCTGCAGACAACATTTATCTCCCACTTTAAAGGCAGGCGGCTCAGGGCTAAGCCCCCCGAGAGGCACCCCTCACCCACAGCCAGCTTGGCCTGGAAGCAACAAGCTTTTCATGGCATTAAGTTCTGCCTTGAAGGTGACCAGCTGAAACTTTACTGACTTCAAAGCGTGAGGGCTTTTCCAGAGCCGTGCGGTCCCTGAAAGCCCTGTCCCCAAAAACCCTTCCTCGTGTCCGTGCTCCAGGCAGACCCCAGAGCACCGCTGGTTCGTACAGCAGCAGGCGTGCTCCTGCATCGGCCCCTCCGCTCCTTGTCGCACTGAGACACCGCTGGCACATTTTTCCACCACCGCAACCGACTTTATGCAACAGCGCACCTGCGGTGAGCCAAAGCACAGGGCTTTATAGCCCAGCTATAAAAAAAAACCCTCCCCACCATCTCTACCCCCACCTGATCCCCTCTGTGGCTTTAAGCAAATCACATAACTTTTCCTCTTGAGTTTCTGCACCTGGGAGAAAGTAATATTTACCTACCCCAGAAGGGTGCTGAGAGGATTAGTTAATGTTTGCCCAGCATTTTAACGTATAAAATATTCTGTATTAATTCCTAGCCACCGAAAAGACTGATATGTACCACCCTCGTTAGCTCCAACAGAAGATTTGTAGCTCCAGTTGGGCTTTATGGTTTCAGAAAACTAGAAGCAGGCTGACGTGATATTAACGTTTCAAAAAGCGCCCGCAGCACGTGCTGTAAAGCCCCTTCTCTTTTGACTGCCACCAGCTCCGGCTCCACCGCCTGCGCTGCGGAGGTGCACCTGCACCCCTTAAACATCAAAGCAGCCCAGACTCAGCACAGGTCTCCGGGGCTTTGCCGGCAGTGCTGGGTAACCCCCTCGGAGGGGATCCCTTTGCAGGTCCCCATGGTGGGTAGCTGGTCTCACCTGCAAGATGTCCTCTCATTGATTAAAAACAGCCATTGCAGCTTCTGCTCCCATTTACCACCGTTGCCTAGCTCTTATTTGAAAGACAGGAGCCAACGCAGGTTTTCTTGCCCTGCTGGCTCTGAGCTTTAGGTGGGGTCTGCGCAGCACCATGCCTGTCAGCGGATGTGCCAGGGGGACACGCCGGGTGGGTGGGCAGGCATCCCCCACGCTCAGCCACGCTCAGGTTGTGTCCGCCATGACCGGGGACCGGGCAGAAGGACAAAGCAACTGATAAGAACCGGGCACCCGGCAGTCTCAGCACGCTTTACAACCCAGGACACCCACAGCACGAGGGAAAAAATAGACTAGACTAGAATCATTAAGGTTGGAAGAGACCTCAGGGATCCAGTCCAACCGTCCCCCCACCACCTATTACCCACTAAACCATGTCCTTCAGTACCACATCCAACCTTTCTTTAAACACCCGCAGGGACGCTGACTCCACCACCTCCCTGGGCAACCCGTTCCAATGCCCGACCACCCTTTCCGAGAAGAATTTTCTCCTCATCTCCAACCTGAACCTCCCCTGGCGCAACTTGCAGCCATTCCCCCTTGTCCTGTCACTAGTTATCTGCGAGAAGAGGCCGACCTCCAGCTCACCACAACTTCCTTTCAGGTAGCTGTAGAGGGCAACAAGGTCTGCCCTGAGCCTCCTCCTCTCCAGACTAAAATATCGCTGCACATCCCACAAACCAGCCCACCCACTGCTCAGCCCTCTGCATTCCCAGCGGGGCACCAGTGCTGCTGCAGCATTGTTGTTCCCTCCCTGTGCGCTGGGCACCTTGTTTCGGAGGGTGAGGACAGCAGGGTGCCACCTCCGCATGGCGTTGCACCCCCAGGCTCCTTTCCCTCAGCTCTTTCCCATCGCAGCTCGCCCCAGCGCAGGTATCCCATGCTCTGCTCTCACAGGGGCAGGTGGAAATACCAGCAGCCCTGGTGGGCTCCCAGGACACAGCAAGCAGAGGAAAGGACCCAGCTTTGGCCCACAGCGTCTGCAGCTTGCTGGGGGCAACGAGCTGCACCGGGCAGGGCTGTGGGCACAGGGGGCACCGAGCTCCCACCTCCAGCAAACCCTGCAGCCGTGGTGGATGCGCCTCTGTAGCCCATCCTCAAAGCAGCACGGCAGCGGGGAGGAGGGACAGAGGGCTCTCAGAGCCCGCCAGAAAGGGATTTGGTTTTAACTGCTGGTTTACTGCCTGTCGGCAGAAGTATATGGCTGTACAATAAGGGAAAGGCTGGAGGAAGGTGTTTGAAAATGAGGCTAACCCACCCCCAGACTCATGAAAGACAAACGCCACCAAAGCAGCCCCCCACTGGTCACACAGTTTTGGGGAGGGGAAGCGGTTTTGAAGCCCGAGAACAATGGGGCGGCGTTTTCCTCCTTTCTTCTGGCAAAGGTAAAAGACCTCCCCGAGGAGGTGTCCACACCAGGGAAGCCACTGAATGAGAAGCCCCTGGCCAATAAAGCATCCCTTTGTGCCTTCAAACGCCCTGTCCGACGGCGCTTCCCAACCTTCCTTGCTCCTGCCTGCCGGCAGCGCTGGCAAGTCTCAGCCCTCAGCAGCTGCTCGCCCTGCAAATCCCGGACCAGAGGCAGCGGCACGGCGCGGCCATGCTGGTGGCGAGGGCTGCCTGCCAGCGCCAGTCCAACCTTAACGATTCTATGATTCTGTGACCGTGCGCTCCCCTTCCGTGGTGGGGCAGCGCAGAGGGCTCAGCTTTCCTTTCCAGGGGAGCCCCTCTGTCCTCATCACTCCCCGCTCGTCCCGTCTCGCCCAACTTCCAGGCAGAGGCCGAGGCACCGCAGACGGCTGCTGAGAAAAATCAGAAGCGCAGACCGAAACATGACTAATTTCTGACACATCGCAGCCTGCAAGTCATTTTGTTTGTGAGCCTAAATCGTTCTCCGCTGCTTCCATACCGACTTGTTTCAAGGCTGAGTAAGCAGACGGTGGCAGACATGACTTTTATTATCCCCAGAGCTTTGAAGTTGTACCATTTCACTGTGGTGAGCTGACTGCATCAGCCGCTCGCAGTGGCATTTCGAAGAACTCGGCGATGATGCACAAGCAGCCAGACCGCGCTGAGCTGGAACTCAGCATATTCCATTGACGGTATTTCGTGGTGACTCATTAGCCGCCCACCCTCTATTATTCATTGTTTTTATCCTCTCATTTTATTCCAATATTCTTGACAACTTCCACGAAAGCCCTTTCGCAGGCAGAGGTCAAGGGCAACGAAAACAGCTTCAAGCTCTAACTGAAGCCCCTTTCTGTTACATCAGCAGTGCGGGAGTTAAAGTGGATTTTGTGATGAAGATCCTTGAAGGCGAAACGACGTCACTTGACGAAGGAAAGAGATGGAAAAACTGTTACAGTCACTGAGCTACAACAGTGTGAGCATTTCATGTATTTATACATGTGTACGTACTCATACATATGCAAAAGGGTAAACACAGAAACACGCATCTATCAGAGGAGAAAGTGAAACTTCCTGCATTTCTGAATGACTCACTTAAAACAGCTTATTGCAGAGATATTTTTTATGTTTAGAAATACAGCGCTTACACATTTTTGAGAGAGAATGGTAGGTTTTAAACTGCTGTAGCCTTTTTTTCTCCTTCTGCCTCGGAATTCCACATTTCTCATCTACATTTCTACATTTAACCGCTTCTAACTCGAACGACTGATCATCAAGGAGGCTCTTTGCATAGCACGAAGCAGCACAGTTTGAAAGCGTGCGGTATTTTCAGCTGCAAGCCCCACCTCAAATTTGCAACAAATATGAACCTTTTGTCAGTGGGAGGCATAAGAGCCGCTTCCCCAGGAGAAGGTGGCACCGCAAAGCCCCAAAGTCTAAGCAAAAGCGCCGGACTGTAGTGGGGGGTTATTTACACAGGTCAGTTCAAACTCTCCTTTTAATTCCAGTGCCAAAAGTTTAGGGCTCGAGATAAATCACTCTTTCCCCTTGAAAGAGGCTGACTGCATTTATGGCCCATGCCAGAGTCCAAGGGCCAGGCTGAGGTGCAAAGCCAGGGGCAGAGTGGGGCGATGCCCCACGTCCAGCGCCGCAGCGGGCACGGGGGAGAGGAACTGCCGGATTCGGTTCCCAGCAGCGCTCGGCACTCTTGGGTAACCTCGGATGTGTCATTAAGCCTCCTGCTGACTCAGTTCCTCATTCGTACTGTGGAAGTAACATCACTTCTTTGTTTTGTAGGAGTTTTGGGGAGATAAATATCTTTTAATTTGGTATCGGAATCCGCTCGAGAAACGTAACTGAACTAGAGATCGGTTACGATCTATAGAAATGACACAAGTGAGGGCTGGGAGGAAGGAAGGAGACGCACGGTACAAAGGCGGGGAGCACTCTGAACCGAGTTGATTCCTCGTATCACCTCAGGACAGTCTGAGCGGGAGCCTTGGCTCCCCGCACAGCGTGGAAAATTCCAGGGACCGAACAGTCTCCCCTAAGAGTTCAGGCTCGCTTCGTAAATACGGTTTCCCTTCTCTCCCTACCACACTGACAGGGCTCGGCTGAAGCACAGGAGAGATGCAGACCCTGGGCTGGGCTCCCGACTGGGCTCCCTGGGAACTCCTCGGGTCCCTTCGGAGGCCCTGCAGTGCCATCGTCTCCCGGTAATGAAGGACAGGTTGTGTGGCTCCCACACCCCTGCCTGGGGTGGCTCACTCATCCGGGGAGGGAACCGAACCACAGCAGTGCTCTCCACGAGTCTGGTGCACCTCTGCCCCCTTCTACAGCCCCTCCAAAGGTGGGGGACCCCACCTGTGTCCCCGCTGGACAGGCATTCAAACACTTGAGCCGTGCCAGACCTTCCAAACAACACCATGTTTTGACACATCAGACATCTGCGTGACCCAGATCCTTCTACCTGACCGCGGAGCGGGCGCGAGGGCAGGCGCCAGCCCTGTCACAGGCGAGGTCAGGCAGTTCTGCGCCTGACAGCGGGGCGAGCGGAGCTACCCGGGCCGGCGCGCCTCACTGCTTTGGGCCCTGCATCACCACCCCGTGACGCAGACGCGGTACCCACCGCAGAGGGTGAGATTTTAAGACGAGCCACCTCGCGGCCTCGTCCCCAGCACGAATGTTTTGCTCCAGGCACGACGTGGCTGACCACAACCCCCCTCCACCCTCCGCACAGTTTGGTGGGTGAGCCAGGGGAGGTAACAATACTTCTCTTTTTTCACAGGAGACAAAGCTGCGGAAGACACCGATTCCCATGGCAACAAAGGCAGAGAAGAAGTGTCCCAAGATGTGATTTGCTGTCACCGTACCCACCTCGCGGCAGATAAGGACGCGATAGCTCTGAAAGGAACTGTTTCCATGGGACCCTTTCCCAGCGAGCGCACGCGATGACAACCCAACCGTCTGCCGCAGCTTTCAGTGTCGAACAGGTCTGACTGGCAGAGAGTAGCAAAGGCTGCCTGGCTCCATCTCATCCTCCTGTGAGGAACAGTGCCCTCCTCGCTCCCCTCAGAGCCTGCCCAGCCCTGAACCAGCCACGCTTCTGCTTGCTAATCCACTTACCCAGGCAATTACACTGGGATGACAGCCTGCAGAGAGCCACGCTCAACTTCTCAGCTAAATGTCGTCCTAGGGTTTTTTTTTTAATCCATGGAGCTCTGTTGAAAGCTCCTTACAGAGCACACGTTTATACTTTGGTAGCGCATGCTACGTAAGTGCATTTCTGTCGGACACTTTCATTTATCGTACTTCTCCCCTCCCACCCCTGCCCCTTCGGTTCCCCCGAGAAAGTTAGTGAATTTATGCAGGAACAAAGTCACCTTGAGCTTTAATCCACACCCCAGCAGAAGGAATATGTCTGTCAGCAATCACATCCACCCACTCCGCAACTGCATTACAATGCTCACTTTGTGAGCACAGAAAGTACTGACTCCTTTTCTAGTCCTGGAGACAAGCTCCACAAAGCCTGGAGTGAAGAAAACGGGCTGGGGACAGAAGAGGGAGGAATCCAGCCCCATTCAGTTTGAGGCTGAACAGATAACCTGAGGTGAAACAGTGGAAGCAGGAAGAAAAGAGGAAGTCTGGCAAACCAAGACCTTGACTGATGATAAACCTGCCAAAGCGAGTGCCCGCTCCCTTCCTGAGAAGAGAAGGCAGCTGAGAAAACTGTGGTCAGCGAAGTTGCAGAAGACGGGCAGAGCTCCTCATCCAACCGACAGCAAAACAGCAGCCAAAGCAAGCGGCAAAGTCCAGCAGAACCGGGCACACAACGCAACCTGGGTTTCACCACCTGGGAGCAAAGGCCAGAGTCCCTCAGAACCAGGGTGGCACCCAGCCTCTGGGGCCGTGGCTCCGCGTTCCCCTGACACGCTCCTCCTTCCCTCAGGGAAACCAGCCCTGACGCTACCCGAGCGCACAGGCCCGAGGTGGTTTAAAGACGGGCCTGGGAGCTCCAGTGGCCCAGAACAGCACCGCAGATGCGCGCAGAAAAACTAAGGAGTGCAAAGCCACCTCTGGCAGAGACCCTACCAGCCCTGCACACGCGCTCACCTGACGTTTCGGAGGTGCGCACCAGCTCAGAAGTCACCGACAGGCAGCTGCTGTTGCAGGCAGGGCTCCCACCTTCGCATCTCTCCTCACGTAACAGCTCCTTCGCATTCAACAGCAGGAACCACAGCTGCCTGTTGCCGTCTGTCCTACTTGCCTGTTGCTGTGCCTTGATAAGCAGTCCTCGGATGAACCTGCTTCTGGCTGGAAGAAATAAAACATTAATATTCCCAGAAGGATGGAAGAGTTACAGCAGAGGGCAAGGAGGCTGAAGAGGAGGTGAATGGATGTTGGAGCCAGTCCTGATGAAAATTGCCTCTCGGATACTCCCGTCCTTCTGGCTGAGTAACAGTCAGCTATTACCCAACTGCTTTGTCATCTCTGGCACTCGCAGCAGGCAAGCACCAGCTTTTGTCAGCCCAACAGACGCTTTTCGCTGCCATGCGCCCCAGAGCAGATGAGTGAGTTTCTGGAAACTGGTCTCACCTGATGAACGTGAAAAAGATTGTGGATGTTGGTCTCCGGGTGTAGGCGTTCCCTGAGCTAGTGTTGGAATCCAGGAGCCCAGAGAAATCACAGAATGGTTTGGGTTGGAAGGGACCTCAAAGATCATCTAGTTCCAACCCCCCTGCCATGGGCAGGGACACCCGACACTAGACCAGGTTGCTCAATGCCCCATCCAGCCTGGCCTGGAACACTGCCAGGGAGGGGGCAGCCACAGCTTCTCTGGGCAACCTGTTCCAGTGCCTCACCACCATCACACCAAAGAATTTCTTCCTAATGTCTAATCTAAATCTCCCCTCTTTTAGTTTAAACCCATAACCCCTTGTCCTGTCACTACACTCCCTAAGAAACAGCCCCTCTCCAGCTTTCCTGGAAGCCCCTTTAGGTATTGGAAGGCCACAATTATGTCTCCCCAGAGCCTTCTCTTCTCCAGGCTGAATAACCCCAGCTCCCTCAGCCTGTCCTTGTAGGAGAGGTGCTCCAGCCCTCTGATCAGCTTTGTGGCCTCCTCTGGACTTGCTCCAGCAGCTCCATGTCTTTCCTGTACTGGGGACCCCAGAGCTGGACACAGTACTGCAGGTGGGGTCTCACAAGAGTGGAGCAGAGCAGCAGAATCCCCTCCCTCGACCTGCTGGCCACACTGTTTTTGATGCAGCCTAGGACACGGTTGGCTTTCTGGGCTGCCAGCACACACTGCCGGCTCATGTTGAGCTTTTCATCAACCAGCGCCCCCAAGGCCGCCTCCTCAGGGCTGCCCATTCCAAACCCCCAATGCTTTGCTTACCCCATTATAAGAAAAGAAGATTTAAATAGCACATCTAAGTAACCTCATCCTTACCTGCTGTCATTTCACTGGGACACTTGGGATTATGTTGTTACTTATATGGGCCACAAGGACAAGAGGTGGTGGTATATGGATTTCCTGTCCTTCACAGCTGAGCAACATGACCAATGGACAGAGACTTCACCAATTCACCTGAAGGTTCATCATCTGCTGCTTTAAAAACTACTGAGAAACAAGATAGGTTGTCCTCAAACAGTTTACCTGGGCTTCTGTCATCTCAGACAGCAAACTTCCTCCTCCTGGCAGCAATCTTAAACCTAAGAAGAGAGCCACCAAGCTTGTGATCTGCTCCCATGCTCCAGGAGTACATTTTGATTTGCCCACTGCATTTGTTTTTGTAGATGCCTGTATGCTGCTCCAGAGGAGGCCAAAGGAGACGTTCCAGGAGAACCTCTAGGGATCCAGACATGTGCAGAGACATAATCACCAGTGCAGGAGAACCAAAGGAATGTTCACAGCAATTGCCCACATTCTTCTTCTTTGCATTGCTCTAAACATTCATCTAAGCAACTCTCATTTAAGAAAGGCTTTACTAGAAGCAAGGTGCTTTCAGGGGCCTGTATATGACACACGCACCCCAGGTCCAAGCCCACAAAATGGGCTAAGAGCTTGTATTTACAGCCTTCGGAGAGCAGCAGGCTGTTTACTAAAAGGATTAGATAAGGCTTGACAAAGATGTGGGGAGGTGGGCATGCTGTGCCTTAGAAAGCTTTTGCAATACAGAACCCAAAACATCCCCTTAGGCACTTTCAGTTAGAAAAGGAGGGGGGAGAATGGCAAATAGGCTTGGCAGCGCACTTTGGCCACCACTGGATAGAGGGCAAAATTACACAAGAGGAACTGCTCAGTGGTGTGCCCGAGACACCCCTGAAAAGGTAGTGCTTTTACTGGTGACGTCTGTGGCACTACCTTGAAAGAGATTCTGTCTCCTCTTATGTCAGGGAGAAAACCACAGCCCTTAAAACATGCTGCTGCTTCTCCTCCCACCTGCCTGCAGAAGGGAAAGCTGCTTTTATGGGTTTCCTGAGGACAAGAAGCTCACGTGCTCTCTAAGGCTGCCCAGTGCTCAGAGCAGAAGCCAAATTTTTTCCCCTATTATCCCCCTGCGACACTGGCACCAGGCAGGCAGACGTGGCTTCCAGGTCCCTGAGAAAACCAGGACGCTGTCGCATTGCTTAAAAAGATGCGTTGTTACTTGAGGACTAGCATCATAGCATCACTATCCAAGTACCTGGAGTTGAGGGACCAGAACGTGCAGGCACGGGGGTTTCTCCAGCACTCCAGTTTTATGCTCAACTCCGATTTCCAGTAAACTATCACACACAAAGTTCCCTGCTGCGTCCATTTAAACACAGCTAAGCGTAGGTGTGGATTTGCATTTAAAGAAACAAGTCACAGGAGAGAAGGCACAGCAGGGCCAGCAGCCACATGGCATGTTTAATTCCAGGGGAAGAACACCTGACTTCCACACACAGATCAACAAATAGATAAAACCAAGTGTATGTTCTGCCTCCTTTATCCAAGGCCATTAATTACACCGCTATGGGCATCTCTGCTGGGGGATTCTCACAAAGCTTCTCGTGAGACTGGTCAGGAAGAGTACCAGCGCACAGCGGGCGGGAACACGGCCCCCCCGTTAGGCTGGGACGCGCGTTATGGCTCAGGTCTTCAGAGCAGCCGAGTGAAAAGCAGCTGTTAGAGCTAGGCCTGAAACGAGGAGGAAGAGGAGCACGCTGAGCAGAACCGCGCTGAGAAGAGCAGAACAAAGCATGCGGTAGAATCAGCCCAGATCAAGTCAAGGTAAGTTTATTCACGCGAGATCGGTTTGGACATGATCAGATTGAAAACCTTTCTCCATCTGAGCACCTTGAGGAAATACACAGAACCAAAAATCCAGGCTGACGACAACAACAAAACAATCCTGAAGTCACAGGCACGTCTCGCTAATTGAGGCTGGCCTCAAAGCACCGCCGCACACTTAGATGCGAGCTGCCGGGCAGCTTGTGCTTGCAGCGCTCACAACACCTCCGACACTTCTCAAGAGGGGACAGAACTGTTTACAGGAAACCATTTGTTCCGGGGGGCCTTCCTCTCCTCCCCCCGGCCACGTCCCTTTCCCAGCCCACCTTTCATCAGAGGCTTATCTAGCGCCTGGCCAGGCAAAAAGCTCATCCAGGTTGGAATTTGAAACCACAGATTCTCAGACGCCGCGGCTGGGGCAAACGGTGCCACCATCAATTTTGGAACTAAATTTCAGGGAGTTTTGATTCTATTTGTACAGGAGCTAATGAGTAGTTTGGGATGTGAACACTAACCCCAGGGCATAATTCTGAGAACAGGATGATAGATCCTCAGTCTCCTGCTCCAATTATACAGGCAAAAATCGGAATGGGAATGAGAGGAGACAAGAACAGGATTCAGGTCCCTCATCAGCTTAATGGCATCGTTTTCCCAAGCCCTGAAATTTTTCGAGGGTTAGCAAAAACGCAAGAATCGCCTCCACCAAGAAAGAGACTCTCAAAACCGGTATAAAACGGAGCAACCGAGTTTCACAGTAAGCGAAGCTGCGTCCAGAGGCATCGCTGCAGAAGCAGCAACCACCAAGCAACCGTTCAGTACAGTAAAACCGTAAGGCACTAATAACGTTCCACTCATTACAATCAGCACATGACTAAAAATTGACATTCATAAATTTAAAAAAAAAAAATCACTGTACATTTTAAAAAGGCAACTTTTCCGCATTTAAAACGTTTCAAATTTTCAGCTCCAAGAATTTTCCTGCCCCCTATTCTGATCAGTGACTAGTTAGATTGAGTGTTTGATCAGAAGTTCTGCTGGTTGGCACACACCTGTTACAACGAAACATCCCAAGGCCTAAGCAGAAAACAGTTTGTTGAGAAGTTACTCGAGGATCCCATTAACATCACCAACAGACGAGAGGTGTCAGTCAGTCACCCCGCTTTACCACAGTACTGCGAAATACTCAGAGACCACCATACTAAGTCTGGTCACAGTTTTAGTGCTGACTTGCATCTACCTTTCTCTTCAAGATACAACTCAAGCTTTAAAATCCTGGAGCTTGAGGTCCCCTACGCCGCAGTAGGCAGAGGAGCACAGGGAAGACAGCAGCTTCAGTCCCTGTTTGGAAGCTCACGTCCCAGAGCAGCCAGGTCCCTTGAATTCCTTTAATTCCGTTCCAGTTCTCCTTTGTTGGAGATGAGCAATTGCCCAATGAGTATGAAATCAGTGACACCAGCTTCCTTCAGAGGGTCACCAGACAGTCCCATTTTGGTCAGTATTGATCAGAGTTAAAAAAAAACCCAGTAGTGAAAGTATTTGTGTCCCGTTACTGATCCCCAAAGCCATTCAAGGATCCTTCAAACACAAAGGATCTATTAAGGCTTATTCTCAGAGATCACAGTAAAGTATTGCACGCTATTTGTCTGCTTAAATAGTTAAAAATTGAAATCTCATTTCCCAGAGATTAGTAATATTATTATTATTTAAAAATGCTAAAAACAAATATGGAGGTAACTCCTCCATGTGAATCTACTGGAATACGTGACTGTTAATCGCTGGGGATAGCAGAGGTCTGTCTGTGCAGAGAATTAGCAACTGCATTTTTTAAACAACCGGACAGCGCAAATTTCAAATAGTTATTTTTGCCCTTTCTAAAAGCTAAAGCGATCGTAAATGCAGGCTACCCATGAAATGCACTGTATGATTTCACTGGCACAACAGAGCGTCAAAATTCATTGCCAGACAGCCTCTCCACTGTCAGTTTTAAACAGTCGACCTTTGGTCAGGACATCCAGAAATAAATAAGAAAGGGAATGGCAGTGAGACCACCCAAGAGCAGACCCTGGTGTGACCGCTGACATGGAAGAGTCTGGTAGGCTGGGACAATCGGCCAGTCCCGTGGATTGTCCGGCTTCGGTCAGCGGCTCCATGACATGGGTGGTCTCGGGACGGGTATTTGGTACTTCACTATTGAGCTCGCAAAGGCAGGTCAATCAAGTCTTACAGAGCCATTTTGAATCAGTCCAAACCTGGAGGATGTAAGAAACAAGTCTCCCAGAGTTCTGATTAGTGTCCCAGCTGTCAGGTCCACACAACAGTCCTTCCAGCGACAAGCAGAAATCACTCAGTCAGCGTTCGCAGGCGTCGCTCACGCAGAAGCAATTTGATCTCCCTCACTATTAATGGTGAAATGAAGAGGATTGTTGAACTCGTCTGTGAAAAGAAGAACACCCAGGACAATTAGCACAGAGCAACCATAGCTGCAGCCATCCTGAGCTCCAGTGTGCACTCAAGGCCTCCCCAGAAAGACACAGGCTAAGAGAAGCGATGACAAAGTGGGACATCAGGTGGAAGGACTGAGCTCGCAGGAAAGCTCATCTGGTTTCAGCTGCGATGATCTTCCTCTTCATAAAGAGGATGAGCCCTTCACCTCCAAAGGCCTTTCTCCTGGCCACCTCTGCTGCTTACCAAAGTGACCTTTTCCCTTGTCAGCACAGATGCAAAGACAATTCCTGGTACTTCCAGCAGGGAAGAAGGGGTGAATTGTACAGCATTCACCACCGCGGCAATGCTGAGGAGACCAGGGCCTGAATGGTCTTCTCCCTCCATGCTATACCAGGGCGAGGCATTTTCAGTTCAGTTTCTAGATCCCCATTGCTCCTACCACTAATCTTCAAGGGCTAAGAAACAAGCAGCTTAAATTCAGCTGCCTGAAAATATTAGGAATGAGCATGGAGATGACTGAGGAAAAAGTCCTGCCTTGGAAGTCAGTCAGGTGGTACGAGCTTTAGGAAATGCATACAGGTATTTTAAGGCGAGTATTTTTGTGCCTCTGCCACAACCTCAATTCCTGTTGGCCAAAGTGACTTTGAAGGATCCAAAACGAACCCAGTGGATTTAGACCCCCTGAGGCAAAGGCAGACCACAGACCACCCTGAGAATGGCATCAGAGTTTGCGGCTGCTGCAGAAATAGACTGCATGGCTAACTCACAGTTCTCAGGTTCTCACAAAAACTTTCTATTGCAAATTGAACTTTGGCAAAGAATTTTAAAGGACATGTCTTACCATTAGAATAAAGAAATAGAAAACCCACATCCATCCCAGGTTCTCCTGGATCAGAGACACTAGATACTGAAAAAGAAAGGGGAAAAAAATTATTCAAACTGGGAAGATAAGCTGACTTTCAGGCATTACTCTCTCATTTTCTCGAATTCGTGGGCTGTTAACACTCCATACAGAGCTGATCACAAAACCTTCCAGCTGATCTTTTCCTGTCAGAAGAGATGACTCAGGACAGCAGCCTTTCTGTATAAAACCCACAGTCTCAGCAAATTGGAGATACCGTCCTGAAGCTTTACATTAACTCACAGCAGTATAAAGACCGAACTGAACTACAGTTTCAAAGGGTGACAAATTGACTCCGCTGAATACAAGGTTTTTGCACAGAAGACTGGGACGTAAGTGGATGTAAGTACTCTCAGAAGAACTAAAAGCTCTAGAATGGCTTATAAATTACACAGGACGCATTTTCAAGAGCTGTGCAACCACTAACTACTTAACCCTTCATCGTAGGCAAGACACTTGAGACTACAGTCTGTTCTGAGCTGCGTCCTAGTTCAATAGGACTACGCAGGCTACAAAGGAAAATGTATTCCCTGTCAGCAGACTGACAGTCAGATGCTGTACAAGGGCCTCCCTTCTTCACAACAGGGTATATTGGCACAAAACAGGGTCTGAATTTCTAACGTGTTCATTGTGCATTTGCTGTTATTCACACACCCCCAGAATGACATCATGGTTATCTCTGTTGAAATAAATGCAATGTTAGAATGGGAGGCAGGTGGATTTTTTCAGAACTGAAGAGCCAATTTTTATGATGACCTAAGTTTGACTGGTATGTGTGGGGGAAGACAGAAACACTGTAAACAATGCAAGAACACCGAGTGTAACAGTGTACTTTAAGATGTCCACAAAGCACTTGTAATTTTCCATGTTTAATGGAGCCAAGCGGCATCTTTCCTACAAAACAGAGACTGAACGATTGTATTTATCAGGCAGTCAGTGGCAAGTACCAACCCAAATCCCTTTCCAGTAAAGAAGCTTGTATGCCTTGCCTGTGTCCATGATATTTTACCAGCGCTAGAGGATGCCTGGAATAGGACTGGCTCCGATCTTCCTACTAAATCCTGCTCTCCCCAATGCACCACTGCGTCCTTCCACAGAGGTAACACTTGGATTTGAGAAGAACGTCCCCAGTGGGCACGCTGTCAGCTTCCTTTTCTGCAACAGTCTAGTCTTCAGACCTCTGGCAGCATATTGTAAGGACTACCAAAGCAAGTGGTGCTAGATTTACAAGGTGTAAGAAACATCCATAGACAAAAAGGGGAACCACAAAGAGCAGCAAATTTTAAATTATTTTATAAACACTTGACATTCATAATAGGTATTCTAATTTTACTTGGTTATACAGGCAAACTTTTCTGTAAGCAAAGGTTTTGCTATTACGTTTGAACAAAAAAATCCCAAAAAAACTTCAAAATATTTTACTTCTGCTCTTTGTGAAGCTGACCTTTATTTGCGTTTTGGAGTTCAGGGTATGAAAGTCTCTAAAATTCATTCCAATTATGAAAGTGCCCTAACACTACGAATCCTTAGTTTAGTTCTTAATATAATTGCTTCCACTGGAAGCTTAAAACACACACATTCCCTTGGCTGTTTCTTAAATAAATATTTAAAAAACCAAAACCATCCTCTCTCTCTCTCTTTCTTTCTCCATGTAACTTTGGATTGAGGAATGAGCCAACATCTCCAACCACAACAGACTCTCTGCCTCCTTCCCCAGACCTCTGATTTCCTTTGGTAGCCTCACCTGGCCCACTGCAGCACCAATACTGCCAGTTCCATCCACAATTCCCGTGACTGTTGCCAGAGCCTCGCTGCTGCCTTTCACCAGATCCTGGCGCCCCAAGTCAGCAGAAATTGCAGAACTGATCATGTTAGAAGGGCCTCCAATGAAAAATCCTGGAAGTGCCAAGAAAACAGCCTTGGTGCAAAACAAGCATGAGGATAGACTCTCAACAAAACATCTTCAAAACACAGGTTTTCTACCACGCAAAGCTCATGAAAAGGATTAAGTCTAGGGACAGTGATCATGACTAATCGTAGGTGGAGGTGCACCCTCACAGCTGAAACACACAGTCATGGCCCACTTTGTGTACGTGGAATACGCACACAGAAATTGCCAACAAGCACATTTTCATCCAACAGCAAAGGAAAAATGAGGTAATTTGCTGTGGCACACTCTGCAAGAAGAGTCAGAACACACCAAACAATACCAAAAGCTACTTTTGAACAGCGTGCATATACAAACCCTCGACACTAAACAGATTTAGATTCATTTCTACTTTAGAAGAGTATACGACCATGCTACTGCTTCAGTCTCCAGGGAGTGGTAAAGGGGATGGAAGGGGGAAGAAAAATGCAACAGGACAGAATTCCAAAGTAGGAACTTTTGAAAAGAAAGGCTCTATTCATGCAGGCTAATCTTAATTCCATAACACAGAATCAGTCTGGCAGGAGTTGGCAGGGACCTCTGGAGATCATCTAGTCCAACCACCCTGCTAGAGCAGGATCACCTAGAGCAGGTTGCACAGAATTGAATCCAGGCAGGTTCTGAGTATCTCCAGAGAAGGAGACTCCACAGCCTCTCTGGGCAGCCTGTGCCAGGGCTCCATCACCCTCACAGGGAAGAAGTTTTCCCTCATGGTGAGATGGAACTTCCTTTGTCCCAGTTTGTACCCATTGCCCCTTGTCCTGCCACTGGGCACTACTGAGAAGAGTCTGGCCCCTTCCTCTTGACATCCACTCTTTAGATGTTTATAAGCATTGATGAGACCCTCTCAGCTATCTCTTCTCCAGGCTACACAGACCCAGCTCTCTCAGCATCTCCTCATAAGGGAGATGCTCCAGTGCCCTCATGATCTTTGTAGCCCTCCACTACACAGCATAGTATGTCTGGTAGCACACAGAGCCTGCGACCTCTCACAGTACACAGGAGTACATCTGGGGTTCTGACAAACACCCTCAGGTTTGAGCTGCAGCTCATGACTTTGCCATGTACGCACTTTCCGCAGATACCAGATCACTGCTAGTTATTTTGGCATAAATCCACCCTCACCACACTGAGCCAAGGCAGACCCTTTTAGTTCCAAGTCATTAATCTATACAGCCTACATTCTATACCTCCCTCTGTAAGGCAGTTTTCCTACAGCTGTGTTCCAGAAGTAAGAGAAATTGGGCCCCAGCTTTCACTCTTTCAGTAAAACCAGCAGAAATGACAGCACACGCAGACACATCACCGCTGCCTGAGGCTGGCGTTACTGATTTTTCTGCAATGTATGTACACACATCTACTAGCGTAACAGTGGCATTTAATAAGATACCTGTAATTGCCATGATCACAGCATTGATAGGTTTGCTGTTTGGAGAACCTGCAAGAGAAAGGCCAGATGAGTGTAAATAAAACAAATGAACTTGAGAAAGCCACTTATTTAGGATCAGGAAGAAGCATGCAAACATCCAGTTTGAACTGTCTGTTCAAGTAGCTGCACAGTGACAACAATAACTTCTATTAGACTAGAGACTTCTACAGAGGTTAGTCTTACTGCAAAGGCATTTAGAAACTAAAGACCCAGAAGTTTCCTGACAGCACTTTACAGTAGAAAAGTCATCTTTGCCATTAAAATTTTATGCCCTATTTCAACATCAGATTTGCCTGGCTCTGGGTTCCAGCCCTTGTTAAGTCCCTTTCTATGACACAGAGCTTGCATTTACCCTCCTTCAAAGTCCATTTGAATAGTAAGAGAATCATAGAATCATGAAGGTTGGAGGAGACCTCAAGGATCATCTAGTCCAACCATCCCCCCCCCACCTATTACCCACTAAACCATGTCCCTAAGTACCACATCCAACCTTTCTTTAAACACCCCCAGGGACGGTGACTCCACCTCCTCCCTGGGCAACCCGTTCCAATGCCCGACCACCCTTTCTGAGAAGAATCCTCCCCTCCATCTCTCTGGAAAAGCCAGACTCTACTCAACCTCTCCCACCATAAGTATTCTGCACTTCAATCACCTTTCCACTCATTCTGCATTTCCCAAAAATCTTTTTTAAAATACAGAGATTAGATCTGGCGTTAATAATTTAGCAACTGCCTAAACAATGCTGCACAATAAAGTAAAAAAAACCGCAAAACCCCACATCCTCACTCCTCCCTACAAAGCTATGCTCGGGTATCTACAGGTTCCGCTTGCCCTTCCAGGAACAGCATCACGCAGTGTACACGCAGCTGGTTTTCCACTCCAGCCCCTCAGTGCTTTTCAGACACTGTTTTCCCCAGTACCTCACTTCCAGGAGTCACCTGAATTCTTACTCACTGCTTCAACTTCGGGCCCGCACGTGGCCAAGTTACCACGCGTAAGGCAAGCTGCAGCCCTCTTCACATGTTTTCAGGCCATTATTACTCTTATGTGCAACAGGCTATGAGCGTGAAAAAGGTTTCCTGGTTTGGCTGATGGAATTTAATTATCACACTGCAGCGACTTTGTATCTTCTGAGCCTTCTGTATTCGGCCAGACAGAGCTAAGTACAAGACACTTGGACCTCAGGCTGCTCTGCTATCTACAACAAACTTCAAACTTCGTCAGCAATAATTTTATATTTGATTCCAATTCACTTTTGAAAGTAATGAGTTAGCACAAGAGCCTACAAAACTTAACCGAATCCAGTCCTTGCTATTTAACGATTACACCTTATTGACCTTACTTTGAGACCATCTGAGTAAGCCAGCATGCTTCTGAAAGGCACACTTCACTGGTCACATCCAGCTCTGGCAGCGACTTCTGTCCACAGATCTCAAAGTACTGTATGAAAGCCAGCTTGTATCACCACCCCGTTTCGGAGGCAGACGGAGACAAGTGAAATGACATCCCAGTGAGTTAAAGCACTCTGGGACCACAGGACACCACATCTGAAGACACAAAACCGGTGCCCTTAGAAGAGCTTCATAGATGTTTCATAGAAATGAGATCTGCCTGTCTCCTCCTCTTCAGTTTTCCTGACAGACTCCTTTCAATAACCAATCACTGAAAACTGCATCTATTATATAAAGAGGAAGAAACTCTTCAGTTTCACCACTTACAGAAGCCTAAGTGGTAAAGTCAAAGAGCTTCTGCCGCTTTGTAGTGTATCTATATTCCAGCACAGATCTGTCCCCAGATTCTCTTTCTTCTTTACTATACGGATGCACCTGAGATTTCCCGCTCTGCCAGCTGTGGTGTGGATACAATGACAATGCCCAAAATGTCACTGACACTGGAGAAGGATCAGTACCATAACTCACCAGGGAAATCCAACCACTCAGCTAATTCTTTTCCACCTCATTAATCAGAGAACAGATTTCTTTCTGTGCAGCACAACACTTCAGACAAAATTGACCAAAAGGCACCATCCTAATCCAGAAGCAGTTTCAAGACCAGAAAAGATAATTAGAACAGGCTGTGCTCTGGTTCTAAGTAGTACTGAATGAACCTCTTATCACAGCGCAGCAAAAGCGTACTCACGGCTGTATCCAAAAAGAGATCCTACAGCAAAGAGCAGGCTAATTGCTAGCACTGGGGCTCGCTTCTGCAGCACATCAGAAATCAAGCCCTGGATAGTCCCACCTGCAAAAAAAATAATATATAAAATCAATCATTGTCAGGCTCACAATGCTAACACCTAGAACAAAACTCATTTCACCAAGTGCAGTGGCCTCTCGTCTTCTCATCAACATACATTCTCTCTGAAATCCTCAAAACTAAGTCTCCTGCCCTCACTGCCGCAGACACAGAGACAACAGTAAACTTAAGTGAGTAGATTTCCCTGCTCTGTCAGGATCATACTGCTTTACCAGGAATTTATTACTACTTTTTTTTTTGGCACGCAACTAGCCAATGCTCCTTCTTTCCTTTTCCTTCCCCTATAGCACCATCACAGCCCTAGGATCGCCACGACTCTGGATGTAAGCAAGCTTAACATTGAGGCTGATTTCTTCAACACAAGTGCAGGAAAAGGCAGTTCTTTTTCACACGGAAAGCGTTAGCACGCAGGGGCCTCACATTCCCTGCTGTCTCACCTACTGCGGGTAGGTGCAACTAATTGCAACAAATGCTGATAGCTGATAAAAATCACCTTATGTGTCACTGCTACCTCTGTAGGAACTGGTCTGCTGGTAAAAACGAGAATGTTTGAGAACACCTAATATAGAAAAGGCAACAGAGGCAGAAAAACTGACCCTGAACAGACCAAAACAAAGATGTCTATTCTAGGAAAGCTAACTGGACAAGGTAATAAAGCAAGAAACTGAGCACAGGAGAGTGGAAGACTAAACACATGTACAATATGTTCTTTATTCTGGAGAAACGGGGTCAGATTATGCAGCCAGCAGAAACAAGTGCAATTACATTTCATTTCTGAATGTAACAGAGGTGTGCCTGCTCTGCTGATATGTGTGCTGAGTCTGTTCTTAAAAATACAGGACAGAAGGGACAGTACAGAACCCAGTAAGTTCAGATGTGAACTCTCCCCTCAAGAGTACCTGTCAGAAAGGAAGGAGCAAACAGCATAGACACCATTTTGTACACAGCACTGTTCAAGAAGTCCTAGCGAGTAAAGAAAAATGCCCATTGGGGGTAATGTCCAAGAATACGGGAGTGCTCTTTAAATTATATGTAAACTCCTTAGGGGGCTCACGTACTCTGTGTTTCAGGAATGAAAAAACAACACCACAAGAAAACCAGCCAAGCAGCCACAGACATAACTAACCTTTTCATGTATTCAGTAAGCACTTAGATCCTACTGAACATGACTGCTCTGCATTCGCTGCCTTTCATTTTCAAACACTTGCAGGGCAACTGCAAGAAGATGTCATACAGTTGCTCACTCACCTATAATTCCTCCCACATCATACCAGATGGAGAGCTGGTCAGCTTCTGCTTCTTTCCATCCAAAGTTGTTGCTGAGGTAGAAAGGCAGCCAGAAGAAGAATGAGTAATTCACCAGCTTCAAGCAGGCATAGGCCAAAGAGTACTGGAACAAAGAGAGGGCCAGCAAATGGTTAGCACTTGAGAAATGCAAACAGCATTTCTGCTTCTTCCTATAAAGCTCTGTATCCAGCGAAAGCTTTCAGGGAAAAGTGCTGCTGCATTTCATGTAAGAAGGCAGCATTATGAAAGCTTAATGCTGAACATCAAAGGGAACCCAGGAATACAAAAATCACTGTCAAGGAGGTTATTTTCTTTTCACTGAATGCAATGGGTTAAAATACTTTTAGCGTAATCTTGCGAGGAAATGACACCAGGCTTCAAAAAATGAAGGAAATTTAATTCACCTTCTGAAGAGAAAGGAGCCAACCATGTGACAATAAAACAAACTTGAGATTTAGTCATCTGTGCATCATGCTGTGAAAAGTTATGTGAACTAGTTCCTCTGTGCTATCTTTTGCTGTTCAGAAGGCTCATCTGCTTACAGCACCAAAAAAGAAAGATTCGTTTATAACCTCCAGGACACGAGATGAAAGGTTTGGCCAAAGCTAAGCACACGCCTCCAACCCAACAGCTGAAACAACCTCCTGCTTTTGGCTTCTGGTCTCAAATTCTCCTTAGCTAGCAGATGTCCTTCTTTAGAGCTTTCACGAGTGTGGCAAAGGTTTGTTCTCTGGGATCACTGGCCGGCACGCAAAGGGATGAGGCACACTGTTTCAGCAAAGCCTCCTGATAAACGCTGGCACAGCAGTTCAGGGAACCCATATTTCAAGAGGTAAACAAGGATGAAGGCTGGGAAAAAAACAACCTCTTAGAATCACAGCTTTTGAGACCGTGTACATGTATGTACACACTTCCAATTTCAAAAAGCAGGCATATTTTTATATATTAAACTTCACAAAATAATCTCTTCTGAATTTACATTATTTTAATAGAGACATCCTTTTTAGTTGTATTATTAAAGCCTTTCCACTCTTATAGGATACAAACTAACCTCCACCATACGTGTAAGGCACAGCAATGTTTGGTAGAGTTCTCCTGCCTTTGGGTGTGAAAAGTGCACTGTACAAAGTGATATTTATCACAACATGCTTCAAAACTGTCTACCAGATTGTCTGACTGATTAAACGCTGAATTTCTAGAGGCTCAGGAGAAAAGCATACTAAAGCTCTTTCACCATATCACTCAGCAGGAGGAGAGAGGAACTACAGAAAAAAGTATGTCAAATAAACTCTTTGTAGAATCTTGACAAGACTTTGGAGGTTCTCTTGGTATTTTTTGTCTCACTGATCTGACATAGTGTCCTCATTTGGCTGGGCACTGATCTGACACCAGACAAAACTTGGACTCAGAGGTGTTTGTGCTGCTGTGTTAACAGACAGAACATCCTCAAAATCTCAAGTACAGAAACAGCAATAAGGTGTATAGGACCTCCTTAGGCTCTGGTCAATGAAAAAAAAAGAAGCCGCACATCAGCTGAGGCAGCCTCCATCACTAAGAAATTTTGCCTAGAGGTTTTTGGTACATCACCCCATTCTTAGCACCACCAAAACTGAGCCATAGTTTATGCAGCATTTAGCCGTATTAGGAAAGAACTCAAAATGAGTAAGCTTTCTTTTGCCATCCCTCAGCCAAGGTCCTAACAACAAAACTGTGGTTGGTCAGCACTCTAAACACTGACAATCCACCCATCCCTCCCAGATTTCGTGTTGCCTTCGTCACAACAACCAACCGCTTTACCCATTAAAGGGTACCTGACAACACTGTGCATTCAGGAGCTCTGCCTCACGATCAAATCCAGCCAGTTCACACCACATTACTGGGCCAGCCACCCTGCCACCCTTTCAGTGGGCACAGCCCACTGGCACAGAAAGCTAACATTGTCTTTTAATGGCAGGTTAATTTTCCAGCTGAACCAAATCCATGAATTGGGCCATACTGTTGATGCACAAGTACAAGTTCTCACACAGGGACGGGATGAGGATATGTGGAAAATGCATCACCAGGCCTTGTATCCAGTTGTTTATAAAAAACACCACCTGTTTGCACGTTATATCATGCTGACTGAGGCTTTTTAGGCCAGCTCTCCGCTTTTAGGCAACTAAAACCCAAAACACCAGTGCCAGAGAGTTCTGTGATGCTCAGCTAGCAGCGAGAATCCCATTCCTCAGGGCAGTGTAGCTACCTCACCAAGAAAGCATCCTACAGCCACCTTTGCTCATGGCCTCCCTTCTAAATTCTGCAGCAAGAAGGGCAGGATCTCCGCTGTCCTTAGTTGGCTCGTTACATGCACTAAATGAAGCGGGAGTCTGACAGGAAGAGCAGCATGCAACCACCTACCCAGACAATGTGTGTATATATATAACCCACACATACAAGGACAACAGTCCCAACTTCAAGGTTTTAACAGCATAAAAAGTCAAATGTTGACACATGATCAACTTCTTAACAGCGATAGCAAAAAATGCTGATGACACACAAAAAATCAGCTTTATGTTTAACAACGTAGGAAGTCAGGCCCCCCTCAAGAATCTGCGTGTAGCAGTACTCACCAGCACTACACCCGGAAGGCAACAAGCCTGGAAAAAGCCAATGGCCTTTGGCTGGTTGTCAGTGTCAGTTGCTTGTATAGAGTAATTTCGGTCATCATCATCTGCATCATCATCGCCCATTAAAGGTCTGTTGGCATCTTCCTCCACACCACTGTCTTCATCTCCTCCAAGCTCAGGGAGGCCTAAGTTACACGAGGGATATGCAACAGGACCAACAGACCACAGCCTGCTCACCCTCTCCCCACTCTAAAGCTATGCTCGCTTCTTTTAAGCAATTCACCCTTCTAGCAGTTCCCTTGCTCTCCCATACCTCCATCCTCCTTTGGCTTAGAAACTCTTCTAGATGGTGTTCTGCAGTGTCGCCAGTTTCTACCCTTTGTCTTCTAGTGCTCTTGAAAGTATTCTGTCTGATCCTGGCGTCGCCTTTGTCTGTTCTGAGTGTCTGGCCATTAGTTGGAAGACACAACAAATTAGTGCATTTCTCCCCTTATTTAGTGGTTGGGATCCTTGGACCTGGCTGCTGGGTACTGCTTCCCTTCAGCGTGAAGGCTGAGTGTACCAGCAACTACTCAGCAAGCTGTGGCCTGTTAATGCCTCCGCTGGAGCAGAAACCCTAGGAGCTGCACTGCAATTTCTGGGCTGCTGAGTGCTCTTCTGAGCGCTCTTTATGGCAGCTTTAGTGTTACCAACTTTATAGCCTTTGCAGGCACGTGGGAAACCTCCTCCATGGCCCTGTCAAAGCCCAAAAGTCCTCTTGTTTTCCTGTTATACTTTGGCTTGCCTACCATCTTCTCAGAGAAGGACCATACCCAACCTGAGAGCTATTCAACCAGCTGCAAGAGACCTGCAGAGGAGAAGTATTTTCCCTTCCCACTGCACAGTTAAGGCTTGCCATAGTTTTCTCCTACAATAGCCAGTTATCAGTTTGCCTACTGTTTCTTTAAAAAAAGTACTGATTTTCCACATGAAGAAAAACTGATAATTAGGCACATCCTAATGGAGATGTTAGAGCCAGACTGTTTTATTTTGTTCTTTTAAAATATCCAGACTCTATACGCGTGAGGTACAGCAGCATTTAGTGCGATCTTGGCAAGTAAAGTGTTTGCTTCATTCAATACACTAAGGTGCAACCCCATTT
Source organism: Psophia crepitans (assembly GCA_013399095.1). Taxonomy (NCBI): domain Eukaryota; kingdom Metazoa; phylum Chordata; class Aves; order Gruiformes; family Psophiidae; genus Psophia; species Psophia crepitans. The sequence continues at coordinate 43,445 of VWZZ01006475.1, forward strand.
TATAAGAGCCCTGAGGATAAGTGCTGTCGGAACAAGCAGTACTTTAAGTACTACGTGGAAAGCTGCAGATCTGCTTTCCACGAAGGGACTGAAATGCTGCAGCCCTCTTCTACTTACCCACTTCCTTCGGTGACGTCAGGAGCCCAAAGAAGACAATGACTCCTCCAGCAAACTGTACTGAAGCAGTCACCAAGAAAGCGTACTGAAAATAAATATGAAATTGTTTTTTAAAACACTTCCAGTCGCATGGGCTTCCCTGACTAACGAGGGTTTCTTTACATTCCAGCCTTGTCGAGCGTATACACAGCTACAACCACCCAGACTTCACCCATAAACCCTGGAAACAAGTGATCTCTGCGTCTCCTGAACGGACTCGGCTCTATCTAGGCTCAAAGACCACATCGAAAAAGCTATTTTAGTGTACTGAGGCGACAGCAGTGAGGAAGGAGCTCACCCAACACAACCACAAACCCAACTACATTGGAAGGGAATGCTCAAAGAAGGGTCAAACGCCAAATTCAGGTGAGGTCGCTCAGGGTTTTGTCGGGTCTTGAAATCCTCCACAGACAGATCCTCCAGGCTCTGGCCCCCTGTTCCAATGCTTAACTAGCTTCATAGTGAAATCGTTTTCCAAACATCCAGTTGGAACGGTCCTTGCTTCACCTTATACCCACTGCTTTAGCACTCTCACCATACAACCACAACCCAGGTAAGAGTCTGGCTCTGACTTCTCGGAATTTTCTCACAGGCTTGGTAAGGCTGCTCCTCGGCACCCTAAGCCTCCTCAGCTCTGTTAGCTTGTCCTCACAGGTCACGTGCCGCAAGACGTGCTGGTTCACTTACACCCTCTGTGTTCAAGCGCCTGTCTGCTGCATTACAGCCACGTCACACGTGCCTGGCCTCTGCCCAGTTACAGAAGCTATGCCTCCATGCCTGCCAGCAGCTCACCACTATTCAGCAGCAGTGACTTCAGTTAAGTGAGAATCTGCGATGGATGACTCTGAAGAGCACTTTAACCCACCCAAATCAGAAGAGGGTACACTAGGACTCTTCAATAACATCAGTCTCATTTACAGAGAAGTCTCAGGCTCATCTCTGCCAACTTGGAAGGGTTGGAAAGGGAATACCCTTTCTATTCTGCCTACTACCTCCTACCACAGAATTCAGGAAGATGAAACTGGACACTCTGAGCCTGTTATCTCTCAGAGACAGGATAAGAAAGTAATCTTACATAACCCAATCAGACACGCAGTGCTAGCTAGAAGCCAGACAGCAATACCTACCTCATAGCCGTATCTGAGAACACAGGAGGCAAGGAACGCCCCGAGGATGTTTCCCACAGATGCACAGGCACTCCAGAGTCCAAATACAAAACCTCTCCTGCAGAAGAGGAAGAATATTTGAAAAAGGTGATGTGGGGAGAGGTAAGATTAGGAGTAAGACAAAGATATAACATTCAAGTGAACTTTAACTGATGAATAAAGTTGCACCATTCTCACAGTCTGCCTCAAAGGGACTCAAAGGTCACTTAAAACACAGAATAATTTGGGGGTACCAAATAGATAAGCAAGGAATGTTCTATCCTTAAACAGCTTTGTTACACCGCAGGTGAGCTGCCAACAACAGTGTTACAAGCTATAGATAGAGCTCATCTGCAATACCCCAAAGAGACAGAGTTGAACCTACAACGAGTCAGGTTCCATTCAGTCTCTTCAGTGATAAGCACATTGAAACAGTTTTCTAGCGGCATGAAAATTTGAATTCAGCCACTCTGCACTATTAGACTTTTGAAGTTTGAACCTCTGCCTTTAGCACACACAACTGTGTTCACACCAAACTGTTCCATGGCTCCAGAAAAAAAAAAAAAAGAAAAAAGAGATAATAGCGACAAGTAATGCAAATTTCATCCTACATAACTTTAATTTTAATTCTGACCTAACAGTTGGCCTTTTGGTTTGAGTTTCAGATCAATCTGCTACTCTGCAGGTCAGATAAGTGAGTCACTGAAGAAAACTCAACTTACCCAGCTTTTCCAAACCAATTGCCCATGACAGCAACCACACAGGGCCAACCAGTGGACTGCAGCAAGCCATTCACAACCCAGAGACAGCAGTAGAACCACTTGTTGTAGAAATGCAACCATTCTGTGAGTGTGCCAAAGAAGAATACCTAGAGAGGAGGGGGAAAAACAAAAAAAGCGACCCACACACAGAAAAGAAACCTTGAGGCTACTGCTGAAAGCCAGGCAGGAGTGGGGTCCTAAGAAAGAAGTAACATTTCAGGGAGAAGGTCCCCCGCAGGGGCCAGGCCAGAGGCAAGCCTGGCATTGTTTAAGAAACAGCTCAGAGTTAACAGCACCCTCTGCTGAGCCACCACAGCACTGACTCCAGAGCTCAAACAGCTCCAGACAAATGCGCTGCCATGGCACTTCCACTCCAAAAGACTTCTGTCTTCATTAACAGCACAGTTATTACAGGACAGGAGAAGAAAGAGACAAATACTTTCAGTCACAACGCTAAAAATATAGCAGCCTCTTGATCTGCTATTGTACCGACATCCACATCCACGAGGTTCTATGCAAACACAACACCCTCAGCAGCCATTTACCTTAGCAAAATTTAACATAAATACTATAGCCAAGTCTCAAATTACTAAGAGCCCTAACCCAAACTAGCCAAAATAAACACACTTTGTGTCACACTGTGCTTGATGCATGTTTGTGGTCATATTTGCAGAGCGCAATAGGTCACAGTGGGGTTTGTAGCCACTGGGTGAATCAGAAGCACTCCAAGCATTTTACCATTACTTTAATAACCAGAAAACCACAACGAGATAAAACTGCTTCACAGTTATCTGCAGTGGCTTGAACCTGAAGAACAGTTCTGTTTTAAGAGGATGTTCCTTTTTGACACATGCCCTTCCAGCAATTACAAAGTAAGTAAATGAATGCTTAGAATTGTTAGCACATCTTTTAAAGGAGGGAGCAAAGATTTTGTTTGAAAGCAAAAGCCTTGATGACAACATGTGTGGGCTGGGAGAACAGCTCTGTATTACAGAACAGTTCCAAAAAGTCCAAATACACCAATCTCATACAAAAGCTGTTCATCAAGTCTCTAGACGGTGCCTCACACTTAGGAAATTCCTTCTGACATGGTATCCATAAATAGATATGTCAGGAAGAGATGAGTCATCCAGCGTAGCTCTACGCTTGAGACAATGCAGTAAGTGCATCCAGGACAAAGTTTCACATGCAGACTTTGAGACCACTGAGGTACAGGTACAGCTTATGGTCAGAGTCACGCAGAAACGGCCTCTTCTCCCCTGAAGTAAAACCCCATCCAGAAACCCTAAGAGAGACTTCCAAATCACACTAGTACGTTCCAACTTACCACCACAGCAGAGGAACACATGCCAAAAGACAAAACCCAGCGTAAATTCAGGCGATCCCCAACTATGCCACTGACAAAAAGGCCCTAAGAACAAAATGCAGCATTAAATAAAGTCACAAGATTTGCATTTGTTATTTGCAAGAATTAAAATGAAGTAGAAGGGTCAAGCTGATCCAAATGTTGTTGTTATACCAACTTACAGTTTGACTCTAGCCACTTCTTCTGCTACCAAAGAAACCCTGCTAGTAGTTGTTCATTAAATTTCTTATGTTTAAAAAATTCACCTGAGAACTCTTGGAGAGATAGAACTATCCCTCCCACCCAGTGGTGACAGGGGTGTGAGAAAGTCTGATAGTATTTCTCTTGCATTTGTTAACAAGCATCTTCACATGGGTGACAGGCACATGCAGAACTAACAGAAATTGAAAGGAAAAAAAAAAAATCTGCTCCTGGACTAAGCGTTTTAACCGCTTCGGTGCTAGGCAAGTTCAAGATGATGATCCTGGTCAACCCCTCCAAATGTGGGTGTGATCATCCCAATAAAATTCCACCAAAGCTTAGCTGCTTTGGGTTAGTTTTACTCACCACAGCATAGGAAAACAAAAAGATAGTGTCCAATGTCCCCAAGAAGAGAGTTGCTTCTTCTGCATTTGGAAATAAATGGCTGCTGTTCCAGAGCTACACAGAGAAAATTTTAACAGTAAACAAGGAGAGGCACAGCTCATTCTACTCTTTTTTTCAATGAAAAGCCCAAATCCAAAGCAGAACAGCTCCTGGCCCCAGCAACCTCCCATTCCTCCAACATTTTAATTACCAAATCAAGAACAATTCTGGCATTATCTACTGCAGAAAATGTCCACTGCCACTTTGTTTCACTACTAAAGGGCAAGCTAGCAAACCAGAAGTGGGAAATGCTCATTCCACCTGTATCAAGACAACCAACTGGCAAAACAAACCCTACTTCTAACAAGCACGCAACTGTTAGTGTCTTACACAGAAACACTGATGAGTGCCTTAATGAATAATACAATAAAGGCATATTCTGTTTTATGTGCAGTATCTCTTCGGAACGTACCTTGCTGTCTTCACTAAATGAATAATTCCCTTAAAGCATTTGTGGCAGCAAGCATAACAGGAAATGACAGACCACAAACAGAAAAGAAAGAACACAAAAGGAAGAAGGGAAAGAAATAGACTGGTTGGAAACTGTTTACAATGATCTTCAGTCAGTCACGTTGTTATCTGTTGTGCTAACCCTGGGTTTCATTTCAATTTTGAGATGATCAAAAAAAAAAAAAAAGACTCAATTGTCCCCAAACTAAGATTAATGACATCAGCTGCAGATAGGAAGCTTTGAGGATGACTTAAAAAAAGAAAGTTAATCAGGACAAAGTTTTCTTCCCTTTCCACCATGCCCCCCATTAGAAAACAAATAAACCCAATCCAAACCTGACCTATGGATGCATCTAACTCAAATAGCATCAGTTGTAGTTTGATTCTACCTCTCCCCAGGAGAGCATCCTGCACAGACAACACTAACTACATGTCCACCTAGTTTAAAAGATGTAACATTGGTGAGGCCTATCAACACACCTTCTGCTCAAGTCTCATGTGTCCAAGAAAACTAATAAAGCCCTTGAAAAATACTTTTTGCCCCTTCAGGCCACCAGTATCTACTTACATTAGTAGCTTTCAACTTTTAACTAGAGATCTCTGGAAGTCTCCAAGCTTTTAGAGTCTTAAAAAGATAACAGAAGCAAATCTTTTGTCATTAGGCTTAAATTCAATAAACAACCTCAAAGGTTGTTTAAAGGCCGAAAAGTATAGATCTAAATTGTCCTTCTAATAAAAATCATACTAGGACTTACTCACAAATCAATTGCAAAATGTTTTGTTATACTCTAAAAAAGTATTTTTTAAAAAATTTTAAGTATAAAAACAAAGAACAACCTAAATATACCGAAGTTGAAAACTAATAGCACCTAAGTGACTTCTCTGTTCATATCCTTAGTCTGTTATATCAATTTCCCAAAACACACTTTACTGTTAACTGACATAATCTAAATGGATACCAAAAGGACCATTTTGACCATTTTTTTGATCAGACACGTACAGCTCAACATCCAGCAAACACCAAATCATCTATTAAAAAAAAAAATAATCAAAACAGCTTCCAAAATATACTAGTTGTTTGAATGTCAGTTAAGGAACTAAATATAAACATCTTGTAGCTCCTTTTAGCATCCCTGACTCCTTTTTGCCATACTACAAAATCCTGAACACATTATAGACCCAATTTAGTGTTTTCACTTATCACAGAACGTCAGGATTTATCATCCCTCACTCAAGCGTTCAAATAATCAATTATTTCTAATGCAGACAACATCCATGGAGCCAACTGGGATCTCCCTGCTCTAATAGATCTCATGACCTAAATCTCATTCACCGAGCTGTAAACGTACGATTTCTTCCACTTCTCAAAAGCATTAGGATGAGCCACTGCTAAAAAACCCAAGCATGTCCCTAAAAGCACTGTGGGCAGGAGTCAGGAGGTATTTCTCACATTCCTGTTTGTGAGGTGCAAGCAGCATACAACATTTTCTGCAGGCAAACCCAGCCAAAACTCCCACCACTTCCACTCAAGCTACGATTTTACTGACAAGGGGTACTGGATATTCAGCATTTTGGGAAATCAGATGACCTTTCAGATGAAAGATAAAATGTCACTCTTCAGTATCAATTTAGGATAAGCAGCTACCACCTAGATACCTTTCTTCTCTCCTGCTTTGGCTGTTCTTTAACAGGGTGGCAGCAGCAGCAGCACCACCACAGAGAAAGCCACAGCCAGGGTTTTTACAGAGATCTCTGTAAGCCCGTTAAACTGCTCTCATTTATTGCCTCTGATACTTCAGAGGTACTATTTCCCCCTCCTGCCCTCACCTCTGTGCTGATGGCTACCACAGAGACCCTCCTGTGGTTCCCATTTCCATTAGAACACTGTCACTTCTTGAGAAGTTTCTCTCTGGGGACCACTAGGAAAGAATTCGCCATCACCTGATGATCCAGAAATCCACAGTTCAGACACCTGATGTTCCCACTCACATTCTGAGAAGTGTCCCTGATGGACACTTCAAGGGGTCTCTTCAGCAGCACAAGCTCAGCATGCCAGCAGTTACCCACCTTTCTTTGCACTTGCCTGCCCCTTGCATTCTTACCTCATACGGCCGGAGCTCGGGGGCCGTGCTGTTTAGGCAGTAGGGAGTCCACTGGCTGGAAATGCTGACTTTGACGTTACTGAATGTCTTTCTGGAAGCATGGAGCAGGGAATAACTGCCAGAAAACACACAAGCACAGGTTGGCTAAATCTTCTCTGGAGGTCAAGTGGGAAAGCATGGGACTCAAAATAGATACGTGCTGTCTAAGCAGGCGGCATAGCAGGGGACTGGCAGTTTTGGAGCTAGCAGTCAGCTGCAGGAACCCCCAAATTATGGGTAGACACACTGATTTTAGTGGGGAGTTGTGAAATAGGGTCTTAACTGGAAAGGATCTCCTCTTATTTTCAAAAGAGGAAGTGACTGTGCAACAATTGGGTACCTCAGAAAAAAAAACAAAACCCACAACCACCAAACAAAAACACAACAAAGAGAAAGAGAAGAGGCACTCATCTGGCTAACTACCATTACAAGTGCTCTTCCAGAGACAGATCAGCTACCAGTGGCAGTACTGTTGTGAAGATCAGAGGATATCACCAAGGCAAATTTTGTAAGGAGAGACAGTATGGAACTCCAGCTGCTGTCAGCTGGCGTAACAGACAAGCTTTCCTACAAACAAATCTAGTAGACCTTCAGATCTGAAGCAGAGATGTCTCTTGTTCTAGAGGCCTGTCCGTCCTCTGCAAACAGTACTTTCAGGAGAGAAGAGAACCCCAGAAGCACTGACAGCATGTTGCACCAGTCAGAACAGGCATTAAACAAGTTCTGAGCATCAGGTTTGCTTCCTTCCTCATTTCAGTTCCTCCCCACACCCACCCACATTCACCCTTCCGCAAAGGACTGCTGCCAGCTTGGCCCAGTCAACCTCACCTTTGGAGCAAGCCCTCTCTGTGGCTGGATTCCCCAGGGGCACAGCATGCTTAGTTCCACTACTGCCTGACTCCCAGACTGGTTGGTACTACTAGCTTTTAAGTTTATTTTCAAGGCTCATAGACAAAGGTTAAAACTATTTCCCTACATTCATTTTCCTTCTTTGGACATGCCCTCACCTTCCCAAATTCAGAGAGATGAACACTTTTCTGTGCAGAGATACACTCAACCTACCTGAAGAAGGTCAGCAGGAACACAACTACATGATGATGGGTGCAGTGGGACACAAGGCCTCTGTTTGCAGGCTGCCTCCGTAAGCTTCCAGGCAAAGCCATCCTCCTGGCTGCCCTACCCCGGCTCCTGCCCTTGGCCGCAAAGGCTGGATGGTGCTTAGGTCATTTTTCTTCTCACTTAAACAGAAGGTGGTGGGAAAGGAGGAAAAAAGAAAACATTTGAATTAAAACATGTATAAAATACAGCTGTGTTCCCCAGACAGCTGGAATTAAGCAGGAAAAACTCTATGCTATTCCTTTCGAATTTGTTTTGCATTGCTACCCACATCATCACCTGTACATTCCTCGACACATTCTATGCCCAGAACTGTCTTTTTACTCCCATTCGCCCAGTACTCCCACGGTTATCCTCCAGCCCATTTCTTTTTTGTTCCCCTCCTAGCAGATGCCTCTGCAGTGCCCATCACCAAAGGAGTTCCCCCAGGATCTACCAACTTCCAGTGTTCCCATTCTGCACCTTTTGCATACATGGTGCACAACAGAGCAGTCATAAATAAACTAAATTTCCGCTGCTACCTGGCTGGCTGTAGTGAACATGGTCATGAGAGCAGCATTTGGTTACTGGCAGGGGATGGTTCTGGATACAGCTGCCTCTTTAAGATGTTGTTGAAAGAATATACCCAAGAGTGGATTTGCACAGCTGGAAAAAGGAAAGTAACCGTGAGGACAGTGCTGCAATCCAACAGCTAGGCACGCTGTCTGTCCATCCTCAAGTCCTACATCATAGCTCCATCTGTCATTAACTCATTAGCACAGCATGTGGCAAGTCATACTTTTCTGTCCCTACCTGTAAGGCTTGGGTGACATCTGCCTAAACTTCTAGATACCAGACATTATCAGTACTGAGGAAAGGCTACGTCAGACACACGGTTTCTTAGCACTAGCTCATGCTGCACGACTCCGCTCCCTCAGCTGTGCAGCTGTGGCTGAGGAGCTGTTTCTACAAACCAAGTCAGGGACACAACCCCGCTGCTCTCTCCATGCCTCCCTTTCATTTTGTTGGCAGAGTTCTTTTCAGCCAGATTTCCCTGCCACAGCTCACAAAGCAGCTACACAAACATTTGTGTCCGTGCAGCAGAGAGAGCAGTGCAGAGAAAGATAAGCTGTACACTGACGTCGCTGCTGAAGGCAGACTTGATTCTCTTCACGCCAGCTGTCTTAACAGAGCTAGACAAATCAGCTGGTGCGAGCTGCGTCTTCAAGAGACATTCAAACACCACACACATTCTGAATGCTGCGGTGAAATAACCCACCATCCCCGTTCCCCCAAAGAATCGGCGCTGAAATGAGATGGAACATAATGCCTTTGTGTTCTTTCATATCCACAGGTGCTTTCTATAATGATTTGTAAATCTGACATAAGATTTTTCAAGTTCAGTTTCATAACCTCACTTGGAGAAATGAGAAGTCATTGCCCACACTTCCTCTTATCCAAATTTCTGCCTATATTTCACAGAGATTTCTGCTCTTCCTTCTAATAACTTTTGAAGATTTCATCAAGACAACTTTCACTGTAAGAAGACTTCCTTTCCTGCTCTCTCGGTGACGATGCATGCGTGACCAACAAACAGATGCCAGCTACCACTGGATACATTAATCATCACAGAAACCGAGGCCACATCTGACCTCCAAAACAGAGTACAGCACAGAGATCCTCCGAGTAATAGGGACCCAGCTATTATACCTTTGAGACACTGGAGTCATGTTTATCCTACACCACGCTTGAACACCTCCACTCTCATCCAGGGGAAAAGCAGCAAGCCTATACAAGATCTGAGACCATGTGCATCGCACAGCCCAGGTGCAGCTTAACCACACTCCCATTCCTCCAGCAAGGAAAGCCTGCCTGGGTCCAGCAGCACCTTCTCGTAGGGACATACTTCTGGGATGCTCAGGTGCATGCAGAGGGGAAAGTAGCAGCTGGAGCTGTGGGAAGGCAAGGCATCTTCACAAGACATCTTGAAACTACATCCATCTACGGTGCCAGGCCGATGCCTTTCAAGATCAATGAATGAAAACTCAGCACCCACACAGTGCTACTCCCCTTCAGGAGGCAGCAGAACTGCTCAGCGCTGTCCCCCCGCACAAACTGCATGGAGAAAGGAACTCAAGGCACTCCAAACTCCCAGCACCATGGTCCTTACGGGCCTGTGAACCACGCGGGCTGTTGGTCCAACACAAGAGCTTGTTTCCCTTCCCTGCCTTTCCCCCCACCCCCCACGCAACAGCAGATAACGGAGTTCTCCTGAGGAGAGCAAAATACTGCCAGTTGTGCAACGCTGCGGGAAAAGTTCCTTCCTTGGGCAATCAGTTCACAGCCCAAACCACAAGATTTACTACTTGCCTCATGTCAACATACGCAAATATAGATCTTATTTGTCCAAGATACTGAGTCTTTTTAAAGCGAAGACCTGGTTCTGACCTTAAAGTCACCTGTATTTTTTTATAAATCATCTACTCCTCAGAGGTTTTCAATCCCAGCTAGCTTTTTAGAAGACAACCTTCTGGCACAGGACTACACTTTTCACTTATTTACAGTGTAGCGATGACTATGAGAGGTTTTGTTTTCCCTTTTTATCTTTCTTCATCCTGTCCTCTTTATATTCAAAACGGGCATCCTCCCTAGGCTAGAACAGGATGCATCCAGGGGTTTATCCTTACAAATTAGTCTTCTAATTGTTCTCAGAATACCACATTAAATCTGTGGTGGAGGGGGAGTAAAAACTGGGAGGCAGGATAAACCACAGAACTAAAAGCATTTAAGAAAGGAAGAGAAGACGACTGCTTTTAGGGTGTTAGACTCCCCTGTCTGCTTGTTTAGCGCTATTTACCCTCAGCTAACTGGTATTTTGAATGAGCTTTTGTTAAGCTTTCTGCATTCCCCCTTATCCCTTCACTTGAGGTCAAAATAAAACACCTTAAGGTCAAAATAAACTTCCTTAATACCACCCTGCTGTCCTCCAAAGCCGTCAGGAAAGACCAGAATTAACATTCCTGAGACTTTCAAAGTGCAAAGCAAACGAACCATTTTTTTTTTAAAAAAAAAACAACACTTTGTGCCGCCTTTCCAAACAGCCGGCAGAAGGCAGGCCCAAACCCACACGCAGACGGGCCCCGGCAGCCGCACCCACCACAGGCAGACGGCCCAGCACCTGCGAGCCCCGGCTGGGTGCCGGTCCGGAGAAAGGGACTCCCCCCAGCACGGCGCCGAGCCCGGGCACGCCAGCTGGGGAGGCGACAGGCTGACAGGTCCGCACCCCACACCCCCGTGACCCAGCTCCAGCCAGAGACCCGGGCCGAGCGGCCGGGCCCGGGGC
>VWZZ01006475.1:54958-71101 GCA_013399095.1 Psophia crepitans
ACGCGCTCCGCGCTGAGCCCGCGGGGCAGGGCGGGCGGAGGAAGAGGAGGAGGAAGACCAGGACTACATTTCCCGCCGGCCCCCAGAGGGCCGGGGCGGGTACAAAGCGGCGCTACCTGTCCCAGCAGGTGAGCGCCAGCAGGTGGGCGGCCGGGACAGGGGTTCCTCCCCGGGCCCTCAGCTGCCGGGAGCGGGGCCAGGGCAGCGGCTCCCTCCCCTCACTGCCGCAGGCCGCCCGGGAGCCGCGATGCCTTTCTCCAGCTCCAGCGCGGACGATGCCTTCGACTACCTCTTCAAGATCATCCTGATCGGGGACTCCAACGTTGGGAAGACCTGCGTGGTGCACCGCTTCAAGACGGGGCAGTACAACGAGAAGCAGCAGAACACCATCGGTGTGGACTTCACCGTGCGCTCCATAGACATCGATGGCAAGAAAGTGAAGGTCGGTGGCCGGAGGGAGCCCGAGCCTGAGCCGCTCAGCGGGCAGCACCTGCTTCCTCACTGCTGAGCGGGTCGCCATTCCTGCGCTGAGGGCAGCAGGATGCTGGGCATCTCCCGCTCGGCCCTTCCTAACCAGGGGTGCTGCCGAGGGGAGCTTCCCCTCAGGAGGATGCCCTAGGGGATGCAGTCACCCTAATTTGGGTGCAGGCTTGCCCTCGTGGCTTCTCTGGATCTGCCTGTGGAGAGGGCTGATGCTTTGCCTGCAGGGAGTTCTCTGAAAGCCAGCTCTGCTTTGGAGGGGAGGTCTCTTCCCTCCTTCAGAGATGTGAGGGTTTGAGTTGGGGCACCAAGGAGGGGAAACCCTCTAGTTTACAAAGGCTCCACTTCGATGCATGCTTGATCTGAGGGAAGATGAAGACTTGTGAAATGAACATCAGATGAAATTGTTAGCTAGAACTTCCCTCCGTGTGCAGACAAAAGTTGTGGTGCCTGCCTTTTATATAGCTCTGCTTTGCCCAGCCCTGCATCAGGGCTTCTTGGCTCTTCTTCTTTTTCTATTAAAGGGCTGTAATGCTCGACATCTCTTACTGCAGTTGTTGAAACTGGGTTCCTTGGCCTCTTTGCAAAGCTGGGCTTACCCTTGCAGCTTTCTCTTTAGTCTATGTAGATTGTGTTTACAGGCATGTAAATGTCTCTTCAGATCTAGAGAGGTCAAAACCATGCTGTGGGTGTAGCAGAGTGAGCTGGAACAGGTCTCACTGCCTTCTAGATGAGGGGTTTCAACAGTGCAGGTGCCAACAGCAAACACCTAGGAAGCGGCATTAGTTGGTCTTTACAACTTCTGTCCTTTCTCTTACAGATCCAAGTGTGGGACACAGCTGGCCAAGAACGCTTCCGGACAATAACCCAGTCTTATTACAGGAGTGCCCATGGGGCCATCCTTGCCTACGACCTTACTAGGAGGTCCACATTTGAATCCATTCCTCACTGGATTCATGAAATTGAAAAGTATGGTGCTGCAAACTTGGTCATGATGTTAATTGGTAGGAATTTACTTTTAAATATTATGTTGTGTAGATTTTTATTAATACATGTATTAAAAACCTTCTCTCCCCAACAATTTAAAGCATCTATAAATTATACATTAAAGAAGAATGCAGCTGTAATTAAAATAGATCAGAAACTGTGTCAATATGACCAAAGCTTAAAAAATGCGGACAGTCACAGCCTGGTCCTAACAGGACCAAGCCCACTGCAGACAGTGAATCCTTTTCACTTGTTCCTTTCCTGCTGGAATAATGCAACAAACTTGCTGCTAGCCTAGCAAGCGGTGACAACCGTATTGAGGTTAGAATTGCAGTAAGTCTGACCCTGTACTCCTGATGTGGAGGAATTTAGCAGCTCAATAATTCAAGACTAAAGGGAAGGCACAGAGCAACACAACTCCTTGTTCTCATCTTTCCTTTCTGTTCTTTTGATATGCATGTGCATCGCTCTGTAATGGGACTCTGATCAGGTAAGACAGTAGACAGGGATGTGGCTTTTACAGAGCACGAAGTAGTCTGCCTGCGTTCCTCCTCCTCCTCCTCCTTGTTTATTCCACCAGCATTCAAGACACTTTGCCCCTTGAAGAAAGGAATGGGTAGGAATTTCTGAGAAAGGAGCTGGTAGGAAGCAGTATGGTTCTTTCCCCTTTGTGTCTCAGGTTCTTAGTGCTCTTGCCTTCCCCAAGGAAGAAGCTGCAAATGAGAGAACCGGCATAGTAAAAAGGCAGAGCTTTTATTTACATTGCCCTGCTTCTGCCCGTTCCATGGTGGCACTGTGCCGAGTGCACGCTGGCTCTTGAGGATGGGCAGCGCTGAGCCCCGCAGCGCAGCAGGCCTGGGACCTAAGCTGCTGCTTGTGCTCCTAGCAAATTACTTCTGCTGTGGTGGTTCTTCCTGTTTTTCCTCTTGAAGAAACAAACATGTTCTGAAATTCTGACCTGCGTGTAACTGCAGGAATGAGTAAGGGGGGGATCACTAAACTTTGGTAGGGTTTTTCTAACTTTTCTCATGAATCTAAAGAACAAGACCTGTCTGTGTGTGTTGTGGGGGCTGGTGGTTGTTGGTTTTTTGTTTGGGTGTTGTGGTTTGGGTTTTTTTGGTTTGGTTTTTTAAGAAAAGTTCTAATTGGTAAAAATAAAGCTTTTGTCAGGGATCCAGCTTGGTGCTTTCTTCCCAAGCTGGTGCGGTTTGCTTTACTGACTGTGGCAGGAAGTCTTTGTACATTTAATTAGACATAGTCATTTTATACACCTTTCTTGTATGAGTTTAAAGTTAAGAAGTCTTAACCTTCCCATCTGGAACTGAAGGAGGAAAGAGAGGGGCTCTTTTTAAGATGGCAAATAACCCTCAAGCAAGGTGGTTTTTGATGGGGTTATGGTTGTCTTTCCTGGGGTGGGTTTTGTTTTTTTTTCCTTTTAGAAAAACTGAAAAGAACTTAACGTGAGGTGGGGTTGGCTTACATATGCTTCAAATTCAAGATCAGAATTTGATGAAAAGTTGTCTTCAAACTATGAACATAGACTTCAGTCAGGTACTGCATGTACCAGAACTGATGGTAACTCCACATGTGCTGCATTACTTAAATATACAAAGGTATTTTATGAGGTGTTTCATGACTTCTGACAGGGTTTGATTAAAATGCTTCGAGTAAGTTTAATCTATACACATAGAAGCTTAAGTATACATTTTAAGTATTAAGGTAGCTGGTGTGTATACTTGTCTTTTTTGATATCATGTTAAAATGACTGACTTTATATAATAGGTCATGTTAAAACCTGATTTAACAGTTGAACAGGTCCTTCCTCAGTTTTGGTGTTTTAATGCTACCTAGTATTTAAAAACACTAGGGAATAGGGACCAACAGTTGCTTCCAAATAATCCTCTGGCTCCATTACCTACAGCAAGTAATTGCATAAACACAGGGGTTTGGTTTTTGGGGGTTTTTTGTGGTGTTTTTTAAACTCATTCGATATAATTGTATGATTAGCTGCAGTTTTGATCCATGTTCTATGTTCATGGTTCTGTGCTCAGATCTTGTTTTTTCCAGTAACCGTTATTCCTATCATAATTCTGTTATTTAACAAAACTGAATTAATGTTCTGCATTTAAAGATGGTTTGGTTTTGTTTGGTTTTTTTTGAGAGAGACTAAATTATTGAATTATCTATTTCTTTTTAGGGAACAAATCAGATTCGGTGGATAAGCGCCAAGTCCTGTTTGAAGATGCCTGCACGCTGGCAGAGAAGCATGGGCTCTTGGCTGTACTGGAGACATCAGCAAAGGAAGCTCAAAACATAGAAGAGGTCTTCACGTTAATGGCTAAGGAGCTAATAGCCCGAAACACCTTACAGCTTCATGGGGAGAACCCTCCAAACAGCATCTGTCTTGATTCCAGGCCAGTGATTGTCAGTCCAAGTGCGGAGAAGTCCCAGTGCCTCTGCTGAAGAGAGACTTCAGGAAGAACTTAGAAGTTGTCATTCTTCTGAGGCTGTTTGATTTCACTTTATTCAGTTGATAAAAGCGTGCTGTGTGGCCTCAAGCCACCTCTCTGATATCTCTGCCTTGCAGTTTGGCTTGTAAGTATCTTCAGGGATCTTTGTTGCTCTTGGCAGCACAGGTTGCTTTGAACGTGGCAGCTGATACTTTAACACAAACTTCTGAGCTGAGAGGACTCAGGAAGCTGCCAGTCCTTGCCTTAACCAAAGAGAACTTTAAAACAATTATTGCCTTAATTATATCGTTAAATGATTTTCTGGCTGTGTCAGAAGATAAATTTGCACCAGAGCTCTGCACTGATTTGACCCTTCTAAGCTACGCTGTTTGTTCTAGCGCAAGCGCTTTACTCTCTGCCAGTAGCTTTAAAAACTCTGACACGTGCTTGGACAGCACGAACCCATTGCTGCTTAAACTTTGGTTTAGAGGTGGTCCTGATGTCAGGCGTGTAGCCAGCCATCCCAAGGACCATAACAGAGTATGTGATTTCACATCTCTACTGATTTCCTCACCAGACAGACCGGGAGACATTCCTGGGGTCTCATGGCAGGCAGATACACTAGGGGCCCAACCTTCTTCCCAGGGTGAGAAAAGTTGTCTTTAATTTTCTTACCTCATTCCGAGATGCGTTTCCAGTAGTGATCTCTGTCTTACTATATAAACTTGCTAGGAGTAGTGAAGCTTCTGAGCCACCAGTAATGGCCTAAATCAATGCTGGGGTGAAAGGACTCTTTTTTTTCCTTCCCTCCTAACCTTGCCTTGCTTTTGATGTGCTGATTTTAATCAAAAGCCTTCTGTAGTTGGTGTGATGGGCTAAAGACAGTAGATTTTCAAGGGAGTGTGAAAGCTCCCGTAAAACTCAGCAAGGGGTAAGATGGATTAATTACACAACCTCACCTTAAAGCAGTAAGGGAGTGGCATGGAACATACCAGAAAGCTACCCCTAAGCACGTATATATGCTGCTGCTATGGGGACTTCACATCTTGGTAGCAATAGAAGGTTTTGTATTGCTCCTCCTAAATGCAGGCTCTGCTTTTGGGGGCTCACTGCTTCTGTGTACCAGAACTGAATGAAGGCTTTGTTTTGGTTTTGTAGGGGTTTTTTTTGTGTGTTTTGGTTTGGTTGGGGTTTTTTTCAGTACATGGAAACAAGGAAGGAGAGGGAAGAAAGAAATATTAAACGGAGGAAGATTTTTTGACTGCAGTCCGCATGTACCAAACTGCATCACACAGGTAGTTACTGTTACACCACGAACTGAAAATCAAACTCCGTAATGATAAAATAGTCTGGGTTCCAGGTGAAGAAGCCCTGGGAAGGCTGGTACGCTGCTAGCTTACCAGATGGCAGTATGCCCATGTTTCACAAGTTCTGGAAAAATAGGGAAAAACATGTAGCAAATATTTCTGGAAAAATCTTGTCTGAGAAGCACAAAAAATAAAGTTGAATGAATCACAAACTTACAGTCTTGCAAATATTTCTAATATTATCAGTGCTTCCTGTGACAAGGTTATTTGCTATCGCAATGCAAAGAGCAGGGGTTAATTCAGCCGTGTGTAAACTGAGGGAGAAATCCTCCACGCTGGCCACTAAGCCTGCTGCTGTGACCTGCTATGGAGAAAGCTCCATCTCCTTCAGGCATCCTCTTTCTGATCTGTTTACTTTTGAAGTCTTAATTTCATCCTGATTTGGTACTAACCCAGTAGTTGCATTTCAGCTTGCGCACGTAAGCAACAGTAAACACCACAGCCTTTCAAAGGGGCTGAACAAGTAGCAATTCAGCTTCCGAACAACTAGCTTCTATACTAGTTCCTGTGCTAGGAAAATGGTCAAATATATGTTTAATACCTTTTGTGTTTAAAATCCAAACTACTCCCAGTAGTTTTAGTAATGTAGCAGTTTTTACTTTTTTTTTGTATCCACACTTAAACTGCTAACAAACTTTGTTCTACTTCAGATATACGAGAGTATTTGCATCAAATACTCATCTTCCAGGCGACCTTAAAAGTATTGTGTTCACCTCCAGTTACACTTTCACTATCGAAGAATTAGAGGAAGGATCTTACCAGCAGAGTGTTAACCTTTGTATGGCTCACTGGGTTTACTGCCTTAATTAGTTTACGGTATGAAGTTATTTTGCTTACCCTCAGTACGGAGGCTTCCCTTAACTGCCCAACAATGCCAGGCTGCAGGGCTCTTGCCGTTCCCTGCCCTCACACACTGAGCTCCTTGCAGAGTAAGTCCTTCACTGGCAGAAAGCTGTGCAACACGGGATCCGGGAGAACAGGCTCGGCACCGGGCTTTGAGCCGCACTCTTCCCTGTGCTTTAACAGGTGTTACAGGCTCCTTACTGCTCTTTCAAGAAACCAGCCTTAAATAGCTACCCCTTGTGCAATGGCAACAGGAGCGTGACCTCTCTTGGCTGGCTCTGTTTGCCGTCTTCCACAAGCCCCTGGGGCAGTTACACTGAATGGTTTCCGGAGTTGTTTCTTTAAGCTGTCCTCATGCAAAGAGCTAGCTGCAGCAGTTGCTAACAAGCAGGTTCTTCAGAGTATATATACACACAGACAGTATTATTCATGAGGTAATATGTGAAGTTAAGCTATAAACTTAACAAAAAAATCCCTTCACAGCATGTTATTCTAGACTGTTTGATAGCGACCACTACATTAAAAAACAGGCAGTGTCTAACTTCTACCATTGTGCCTTTCCCCATCAGAGAGCAGATGGAAGCAGGCAGCCCTGACAATACAAGCTAACCAAAAACTACATTAACTGCTATAGAACCTTGTATTAACGTGTGTGTTCCCCCAGCATCATATGCAGAGCCAATGTGCTTCCTGCCAGCATCAAGTGTAACTTACTGTAATGGTGTTTGCAATAGAATAGAATCATTAAGGTTGGAAGTGACCTCAAGGATCATCTAGTCCAACCATCCCCCCACCACCTATTACCCACTAAACCACGTCCCTAAGTACCATATCTAACCTTTCCTTAAACACCCTCAGGGATGGTGACTCCACCACCTCCCTGGGCAACCCGTTCCAATGCCCAACCACCCTTTCCGAGAAAAACCTTCTCCTCATCTCCAACCTGAACCTTCCCTGGCGCAACTTGCAGCCATTTCCCCTTGTCCTGTCACTAGTTATCTGCGAGAAGAGGCCTATTCTATTCTATTATTATCATCTATTCTATAGATGCTATTCTAAAAGCTATTACTGCCCCACAGTTTTAAGAGCTGCACATCCAGCTTGAAGATGAGCTTATTTGTTAGATTTTATCTACTTGGAAGAGTATTTGAATCTTGGCTGTGGCACATTACTTGCACTGATACCACAGCAATGGCAGAACTGAAGCAGCACCTATCCACATAGCAGGGTAACACAAAAAGAACCCCAGAAGTATTTTAAAATGGAGCAAACTCAATACCTCCCAGAAGGTGACTGGCTTAAAAGCAAATGTAACTGCAACCCAGTGATGCAGAAGGCACTGCCTGTGTGGTCAAGCTTGTTTTTATACAGACGGGACGGGCTCTTAATAACAAAAGCTGAGGTTCTTTTCTAAGAATTCCAGTTAATGTTTAAGTATAGTTGGAAAGGAGACAGACAAAGTAATTTTCAGGCCCTGAGCAGAGAGGGCTCCATCCTGGAGCCTCCTTTCAGGAAGGAGATGCACGGCTGTGCTTTTGGACAGAACCAAAACTGAAGCTTTCCCCAGCCAGGTGAGTGCTCTAACCACAGCACTACCTAGAGGTGCCCCTTCCCAGCTGCAGGCTACCTACAGGCAGATTTTTATACATCTCAATTCCCACATCCAGGTCCAGGTGGGGGGGGCTTTAATACTCATTGCTCTATGTACTGACTTGTGAAGCCATTTTCAAGCACCTCTCAAGTGTGTGTGACTTGAACTACATACAACAGGCAGCGCTGGGATATTGGAGTCCTTTGAGAATAGTTTTAGACAGGCCAAGAGCCCCTTAAGAGCACTTCAACTTTTAATTGCAATTAGAGAGATAGAGAGGATTTTCAGAAGTCTTTAAAAGCACTTTTTCTAGTGCTGCTGTTCTGAAACCAACCTTAACTCAGCTGCGTGCACAGGCTGTCTGTGCAATCTCATCAAGCTGGTGCCAAACAGTTGACGACTCTGGCTTGACTGCAAATGCCAAATAGCACAGCCACAGTTAACAGCAGCAAGTAGGGGCAGAGCATATTTGCAGTCCCTCATTTCCTTGTTACAGCTGTGTCCATGAACATCACTGATTAGCTTTCACTGCTAAACCTGTCTAGTTTTGCTTACCCTGAAGCAAGGTTCATCACAACTACAGGTTAATAATGCCCCCTAATGCTAGCAGTAGATTAAAACTGACTTTGTAGCAACTGGATCCCTACAGCACAGCCCTGTATTGTATCTCAATCCTAAGGGAAAACATGTGGCTTCCCTCGTTAAGCTGCTGCAGCATTAATAATTCCATCTCTGCAAGCTTTGTTCCAAACATGAGACACCTTATCTTCCAAACAGAAATCTATTTGGTACCTGCTGCAACAGGAAGGAGTTACTTTGTTCCTCTGCATCCCCTCAGTGAGATTACAACAGGCCTCAGGTTTCAATCAGGAAAGAGCAGCGCTCTTCACTTGTACTCCTGACTGACCAGAATGAGCAGCAGACACGTGTTTTGCATTTACAACAAGATACACAACTTTATATCAAGCCAGGCATACATATTCTTGCATGGGGAGTGAAGCCAAGGCATTGCAAGTGAAAGCATGCATCTTTCTGAAGATTTCTGTTTCAAAATCAAGATTTTGCTGGTGGAAGTTTGCGGGGCCTTTACACCTTTTTTCACCTTGACACTACTCTCATTGGCCTCTTCAGTTTCTGTACATCACGGAGTTGCTTAAAGAAGATGCAGCACAGCCCAAGTTGTCACTCTCCATATTTTTACATTAAAAGTTTGCCTTAACTGTACTGAGTTTATTCCTGTTCTTATGGAGGAAAAGCACAGCAGCCGACTAACATACTTTACTGGTAGATTCCCAAGGCCCTACTCTTTTCAGTCCTTCCGGTTTGGGCAGGGGGGGAGGGATCACAGTGCAACAGGAAGCTCAGAAACATAGCAACAGGCCTACCACCGGCAAGCTTCAAAGTGGAAGTGACACACAGCAGCACTGCTCAATGACAAATACACACAGCTCTTTAACAAGAACCACAGCACGCTTCAAAGCATGAGAAACTACTTGTAGTCAAGTGCACTGCAACATCAGTCACCTTGCAGCTAGACAGATAGAACAGGCTCCACCAAAGCAAATCGCTTATGTGCTACTCAGCTTCGCCTGCAGGGTGTACACAAACAAGGTTTAGAAGCAGCAGCATTCGCCACTGTGCCACAGGTACACCCGCACACCAAGCAAAGCATGCCACTTCTGACCCCTTAACGAAGGAAAGCCGATGGCATGTACTCTGACTGCTAAGTTTATTGTCTTTTTGCATCTGGACAGAACACATCTTTGTTTAACTTACATTTGAATGCATCTTCCAATAGGATGTTAACTTATGTTCACTGCGTACAGGAGGAAAGGCTAGTTCTACTTCAGAGCCTTGCATTGTTTCCTGTTCCTTCCCATCTCAGTTTTAAACTTCAACTGTACAAATCAAGTTCAAATCCTTTTCTCCCTCTGCTACTTGCCTCTGGGAAAACACACAAACATGGTTTAGACTGTTCAGTTAAGCTTTTCTTAGTCATATCCATCAGCATCTGAATATGTCTCTAGTAGTTTTCTTCCAACTTTATGTATTTCTGCAGAAGAATGCTTTTTTCTGAACACACACAGGCTTAAAGCAGCATGTGGATTCTCAGGAAGTGGCCTGTAGCAACGCTTAGACTTGCTAAGTAACATTACAACAGGAAACTATCCATAGAACATGTACTGCAACCGGCTCTGTTCGGGACACGTAAAATTAATACCATAGCGCAGAACTTAGTTCTGAGAAAGCGAGCCACATCTGTTCCCACTAATTGCCCCGTAAATTCCTTCTACAGTTCAACTGTCTCAGCTGTCTGTTCCGAACATGTTCCTTACATTACAGGCTCTTTGCCTTAACCAAGTTAAGATTCTGTATTAGCGTGACACAATTCTGCAGGAGTTGAGAATAAATGACATAAATGCCTTTGTATTTAACACACAAAAGTAATCAAGCTGAAGCACAGAAGCTCCTAACTTAAAAGAACCAACAGACTTCTTGTTTAACTTTTTTTTTGATTTTTTTATTTGGGAAAAGTGCTTCTTACAAAAGGCAGCTGCAAAACAATACGTTATAGACCTCAGAACAATTTCTCAATCCATTTAAAAGTGAAAGGAGAGGCAGTCTAGGGGACAAGAGCAGCAGGAGAACAGATCACGGGGCATCCACAAGTCAATAAAAAACAGCAATAATGTAATGCAAGGTTAAAATTTCTGTGCTGGGGCTTTGGTGGCAAAGTAATTTCTCAATGCACATTACAGCCAGAAACTGCATGACTGCCTTTGTAAGCAGTAACTCACATAAGCTGAGCAGCTTTACCGGGCAACCTGCCCAGCTCAGATGCCGAGAGGCACGTGTACCTCAAGCCAGCTGAGAGGCATAGTGATTTCCTAGCAAAGCTCGCAGCTTAAGTGGTTACACCAAGTTCTAAAACTTACAGAGCAATAAAGCTAAAGGGGCCTCTCTGGTGTTCCTCTGACCCCACCTTGGCTAACCGGATTTCTGCTCCTGGACAACCCTAATCATACACATGAAAGAGAGCTGGTGTACTAGGGAGTGCAATCTATAAAGTTAAGCGATAGTTAAGATCACTGCCAGAGACTGAGCTGAGACCACTAAACCAGTTTCATGTCCAATTGGAGGCTAGATTTCATGCACCAAGAGGGGATGAAAGATGGTTTTGTTATTTTTAACTTACACAGAGTCTCCCCATCCTTGAGGTCCAACTCTACATTTATCTGTATATACACATAGAGAGTTCTCCTTTCACAAAGACATTTTCCTTTCATGCTAAACACAGTAAAAACCCAGAACGTTCACACCTGGTTCTGGTTACACAGTAGTAATAGTAATGTGCAAGTAAACAAGAGACCAAAATCACAAATGAATATGTGTACATGAGGGGGGCTGGAACGGAGCTGATGCCAGAAAGAGTATTTCATCTGGCCCAAAATCAGAAATATTGGTACAAAGACAGAAGAGAGGCCATCAGCCAATTTACATCCCCACTGCATGGCCACCGCTCATTTTTGTATCTGGGCTCTTCAAAATGAGTGTGGAAGTCCTGTAAACACTTTAACCCTGGAACTGGGTGAACTCTGTTGGGTACACAGATGAAGCAACAAACCTAAGCTAACTGTTTGACAGTTAAATTCATTTTTACAAAAACTAACATTTTAAAGATTTATTTCTTGTTATTCGTTTAAACAGAGGAAAAACAACACTCCTGGGGTGGGAGGGGATGGGAAGAGACAGACCCTGGGTAAAAGTTATTACAACAGCACCTGGAATTGATCGGCCTGCCTAGGAGAAACACAGGCACTGCCACAACACCACAGGTAATAGCTACTGCCTGAAGCCAAGACAACAGTCCACACTCCACTGACAGGTGCTATAGATCCAAGTCGTAGTAATCTTCCAGCTCATCATGAAACAAGTCCCACTCATCCTCGGAATCCGTCAGCTCATCGTCACCTCCTGCTGCCAACAGCATAAGCAACATCTCACCAAGCTCAAAGGTCACCACCTCATCCTCGTCGGTCTCAAAGGGATCACCGTTCTCTCGCTCCTCGATGAACTCCCAGAACCGATTCCTCCGCTGGGCCTGCAAGTGGAACACAAGTATTTCCACAGGTGACCAAGCGGTGCAAGGCTGCAGTCTTCTCAGAGGCTGACACGGTTCAGCCCCCAGCACACTTTGACATGCAGGAAACCGCGTTCTCATTCAGCAAGATACTGACCACCAGTACAATTCACCCTTACACACCCCTATTAATGCTGCCCAACGTTTCTACTTCAGTATGCTGGAGTACTAGGGAAGTTTTTAAAAGTCATCTTGGACTCCAGCAGTCACAAACTTTAGACCACTGCGTCCTTCAAATTCCCCATTAGAGAGGTCAATCAGAAGGAGGGTGAAAAAAAAAAAGTCAACATTTCCCTGTTCTCTTCTCAGGGCAGTTGACTTAACGCATACCCCTCTTGCACTCTCTCTGCATAGAGAGGACAAAAACCAGCAGCACTGACCCGGTATCTACTTGAAGTTCCTACTTTAGGTCTTTGTGGCTCCTCTCGGCGGCCATCAGGATATGCATGCTTGTAAAAACAGTTTCCTCCAAACGGACAGCTCCCACGGCCTTCGTCAAAATACCTGCATGGCTTGTTGCTGGAAAGGAAAATATTGTAGCCCTTACTCACAGCAGACTGCAACCAGACTTCAGCACTGCATTTACCTGTAGCCCAAAAGGATCTCAGGTACCATTTGGAGCTGAAGGTACTTTTTGTCAGTATCACACCCACGCGCAGAAATGACATATTACACAATGTGTGTGAGTCCATGCATGCATAGGGACACTGATGGCTTGCAGCGCACAAGCTCATACTACCTTATGGCTACACCACTGCCTTTTTGTGTCTAGAAGGGTGAAAGGACATTGAGGTCAAAGAACATCGGAACAGCTTTGTGACTGTGTAGTTGCATGCACCTGTGAGCAGATAGGTAAGGACACATTTCACATGTGGTGGTGGAAACAAGGCGTGAGAGGGCTTCACATCAACACCCTTCTTCTCCAGGTATGTCTATCTCTGCTGTCTCAACCTAACAAAAGCCTGCAGTGCTCATACCTCATTGCCTCCTTGTATTTCTGAATGAGTTTCTGCTTCTCTTCCTTCTCCTCCACCCAGTACTCACTTGGAATGACAAAGTTAGATGTGATCCGACATTCTGGGCAGGACCTGAGGAATGAACAGACTGCGCTGCAAAACTCCACAAGACAGGGCTCTCTCCCCCCTATGTAACAAATCATGGCGTATGTCTATCTTTAAAGACGCACTGCACCCATACACTTGCTGTATGGATTTTTCCATCTAGATTATCATTCGACACATGAAGCTAACAAACTCTCCAAGAACTCAATGGCAATGGCAGCCTGGTCAGCTTGTCTCAAAAGCTAAAAAAAACACTTCAGACTCCTTTTTCTTTAGAATTAAATAAATTTATTTTGGTTTGATTTCTATATTTTTTTTTAAGAACAGCCTTTAAATGGAGAAATGTTTTGTCAACTGATTAATAAACTAGGGCAGTAATGAATTAAGCAGCACACATTCTAAACTGGTTCATCTGCTTTCAGATTCCTGGCTGGGTGTCCAAGACAAACAGTAACCATTGGACAACATGCTACTAAATAAATGAACAGTATTTTCTACCATTGAGTTTTGCAAACTTAATCCATATTAACCAAATCAGAGTGTAAATGCTATTCCTAATAATTATTTCACTTGCAAACTAAAGTTAGTATGCATTAAATGCAGTCTCTGTGCAGTCTGCATCTGGAAGTCTGTTGCAAGTTGTCGCAAGCTACTAAGTTCTTCCACAGTAACAAAGTACAATCAAGATGGGAAAGTGCCTCACTTTATAATCTTGCTCTCAAATTGTTTAGCACTCCTCCACTTGCGGATGCACTTGAGACAGTAAGTGTGGCTGCAGTTGGAGAGGATCCCAAAGCGGCGCTCGCTAGGATTAGCTTTCTCATACACCACTTCCATGCATATCCCGCACACCATGTCTTTACTACGCTGGACAGCAAATGAAAGCTCCATGTTCTTCTCGTGAGCTTCAATGCAAGACTGAAAAGGAGAGACAAAGAAAACGACTACAGAGGCAACTAGTCACCTGGTGAAACACATTTTTAAGCTCAGTTTTACTCTGTTATTTCGCATAATGAATGGAGTATCATTAAGCTGAAAAAAATAATTATCCTAAAAAAATTAATTGCTCAGATGGTGGGGAACAACCAATTCAAAGTTCAAATTCCTTTCTTCAGACATTGCTTTTAAACAGGAGAAAGGCAATCTAAAAGACCATCCAGTTTTACTAGGCACAGAACAAAGCTTTAGTATCTTTAAGCAGACTGCTCTCCCAGCACAGATAAGAAACCCATCTGCTTTTGAATATGGCCCTGACAGGAAACAGTCCAGTTTACGACAGGAATTTCATTCACTGCCTGACCTGCATACATCTTCAAATGAAAGGGAATTACTGACAAGTGATTGTGGGGAGCTAGGAAGCAGTAATTTAAAGCTGTTTAACACCAGACAGTTGTTTACTTACTTTTATATGCTCAGATCTCTGCGCAGCATCAATTGGATGCAAGACCTGCAGTCCACACATATCACACACATCCCCATGGATATACACGCAGTTTTCTCCATAACGACATTCACCTACTGCAGCGTAGGGGCACAGCTCCTTCTTTATCTCCACATCCACTTGCTGCTTTTCGTATTCTTCCTCAATCACCATTTCCTGCAAGGGTGCTTCAGCACAGGAAGGAGCAGCTAGGAAGAAAGTTAAGGATAGTAAGCAATACGTTCACATTCAGAGCATGAGGAGTAAGAACACATCGTTTCAATGCAAAGCAATCTTTGGGTATCCATGCTGAAGTTATCTGTAGAGAATAATAAAGACAACCAAGGTTCTCATGGGGGACTTCAGCCACCCCAGCATCTGTTGGAGGAGCAACACTGCTAAACACAAGCAATCCAGGAGGTTCCTGGAATGTGTTGATGACAACTTCCTCCTCCAGGTGGTAGAGGAGCCAATGTGGAGGGGTGCTATGCTGGACCTTGTTCTCACCAACAAGGAGGGGCTGGTAGGGGATGTGACACTCAGGGGCAGCCTTGGTTGCAGTGACCATGAAATGGTGGAGTTTAAGATCCTTGGGGCTGCTAGGACGATGCGCGGCAACCTCGCTACCCTGAACTTCAGGAGAACAGACTTTGGCCTCTTCAGGGAGCTGCCTGCTAGAATACCATGAGACAAAGCCCTGGAAGGAAGAGGGGCCCAAGACAGCTGGTCAGTACTCCAGGGTCACCTCCTCCAAGCTCAGGAGCGATGCATCGCAGCAAAGAGGAAGTCAGGTAAAAATACCAAGAGGCTGCATGGATGAGTAAGGAGCTCCTGGGCAAACTCAGACTAAAAAGGGAAGCTTACAGAGGGTGGAAGTGAGGGCAGGTAGCCTGGGAGGTGTACAGGGAAACTGTACGGGAAGCCAGGGACCAGGTTAGAAAAGCAAAAGCCCTGACAGAATTAAACCTGGCCAGGGAGGTTAAAAACAACAAGAAAAGTTTCTATGAATATGTTAGGGACAAAAGGAAGACTAGGGAAAACGTGGGTCCCGTTCAAAATCGAACGGGTGACCTGGTCATCCAGGATATGGAGAAGGCTGAGGTACTCAATGACTTCTTTGCCTCAGCCTTCACTGGCAAGGGATCCAGTCACACTGCACAAGTCGCAGAAGGCAAAGGCAGGGACTGGGAGAATGAAGAACCGCCCACTGTAGGAGACGATCAAGTTCGAGGATGCCTAAGGAACCTGAAGGTGCACAAGGCCATGGGACCTGATGAGGTGCANATCATGGAGCAGATCCTCCTGTAAACTATGCTCAGCCATATGGAAAGCAGGGAGGCAACTGATGACAGTTAACATGGCTTGACAAAGGGCAAATCGTGCCTGACAAATTTGGTGGCCTTCTATGACTGAGTCACAGTGTCAATGGACAAGGGAAGGGCAACCGATATCTTTTACCTGGGCTTGTGCAAAGCATTTGACACTGTCCCGCACAATGTCCTTGTCTCTAAACTGGAGAGACATGGATTTGATGGATGGACCACTCGCTGGATAAGGAACTGGATGGAGAGCCACAATCAGCGAGTTGTGGTCAGTGGCTCGATGTCCAAGTGGACATCGGTGACGAGTGACGTTCCTCAAAGGTCAGTACTGGGACCGGCACTGTTTAACACCTTTGTCAGCAACATGGACAGTGGGATCGAGTGCACCCTCAGCAAGTTTGCCAACAACACCAAGCTGTGTGGCACGGTCGACACGTTGAAGGGAAGAGATGGACAGTCTTGAAAGATGGGCCTGTGCAAA
>VWZZ01006478.1:1619-65948 GCA_013399095.1 Psophia crepitans
GATTCCTGCGGCTTGCTTGGCCTGCAGGTAGCTGATGAATGCAGCCTTCAGTGACTCAGTCTGACTCACTACATCTTCCTGGTCGCGGCCGCACGGCAAGGCCAGCAATAGGCAGTAGTCGCTCTCCACCTGGAGGGAAAACAGCCATGAAGTCAAACGTTTGCGGGACAGGCCGGCTCCTGACAGACATGCATTATCTGTGGTGAAAAACCCTCTCTGAAGTCCTCTGAAGTTACAGAAGATGCTTGGCCATCCCAGGAGATGGCGAAAAGGACTGAAAGCTACTGATTCCCCCGGCCGGCCGACTTCCCCTGCCCACCTCACTCGGACATGTCAGAGCCAGGAGGGATCTGTTCCAGGGCAGCAGGACGGGCGACTTCAGCTCGGCCACTGCCTTTGCTACGAATGCAGAGCAACACCCGCACCCGTGACCCGCCACCTGCACTTCGCACCCTGGGACGAAGGCACCCCGAAATAACGTGGCATGAGCAACGAGAGCTGAGGTTTCTGCCAGAACCAGCGCGGGTTTTTGTTACGCAGCGGGGAAGAACAGCCCGGCTTTCAGCACCCACATATCAGCTCTCCCCACCACGCACCCTCCCCGGTCCCGACCCCTCACCATCATTCTGCGAGCGACGCCCTCCAGCTGCGAAGCCTCCAGCCGCATGCGCTGAGCGATGCGCAGCGGCGGCCCTCCCTCCGGCGCCGGCAGGGACCGGTGCGCCAAGACGTTGTTACCAGAGACGAAGTGGAGCTGAACAGCGGCCGTGTCGTTCTTCAGAGCCAAAAGGCCCTGCCAGACAATCGGGTATTTCTGGAAAGAGAGGGAGAAGAAATATTAAATGCAAATGAAGGGGAGGGGGGATCTTAAATCTCATCTGAGCTGCTCATTCGTCTCCGACACTTTCACAGGCAAGTAAGACACCTCCGGTTTGCTTTAAGGACTCCGTACAGGCGTAACATCTCACTACTCCTCGCACGCACTGCTCCGGGCTGGGGTTAGGTGCTGCTGAATCAGTAACTCCGTCCTTTTCCCTCCAGCTGGCCACGATGCCGGGGTGCCTCCCCTCACCCGAACACCAGAGCGCTTCCCGAGCGTTCAGCCTCCCACGCAGTGTGAGGCAGAGCGGGGCTGTTCCAAACGCCGTCTCCTCTTACACGAACAGGAGAACTGGGGAGCGGCAGCGGCAGGAGAGCTGCTCAGGGTTACGCGGGAAATACTTGGCGCCGAACAGAACTCTCGGTTCCTCGTCAGTGCCTGTTCCGCACCATCTCGCTCCTCTTCCTCAGTCTCTAGATTACGGGAAGGTGTGTTTTTGTCTCTTTTTCTTTAAATTAAATACTGCTGCGCTCTTTCCTGCCCGTAAAGAAAACCTTCCCAAGAGCGAGCTGACTGCAAGCGTGAGGCAGCACTGCCTGCCTGAGCCTGCAGGCTGGCTGAAGCAGCAATGAGAGGAACACGGCTGCTCCGCATTAACAGCCTTACCGTGAGACTCCAGGAAACACCACGTAAACCCAAACACGGCTAAAATTCACCAGGGACAGAAACAGCCCAGAAAGCAGACAGACGATCGATCGCCTTCTCTCCATCTGAAGCGTTTCGGTGTCACAGGTGAGACAAGCTACGCAGAGCCCAAATGCTTTTTTTCCCTGGGTGAGGAGCACGAGGCTACTCGGCCAGGGTAAGACGACGGAGCGACACTCACCGTCAGAAGCTGAACCATGTCCACAGGTCTCTGCGAAACGGGGTGAGGAGACGGCTCCTGTTTGAGAGCGGACTGGGGCTCGGGGCGATTGAGGGGCAGCCCCGGCGGGGCCCCGGGACCCGATGTTGTCGGGATAAACATGGTTTGCTTGGGAACCGCCTGAGGCTGGTGCGGTGACGGAAGCTCCTGTTTCATTGAAATGGCCACAGGCGAAGGGTAGGAGGTCTGGCCTGTGTCCGCTTGTGCCCTCTGAAGGTGGACGTGAGGGTCTATTGGTGCCGCATGCCTATTTACAGTGGGGTGGTGACTCTGTTCGGGTCCTGCTGCCGGCGGGCCCTTGGGATCCTGGGGGATCTGAGGAGTCTTGCTGCGTACGGGCTGGCTGGGGTGCGAGTGTTCGCCCTCCGGTAGACCCTGGGAAGCAGGCGGCAGGGGGGAAAGGAACGATTTTAGGCTGTCGGTATATCAGAACCCATTCATTCAACGATAAGGCTGCCAGGACGCCGTCAGATTGCTAGCGGAGAAATCTGTGTCTCCAGGCTACGGCACCAGCCCTGCAGTGGTGGTGCCCGGACCAGCCTCCCCTTCCAGCGCCACCCCAGCAGCCCCTCATGCCCAAGAGCTGCAACCGCATCCCCTGAATCCTGCCCCAAGCCCATCCTTAGCCAAGGACGTCTGACCCACATGCCACCTCGATGCTGACCATTCCCCCCCCCAACACCCCTACAGCTAGAAACCTGTAGGCAGCTTCACACCTTCCGGTTGGAGTCCTGGAGCAGTTAAGGAAACGGGATTTTTTAGTGTCCTCTAATGCTAAGCAGCATTCAAGCCCCATTTCCCAAACAAAAATAGCTCTTCTTGGGCCATGAACTTAAGCAGGGCTTGGAGACTAACCACAGAGAGCTAAACTTGGCTCCTGTGGCCACACAGAGCCACACTGGAGCTGTAATCAGCGCTCCAGATTTCAGGTAGGAGGAGAAGAAAGGGTTTCATTTCTCACCTGAGATGGGGTCATGCTCCGGGAAGGCAACCCGATTGGCGAGGCACCCGGGAACTGAGGATGCCCGAGCTGTGCCGCAGTATGGTAATTCCTCATGTCGCCGTACACAGACCGATAATCGTGGAAGGAGCTCCCCGCGGGGTGCATGATCTGTACCCCGTGCGGTACCACCACCGGCTGCGTTAAAGGCAGTCCAGGCAGCTGGCTGCTGGAGGGGACGCTGAGGAGCCGGGGCTCGCTGTGAGGAGAGTGTGCCATCTTGCCTTCAGAGGATTTTGGCGTCTCTTTTCCGGGCTGCGGGGTCTTACTGACAGGGGGAGTTTTCACAGCCCCTTCAGGCGTCCGGGATTGTCTCGATTCCGAGTGGTGCTCACCCACGGTGGCCATGTGCGGGTGCATGATCATCCTCACGTCCCGGGGAACGTTGTACTGGTCGAGCCTGATGCTCGTGGGGTGCATGCGGTAATCCGGCTGCATCACCAGCACGTCGGACTGAACGGGGGCTGGCCCCCTGCACACCGTGGTGTGGTGGTAGTGCATCTCCTCCTCGGGGGCATGCTGAGAAGACAGAGGAGGCATGACGATGTCTCGTATCGGAGCTGGCTGGGGTGTGCTGGATCGCTGAGGTTTGATCTCGATCTGGGGTTGCAGAGCAGCTCTGGGGGAGTGGAGCGCTTCTGGGCGGATGCCGTAAGGGATGCCGGAGAGAGGAGGGGTGTTCATTCGCACCTCGCCTTGGGACAGATGGCCCAGGGACACAGTCTGCGTTACGCTGTGAGGGGGCATGATAACAGATTGCTCGGGATGCATGCTGGATATGTACTGAGGAACGGGAATTCCCGGCGCCAGCATGACCGGGGTACTGCTCGATAAAGCCGGAGATGAGGTACTGCCGGGATGGCAAGTCCGGGGGAACGGCGACGGCGAGTGCCCGCTAGTACGCGGTGAGTGCGGCTCCTGTTTGGTGACCCCCAAGTGGGAGATAGCCCGGTCGGTCGGGGTGCTGGGTCCCGAGCTGACATGGTTTGCTTCCGAATGCATTTTCCCAGAGAGGGAAGGGTGGTGAGGACTGACCCCAGGACTCAGGTTGGAGGGTGGCAGAGTCTTGGTCTCCACTTTCAGAGCAGCTGGATCGGACAGTTTTTTGTTCACAACCATCTGGTTGTGGACGAGTACGGGTGGAGTGTTTACAGTCTGTGTGAGGACTTTACCGGGCTGAGACGCTGGAGTCTGGACAGAAAGGTGGGACGAGTCGGACTTCTCCAGCACAGTCCGCTCTTGTTTAACGGAGGAGATGACGGGTGACGTATTGTAAGGTTGCGTTCCTAGTACCAAAGAAGAATGGGTGGAAACAGTTCCATAACCCGCCGAGGTCTGGGAGCCTTTCGGCGTTGTCTGAGATGGCGTGATAGGTTCCTGTTTAATCTGAGACTTGGACACAGACTGCTGAAACTCTATGTCAACAGCGCTGGCTGGGGGAATCTGGCTGATCTTGGCACTAATTCGCTGAGGGCCTTCTGTCTTCTGCCCTGAGTAACTCAGAAGCACTACGCCTTCCGAGGTGTTCACCCGCAGCCCTGGACTGGACCCAGTCTCTACAGGCCTCTCCTCGATAATAGACATGGATCCTGGATGAAACCTGCTGTTATCATTTGTGCTTGACCTCTGCTTAAATTTCGGTGAGGGGGCATTGACGAGACACGTTTGGGTTTGGGGAGCTTGCTTCACCAAGGTGATCCTTGGAGCCTCATCCAGATCCACGCTGTGGGGCATCCTGCTGATAACGGAAGTGGCTTTGGGAGCAATCACAGTACTTATCTTTTCCTTCTCGCTGAACACCGGTGCTTCGGCCACCGGCGGGTCCAAGGCATTGGTGACAGGAACCGCTGGCTTCTCCTCTGAAACTGGCTTTGCAGCCTCTGCCGCAGGGTGGAGGGGTGTCTCCTCCAAGCGAGGCGCGCTCACCGGCTCGGCATGCGTCGTCGTCACGTGCGTGGAGGTTATGCTCGTCGATGAGACATACTTGGGCTCCATGAGTATCTTCCTCAAAGTGCTGGAGTTTGTATCGATATCCGACGCTTTCGTGTCAGGTGGGAGAGCGGGTGGGGGTGTGGAACGGGCACGGGATTCCTCGTGCCTTACCATCCACTCCGGCACCTTGGCAGTGCCAGAGTGAAGGGGGACGATCGTGGCAGGCACGGGGGCGGGCAGCTTGGCCGCTGACACAGGGATGGCTGGAAGGGCTGCGCTTGGGGCGCTCGGCGGCGTGACAGGCGCGTTCTCCATGGGCGACCGTATCTTGAACCCACTCTGACTCCCCTCGTCGAGGGGAACCGGTGGGGCAGCCAGGTCCAGAGGAGCTGGAGTGGGTGCTTTCGGAGAGGTGCTACTCTCAGCGACAGCTTCATGTGTGGCCATGACGTCAGCCGCCGCAGCCTTGCTGGCGTCAGAAACGCTTGGCTCCACAGGCGCCTGAGCTGCATTTTTAGTTTGCTTCTCCTCCTTCGAGGCTTCTTCAGGTTTTGCCTTTACTTCACTGGCGGGAGGCGACTTGCTCTGCGCTCTCTCTGGCTCAAAGGCGTTGACTTCAGCAGCGTCGCCTTTTCTGCCAGTGCTCCTTTTGCGTCTCTGCCGCGTGGTTTTCTGACGGCCCTTTTCCTTCCGAGCAACCTCAGCCTCCTGCAAGGTCTCAGCCTCCTGCGCAGAATTGGAAGATTCGCTGAAGCTGACTTCAGCCTCCTTGCTCTCTGTCTCCACCACTGACGGGGCAGAGCTGGGAACCGGCTGCACTGCGGGCTCAACAGCAGCCTCAGTTTCTAGGATATTATTCACCGCCTGATCGGTCTCGGGCTCCATCTCCTCCTGAGGAGACGGTAACACCAAGGGCTCCGTGGGGATTTCGGCTTCCGATTCAGCGGGATACGTCGGGGGTGCAGGAAAGCTTTCTGTTTCCCCAGAAATATCATTGATGATGGAGCCGATGGCCGCTGCCAGCTCCGTTTCACTGGCCTGATGCGTAGGTTTATCTCCTTCCTCCTCCTGACGCACTTCGGGCACGTCGGTCGTCGGCTCTTTGTAGGCAGCAATTGACGGAGGAGTTTCGGTGAGTTTTGCAATATTCTCCACGGCCTGCTCGAGTTCGATCTGTTTCGCTAATTGGGCAGCTTCAGGGGACTGCTTTGGCTCCCGCAGCACCTCTTTTTCCACCTCTGGGAATGAATCTTCCACCTCATTCTTAGCAAAATGGGGTGGCAAGATGTCCTCTTTTTGGGGGCTCTTCATTTTGGCCGGCGACACCGCCACCGGCTCTGCCTCCTCATCAGCTGGCCGCAGGGCACCCTTGACTTCATCCACATTGAGGCGTATTTCTACATTTTTCAGACACACGGATGCTTTATCTACAACAGTTTTGGTATTTTTATACCTTCCCCTTTTGGATTTTGTAACCTTTTCTGGCACCGGCTTCTTCTCAATGATCTCAGCCAGGGGGATTTCTAGCTGGTTCTTCTCCACATCCAGTTCTTTCCGATCACGTTTCTGCTCACTCGCTGCCGGTTCTTTCTCAGTGGCTTTTGCTTTATTGCTGGTGTCACTGACGCTTGATTCCTGACTACTTCTTTCAGCAGCATCTTCAGATTCAGCCGAAGTATCGGCTTTTGGTTCATTCTTCCCTTTCTTCCCCTGTTGGCTGGTAGCAGCGGATGAGTGACTGTGTGTTAGCTTCTGGGATCTGGGAGACCTCCAACCTTCTGCAGGCTTAGGAGCTTCCACAGCATCTTTCGTTTCAGCCTCCTCCACCTCTTGCTGTACTGGTTCTGTCTTTATTGGAGAGATGTCCTCCTCCGGCTTACGGCGAGTTTTCGGAGGTCTTCCCCTCCTCGGGGTAGTAGGAACAGTTGTCACCGTTTCCTGTGGTTCCTTTTCCACTCTCTTCCTGGTGGATCTAGTGACCTCCACGGAGTCCTTCACTGGAGATGGGCCTTCATTGTCCCCTGTGGTAGCATAGACTGACCTTACGTTTCTGCGCCTAGTCCGGCCTATCGGTAAGCTTGGCTCCACGTTTTCTGGCTCTGCAGCAGAACTAGGGGATTTAGCAGCGTTCCTTGAAACCTTCTCCGCTTCCACTTTCAATTCGGAAAGTTTCTGTGTCTCCCCACGAGGGGAACTCGACCTTTTGAGTTTTTCACGGTCAATTCTTTCGCTCTTCCTCGTGACAGGCTTTTCCGCCACATTAGCTGCAGCCGACTGAACGGGAGTCTTGGAGCGTTTGCTCTTGTAGGACTTTTTATCTTTTACAACCACTGGAGGTTCGACTTCCATATCGTTGTCAGAAACGGGTGGCAGAACCTCAGCAGCCGCCTCCACCTTCTGATTCGCGCTAGCATCAGCGCTGGCAGAAGGCAGAGGATTTTCTTCTTTAGGTTCGGCTGCCTCATCGGGCTTCTGAACTAGCTTGGGCGGAGGTGGAATCAACTGGGCAGCTTCAGGTTCTGGATCTGCACTGATGTCTGGGTGGGAAAGCGAAGCTCCGGGAGTAGGAGGCTTGGTATCCAGGTAGGAAGGATGCTCTGCTGCCACAGCGTCTTCCTCCAGTGTCAGGGTTGTAGCAACAACTTCTTTACTGGCTTCTATGGCTGGCAGGGGTTCCGTTTGCTCGGGTGGTTCAATTTTGACAGGAGCAGCGAGTTCAGGAAAAAGCTTTTGTTCCTCTGCTGCAGAAGGAGGTTCAGAGGGTTTTTCTTCTTTTACAGAAGCTGTTTCCATCACTACCTTTTCGTTCGCTACCTTCTCGGAAGGAACTGGTGCTGGTTCCTGTGGCAGGACAGCGACCGAAGAGGGACCAACCACTGAGGAAGTTTTATGTTCTGGTTCTTTACTATCAGGAACCGCTTCTGGTGTTTTTGGACGGTTTTCTTTATCTTCCTGTTTTTCCACCTCTTTCGGTTTCTGATCTTTCTCCTTTTCTTTCTGCTGCATTCGTGTCAGCTCAATAAATCTACTGTGGAAGAGAACCACTGGTTCTTGCACCAAATCAGCCGCGCTGTTAGTCCCATCAGAGGAAGACTGTCTCCCATACAATCTACCAGAAATGAAGTCCAGATCATCGTCTTTTCTCTCTAAATGCTGCAGGCGCTTGGAGTCCTGTTCAAAGATTGAACTATGCAAAAACCGAGAAGCAAAGAGTTCCTGTCTCTCTTGTTCCTCCTCTTTATGATCTTCTTTCTTATCATCCAGTTTTCCACCTTCTGAATCAGTCCTGATTTTTTTCTTTTTCATATACCAAGATGGAATAGGTCTCGGAGCCGAGTCAACCTTCTCTTTGTCTTTGTTGTTTCTAAAACTAGCAAATCTTGAATCCCAATCTAGAAAGGACCAGTTTTCCTCTCTGGATGAAGACAGGGATTTAGCTCTTTCAAGTAAGGCCTTTGTGTCTGGTGTGATTGTCTTGTCCAACGCGAAAGAGTA
Organism: Psophia crepitans; assembly: GCA_013399095.1. NCBI lineage: Eukaryota > Metazoa > Chordata > Aves > Gruiformes > Psophiidae > Psophia > Psophia crepitans. Next base: position 9,792 of record VWZZ01006478.1, read on the forward strand.
AAATTTGTTTCTTTCTAAGGAACTTGACAGTCTTTCCTCTCTTTCACGTAACTTCTCTTCTCTGTCCCTCAATAAAAAAGACAACCTGGAACTCTCTAACAAGGATGAGGCTTTCGGGGAATGGGGCTTGTTTTCACTGTCATCATCCGAATCTGAAGGCACCTCCCCAGGTTCCAGGTCTCGGACGGACCGCTTGCGTATGCTGTCTCTTTTGACGATGCTGCTGGGAAAGCTGATATCAACTCTACTGGGCTCCTGCTTCACTTGTGTTTCCCATCTACTCGAGTCGTCTTCAGAACTCAGTACAGATAGTTTTATTTTAGCCATTTCTGCCATCTGCTCCCTTCTGCTGGAATCGTAAGGATTAAATTTCAGCGAGTCCTCCCTCACAGTCACGCTGGAGTATGAAAGACCCTTTTCTTCTATTTTAGGCGATTCTTTGGTTTCCTTTAATGGCATTAGCCTTGGAGAATCGAGCGTGTCATCATCTTCGTGGAAAGGGAAGTGTCTTATACTAGGGGAACAGGACGTCCTTTCGGAGTCCTCACTCACCTGACGAGAACTTCTGTAGTTTCTTTCTCTTTTAGTGCTAATTTCGAAGTCAAACTGGTCAGTCTTTTTCCTTTTACTCGGTGGAGAGTCATCAGTAACGTCTTGCGGAGGTTTTCCCACCTCGTGGACCAAGCTCCGTCTTTCATATTCATCCACATCCTTCTTTGGACTGCCAAACTTCTCAGACTTCGCAATCTCCATTTCCAGCTGCTGTTTTAACCTCCGACTTTGCTCCATTTGTTTCCTGTAGCTCTGTGTGTGGTCGATGTCAATGCCAATTTTCTCCTCTGTATCAGTTGACTGAGGTTTCTCTTGGCCGAGTTTATGGTCAGGCGTGTCTTCAGGAAGACCAGAGTAATTCTTCCTTGCATCCTCTCTCTCTGTTCCTTGGTCGTCCAGTAGCTGTACCTGCTTATGCTGGGGTTTTACAGGGTTCAGTTTTTTAGAAGAGAGTTCCGGAACTTCCACTGGTTCATCAGCTGCCTCCATCAGCCTCGCCTGCAAATCGAGGGTGGGATGCATACCAATCCCACTAACATTCAGTGTCTCCTGAATTTCTTTGGGACTAGTAACAGGAATAATTCTTTCCAGTTTGAGTTTTTTAGATTCCCTTTTCAGTATCTCCTTCCTCAGGGGTTTTCTCTCCACTTCTCCTTCCCTTAACACCGCCGTTTCTCTAGACGAAGCCGTTGCATCAAGCTGCTTTTTCAAAACCATGCGCGCTTCTTCCTCATCTTGGCTGCTTCTTTTTACGTCCAGTTTTTGCCTGTCAGGTTTCAGACTTGCATCAGCAAAACGTCTTTTACGAGCCTCCAACTTGTCTAAATCTACTGCGTTTGCCCCCTCGGAAGTTTGATCTGTCTTCAAGTGCTTTTTGGGTTTCAGTTTTCCCTCCTTATCCACCACTTCTACGTGACTGGCCAGGGCTTTCTCTTTTTGTACCTTGGCTCTGACAGGTTCCAGTTTAGACTGGTCAGACTTGGTTTGCTCAGCTTGAGATGTCTGTGTTTTTTGTTCAAGAAGTGGAGACTTCATAGTGTCATTATCAAGCTTTGCTCGCAGTTTCTCCAAAGCAGGCTGATCAATAACTTTCCCTTCCTTTTCTTTAACTCGGGTCAACACGACACAGGGCATTAGTTCCAGGCGGTTTTTAGCTGTACCTTCTTTGTCACCTCTCTCTTTACTTTGCTTACTATTGCCCTTCAATTTTTCAGGGCTGGGCTCTCTCTCATTCTCTTGATCCGTTTCAGAAGACTGAGAGCTGGGCGAATGGATTTTCGCTTTTCGTTTTTGCTTATCAGGTTTCTCCTTTTCTAATTTTTCCGGCTTTTCCTTTCTCACCAAGCGTTTCTCCTTGTCGACTCGCTCCTGGTCGAAAGCACGCTCTTTCTCTGTTTTTTCGTTTTTTGCATAACGTTCCACACGGGCTTTGTCCAGCTTGTCATATCGCGGAGGAGACAGAGAGCTGCAGCTGCCGCTGCGATCCGATGACCTGCTGTAAATCCTCCTCTCCGAATCGCTCTGCAGCCGTTCTGATTGCGAGGGAGACGCTCCGGGGCTCTGCGGACGCCTGGAGTGCGTTGGACTCTGGCTCCGTTCAATCGGTCTCCTTTCGTGGTCTCTGTCCCGATCGGATTCGAACCGTTCCCTCTCCCTCTCTCTCTCCCGTTGCCTGTAACTGTACTCCCGTATGTCTTGCTCGTACGGATCGCCTCGGTAATCCCTGTACTCGCGTGGGTCATCATAGTATCGCGGGTCATAGTAGTCTCCTTGGTAGGGATCCCACTCCGTGTAAAATTCTCTGCCTCGAGCTGGGTATTCTCGCCGAGGATCTTCAGGATACGTGCCTGGAGTCCGAACAGTCTCGTAGTAAGTACGATCAGGGGCATATTCGTAAGATCCTCTTCTTTCATCTCTGCTAAATATAAGAATAAACAGATTAGCTTTCCCGCTCAACCGACGGACTGTGTTACCACGTTTCTTTGCTACCGCAGGGGAGTCAGTTTATGACAATTCCTCTATAGGTGCGCCAAGGCAAGCGTGCACAGCTGCAGACCGAGGTTTAACAATGAATCGGTGTGCAGTGGATTAAATGCTTTGTTAGCTTATCAAATACCGCACAAGGTTAGGTGGTCACTTCGTGACAGCTCTGCCAAGTATCTTCTCACCACCCTCACTGCTTCATTTCTGCCAAATTCCAATACTGGATTAAATGAAAGTAAAACCTACGCAGCGCCTGTCTGTCATGGTGACAACCAGCCCATCTCAAGAACCTGAAACCTACCTCTGAAAACATGAGTGAAGTCAAAACTCAAGGCCGGAACCCCTCCATTACTAAGCAGTAGAGTGGTAATAAGATTTCTTTAACAATCCTAAACCCTCTAAGTGATCATTTAATCCAAAATTAGCTCTTCTGCTGCACGTGACGTGCTGACGTTGCCTATTTACAGTAAAGTCAAATAAAAAAAAGATTAAAAACCAGGTCGTTTATGAGATCAGGTGAATTCAAGGGAGGCCTTCAGTAAAATAAGTCAAGCAATTAGCATTATTACCTCAATACCTCCAAACGGCAAAAGTAAGCCATTTATAGCACTGACCACACCTCTCTGGCAGAGGGGTGGCACAGAGCTGGCGCTCCAATTCTCCACCCTTACAGAGTGTTTTGCACACTCTATTTCACATACCGTTATTTGGCTTCACAGTTTATGTTTTACATTAACAGCTGACAGCTTCCACCTTTTCAGAAATGTACAAAATTGAAAAAGAACACCAAGAAACAAAACATGGAAGACAAAAAACCCTCACTCTGCAAGTAAAGTGGGACCTCGTGAAAGGCAGCTGTGAAGTTAAAATTAATCATGGGGTTTGGTGACTTTTTTTTTTATCTTTGGGTTCTATTTGGACTGGCTACAGCTACAGCCTGAGAGAATTTGCTTAGTGCAGATCTTAGCACCACTGCAAGGGACCACGAAGTGCCAGGAGGAGCTCAGAGGAGGACCAGAAGCTGCAGAATTACAAGACTCACTGCAGAGCTTGCTCAAGCACTCCGTGATTCATTATTTCCAAGTGCCTCGTAATGACTGTGTGAGTGTAACAAGAGAAAAGGAAAAACAAGACAAACGTGTAGCCAAGTATCACGTTGTTCCAAAAATTGGAATTATTTCACAGCGAAGACAAGCGCAGCTGACTGCGGTGTGTTAAAAGATATCCGACAATGCACTTTGCTGAATTTGGTGTAGTTCAGAGGAAATTATTACTGATTGCTTGCTGGCACATCACAACATCTGGCAAGGACTGGGGAACGCACACATTTATTTCCATTATGCAAATCCTGATTGCCAATTTCCAAACCCTCCTCGCTTTTAAATCTGGTCATTTTGCATATATGTTAGACCAATCTGTTCTGCTGCAAAAACCCATCGACTTTACCTAGCTCACAGGTACAATCAGTGTCACGCTGGGCTTGCTCCCAGATACCCAGAACCCTAACGATTAAGCCAGCCTCTGAAGGTAATAAAAATGCACCCACACTTCCCTTTTCAGCCTTCATCAGAGCCATCAGTCATAAAGACACGGATAATGCCACGGGAATACAAAATAAAGAGCACAAACTGCAGAGTGCTTCTGTGCCAGGCTGCTCTCAGCCAGGGTCGGCAGGGGGGAACCCACGCCTTTGCAGCACGTGCAAAACGGCCAGACACCGACACGGCGGGTGCTGCAGAACGACAGCAACACTGAACACGTTTTTCATGTGAAAAAGCAAAAGGCAAAAAAAAAATTGCAGGCTCCTTCGTAATTTATCAAGTTAATAAACTAAACTATTGGGAAGGGGTAGGTGGAAGGCCAAATTTTACTCTCTGCTCAACAGATGAGCTGCAGCAGTTTATCAGACTCTATATACACCCGTTAACATACACACTTCCCTTGAGGGTACGGGAAGGCATCACAGACACGCCGTTCTTTGCGTTCCTACGAAATGACGAATGACTCAGAGCCGTGTCCTGGTGACCCATCACAGTAACTGGATACTAAAAATACAGATCACACAGATAGCCAAAACCTCCACTGGAGTATCAATTTCAGTAACTGGTTACACTTCAGATGTGTGATATCCTGTTTGCTTTAACCTGCGCAGCTTAAGTCTGACCACCTCAATTTGGTTAAAAAAAAAGGAGAAAGAATTTAAAAGGTAAAAGCAAAAATATGCTAAAATGTGTTAATAGAACTTTAAAAAGAAGGGTGACGTTGAGAGGAACAAACCCAAGTGTTTGCTTAATAATGACAGGAAGTTCTATTCACTTAAGATGATGCTCGAAAAGTAGAAAGACTGTAATAAAGATATTAGACACGTGCCTTCTTTCTGCCAGCATTTCATAAAAGTCTCTGATATCTTGACCCGTTTTCTCCATGGAATGATAAAATGCCAACTGACTTTCTCGATTTGCAAAGTCCACCTAAAAAATAAAGGGTAAATCACGTTCAGTCAGAGAAACATCCCATTTTGACAACATTTCACTGTCTGTTGCAGAGTCTGAAGATGGGAGCAGAACTGAAAATGTGGATGATAATATTTAACCAAAAAAAAAGGTCAAAAGCTTCTCAGGACACACCCTCAGGAATAAAGACTCAGTGTAGCTGCATGGAGCTGTACTACTGCCTCCTTACTGGGGTATGTTGGTGTAGCTGTCAGATCACAGGCTTCCGTTCAGTAAACCAGCGGGACAAATACATGTTATTATGGTGGTACTGACGTTTCTAATACTACGATTCCAATTATGGTTCCAGAGTCCCTTTTATCTCAACGCAGTGCTATAGCAGGTCAGTATTATTGATCTACTTCAGGCTCCACGTTATTTGCCCGGGGTTATACGGCAAGGCAAGAGCAGGGACGGGAAAGGAACCAAGCCTCCTGAATTGCAGCTCCCTGTTCTTGCTACTCAAAAGAGTTAATGTTTTCTAGCCACAGGTGACAAGATTAAAAAGCTAATGGCATAGATGAGAAAAAAATTAAAGATTAGAATGGATTTAACTATGTGTATTCCACATAATGCTTTTTTTTTTTTACATTCTAGTCCCTTCTTTTTTTAAAAAATCAGCCTAGATATTTGTATAAGCATGGCAGTGGAGCAAAGACACACGCACCATGGGTCTTGCTTATTCCTAAGCTGCTAAGTAACAAGACTCACAAACACAAGGTATGAAACTTTTAAACGACCACGTATTTTACTGCATATAAAGGCTACTTATATTCAACCACCATGCTTAGAAACTACAGTATATCCAACTCCTAACCCCAACGGGTGTGAAGTTGCTAAGTTGATACACCAGATGAAAGATCATGCTTGAAATCATCACCCACTCTTTAGGAGAGAAGAAAGGAGGAGGAGGAAGATAATTCAGAGGGTTGGCTGACACCTCACGTCCCCAGTCAGTGGAACCGATGGGACAGTCATAACAGGTATTACCACATTCACCCAAATCCAAGACATCCCTGTGAATGTTACGTGTTGCTCCAGGAGAAAGGACTTTTTATCTGTTTGTTTTAATTATTATTTTTGTACATCTGTTCTAAGGAAGAAGCTGCCATCACAAGAGCAGATCGCGTGCTTGGGTTGCCGTACCCCACAACTACGGCGTGCAAGTCACCCTTGATCACCTTGATCCAAGAGCCTGGACATCAGCACAGGGCAGCTGAAATGCAGCCACGTATTATCCTGGAGGAGCTCACACCCACAGATTTCACTTTTTTAACATGGAACTGGACAAAAGTTTGCCTTGGATTTGGGTAAATGAGGTAGTAACATGGACACCAACACTCAGGAGCTTAGAGAGACAAGTTCAGTGAAACAAACGGCAGAATATTGGAAAAGGCTTTATAAGTAATGGTTCAAGATACCCTAACATCTTGATAAGCCGAGTATCAAAAAAAAAAATAGTTCAAGCCTTTGATGTCCAGGACATACGTGTCCCGCTATGTATTCCTTTTGTCTGGCAGTCTGCAAATGCCAGCATTTAAGGGGTAAGGCCTAAATACAATTTGTTTTTCTTTTTTTTTCTGTTTGGTTTGTTTTGGAGGTCATTCTGCACACCTTAATTTTATTCCCACCGATTTTCCTCCCCTTGGTCTCTTTTACAGCTGCTTGTGCATATTCAATCTCATTGTAGAGAACCAGGGCCATGCCTTTTAAGCGGTCAAACACCACCTGTAAAAAACAAAAAAACAAAACAAAAACCAAATAAGAGCCTCATCCACAGGACTTAATGTCAGTCCCAACAAAATCCTAAGTCATGAGGATACCAGTAAGAAAATAATTTTTAGGAAGGTGAATTTCCAGGCTTTTCTGATGAGGCATATTGTAATGAAGAGACAATAAAAGGACACGGGACTGCTTTCAATTGTGGATATTGTGGCTTGAGGTATATTATGCCTTTATTTTGTTTTTCTGTATTTTACTTTTTATTTTTTTCTTTGGTGACTGAGTTTTAGGTTTGGTTTGTGGGTTTTTTTTTCTTTTTGAAAAATTTCCAAAGTGTTTTAGGGGGGAAAAAAGGTAAAGGGAACATTTAATCCCAAAATGGAAACAGATTTTGTTATCACACTCTGCAGTACCACTCGTCAGTTGCTAAATGCCCAATTTCCAAATTCGCTTCCTTTAGCAACATAAAACTTGTAATTCAAGCAACAACAGCTACAATAAAGAATGTCAAAGCTGCAACGCAAACCCACAAATACCCTTTAAGGAGGCAAGACCCTGATCCTGCAAAGATTTACACACATTGCTTAATTTTAAGCACATCAATGTCCAACAGAAACACACAGGACAGCTCACACGCTTAAGTTTAAGCATGTGCATAAACCTCTGGTCCTGACCCGCAGCGGGGCAGGTAACGCACTCCCACCATGGGATATGGGTATGTTGCACCGTCACTGACCTTATTCTTTTGCTTACTTTTGTCAGTGTGACTCTCCTAACTGCTTTTAAAAGGTCATTTTTTGGTCTGATGGAAAAAAAAAAAGAGTTATGTCTAATTATGTAATTAGCATGCATGAATGTAACTACGTAATTAGACTGCTGTTCCTCCAGCGTTAGCCTTCTAAAGAGATTTTGTTGGGGAGAGACTGTACTGCACAAGAGCAACAAATTGTTTCCGATACTCATTATCTCGGCTCATTCAAAATAGGGGTTGTTTGTTTTTCCCAAAACACCAGAAGCAACTGCTCTATGTATCAGATCAACAGGATGCAAAGCTACAGAGCCCTCTCGGCCAAATTATACCCCAGAGAGAATTTCTCTACCTGAGCTATAAAGCCCTGGACAGCCGGGGTTGAAAGGACAGGATGGGAAGAAAGGAAGACAGTAACAACTTCAAACCACACGCCAAAGCCTCCCACCTACCTTTACCACAGGCCCGTATCGGCAGAAATGTCGAGTTAAATACTGATCCGTAACGTTTGTAGAAAGACCATCTAACCACACGCAGTTTGTAGGCATGCTCTTTCCAAAACCCAGCTGAACACAAAAGGGCAAAACGTCCATCAGTACAATTCACAAGCATTAAACCAACTGAAAAGAGCACGCCTAATTAAGCAGTTATTTGAAGAAAGCTAGTCATTTGTACGGATTTTCTCAAATTGGCATCTTGCGCAGGTGCAGGCAAGACTAAACCCAAATAATTCATGAAAATAATTCCGCATGCTTAAACAAATACAGTGTTTGACAACATTTGTTTCTTCTACTATTCGAACGTGACAGGCTGACAGCTCTGGGGACTGGCAGCAGCACTGGTACAGCCCCCCAGCACAGCCTCGCCACAGACCTTCAAGGCCAGGGAACGTCAGTCTCCAAGTCTACTCAACCCCGGGGCTCCTTGCTGAGACAGCCAACGAAAATGCTGATTAATCTGAATTACGGTGGCGGTCGAAAGCTTCGTGCTCTAATTTGACCTACATGTTAATAAACATCTTACTTCCATAAACTACGCTGCTGCAAAATATCCTATGATGCTGTAAACTAAGGTAACAAGGAGAAGGATATGGTCCATGGGAGGATTTCTTTACCTTGAGACGGTTATTTCCAAGATATTCCCCATCCATCTTCTTAATCGCTTTACACACGCTCGCAATATCACAGTACTGCAGGAATGCATACTGAGGGACACCGTTCACTTTCTTAATGTCAATATCCTGGGGGGAAAAAAAAAACCCCAAAACAATCAACAGTCAGCAACAGGCCGAGAAGAACATTCAACAGCGTCGATCACAGCTAAATGGACACGTGGCACACCAAGCACTCTGTAATTAATATTTTCTTCAGACAGAGGATTTAAACAATAGCAGACAGTTAAAAACTTCCCTGTTCTGCTGTATCTCACTCAACGGCCAAACCAAATCCTTACTGATGCAGGGAAAGCTCTTCATAATGCAGATTTACAATTCAACCCTGCAGAAGTAAGCCTGACCTGATCAACAAACAGTGGCTTTAGTTTGTTAATATTATGTCACGAAGAGACAACTCAGAATCAAAGAAATACAGATTAATTTTTGCTTGCAAAGGCTCAAGAGAAAACAACCTGCTCCAATCCTCATTTCTGAGCCAAGCGGGGTTTCTTTTCCAAATAAACATGATCCGTCCTGTTCCTAGAAACAGAAAGTGATGCTGGACTCGTTTCTTGAATCATCTTGGCGCTGATACGGCAAAGGCAAAGAAGAATCTCAACTTCTATCACTGCTGGTATTTGACCCCAAGCCACCACAGGCCCATTCAAAAGTAAGTGCAGTCACAAGAAAGCTACAAAAGCCTAACAAAGGCTGAGTTTAATTGATTTGAAAAAACCAGCAAGCTTGGAGTTGACATGTGGTTAACATTCTGGCTCAGCACTAGTTCTGGCAAATGTGCCGAAAGCCTCTGAACAAACTCTTGCTATTACGATTCATTCCCAGCTGAAAATAGAAGGTGGAGTGTTTCGTTATATTTGTTTGACTAGCACAAGTTTCCTTTGTCAATGCCAGCACACGAATTTAAGCCCAAATGTTCCAACATCCAGGACAGACTAATTTCATGGTTAATAAATTTAGGGACGAGGCAGCAGTTTGATACGGTCTCACCCAAGAGCTCTTTATCTGGGAAAACAGAAGTAAACAGGGAGATTTACACAACTATTGGATTTCTGTAACCCTGACCTAATGATCTAAGTGGAATACTAATAGAGGAAGAACTACATCTCCAAGTGTCTGAAGTAGCATGACTGCAACCATGGCAAATTTACACTTGACCACTCACCCTGGGCAAGCAATTCCTTCTGACAGGCAAAGAAAATATCATTACTTCACTCATTACTCATTGGAAAGGTTATAGAGCTGCTCCCTTTTGCACCTGAGCTTGTAAGTTTTCAGGGAAACTGTGCAAGGCAGCACTGCTGCCGAATTCTGACCAATTAATAACGCTGACAGGACAGCACTATTTCACAGAAAAGCCGATTTACAAGACAGCACACTACTACTGATAAGCATCTTTATCAGGAGAGCTCTGCTGGTGTAACATTAGAAAAGGGTTTAAGCCACAGACACTGCATGAATTCACAAATCGGTGCTGATGTCAAGGATACAGTGGAGGCTGGATGCACAAGAGCTGCCAGACATCACAAAATGTAAATTTTCTATTTGTCCACACGGTACACGGAAGCGCGCCTCCTCTTTTTTTTGTGGGGAAGTACGTATGGGGTTCCTGGTATGTGTGACTGATATCTCAACAGTTACAAAAATGTGTCAGGGAAGAATGAATAAGGCACAGAATGTTCCCAAGCAGCCACAGCTGCCACCGAGTACATAAACTATCAGTGTTGAAGCCCATATTCAATTAATTAAACTGACCATGGGTAGTTCTTACTTTTCTGGGAAATCTCTCTTAAATACCATATTGATACAGTTTGATAGACAGTGGCATGAGGAGGGGTGGGGAATGACTGCTGCTCCCTCTCATTCACATACGCCTGCTCAGCTGAAACCCCAAATCCCACGTGTGTCATCACTAATCCATCTGCTCTGCGCCTCTTCTGCCCCACTGTCAGGGCGCACACTGCGATAGCCGATGGCTGCTTCCACACGCAGCAATTACACCCTTTGTTTCAGAAATCAGCGGGGAACTGACACTTCATAGAGTTGTACTGATTCAACCTGAAAATAACACCAGGCATATTTACATCCGAACTGCCCAGTTAGGCTTTTCTGCAAACGCTCTCAGCTGACAGAAGATGTATTTCTTGTAAATACTTCTGTTTCTACGGCTAAGTTATCCCCTTGATACACGTGTGTGAAGATTTCACTCTAAACGCAAAAAAAAGCTTTCAGGTATATTCCAGCAAGACGCATGACTCAGATTATTATATAATGACTGAATTATCTGCCATCGACACCACAAATTACCACTGTTTGTAGCGTTTTACAGGCCTGTACACAAAGAATGAGCAATGACACCCTGTAGAGTACAGAGAATTCACATACCACTATTCCACCGAAGCGCTGAAAAATGTTGCGAAGGTCATGGTAGGTGGTTGTTTTCTCCAGGTTGCCGATGAAGAGAGTTCTTGTCGCTTTCGGGTGAAACTCATCTATCCTTTCATCCAAAGGACGAAATTCATTCTCGCTTTCTGTTTCTAGAAGCAAAAGAGAGCAAGAAATTTGTACTGCACGGAGGTGTTTTTCATGTGGGTTCGCTTCACGCTGATTTGTTTGTTCAAGCCTACTTCCTGACAAGCAGATACCATCTGAACAAGAGTAACCAGCATCTTTGACAAAAATATGCAGTACTACACTTGTGAATTGTCGTTTATGTGCAATTTGAAATCTCTGCATCACACCACGGGGTGAGTTCTGAGGAATCCGAGCATCCTCAGGTGAAGGATAGCTGCAATGCTCCAACTGCTGCTCTAGAAATTTACTCTGTAAGTCAGTAAGGCTTCACTGTGCTTTGGGAACAGCACAGGAAGTTTGTTTTCACAAATCAATTTTTAAACAAGCAACTGAAGTTCAGACTGAAAAGTTGACCACATGCTCAATGCTGTAGTTTTCACTGGTCGGTCATTCAGGCTGTGCTGCCTTAGCTTCAAAAATACAGCCATTGCTAGCTGTTTTAATTAGAGGCAGAAAAAAAAGCCTGTGAGGACTCAGTGCTACACTTACACCACCTTTGTGGTGCACCAGGAGCTTCTGCTCCACTGGGACATGGAAGATGAGATTCTTCTTTCAGCAGAGGTCAGATCCCACTGTCTGACAGGATGGCAGGGCTCCTTCTCTGAGCTTTCACACAGGAACTCTCTCCCTGACCTAAGGGCATCCACTCCTCTTGCTCTGGAATTTATTCCCCTGTATTTTCCAGTGTCTTTAAAATCTGTTTCTGCAGGAAAGCAGTTTTAGCATTTCCTACTCCTGCCTCTTCCCAACAGCCCGTGAATATGCCCGGAGCAGACCTGTGCCCAGTGCAAGAAGGGGCTGGACCTTACCTGGCCCTATCCAGGCCGTGACTTCAATCTGCATGCCAAAGAAAAGTTTTCCTTTTGAGGCATTTAGTGCTTTTTCCTGGTCCTCCTGCTGTCGGAAGAACACCAGTCCATACCGCTCCTCAGAAGCCCCATGAATCTGCACCGATGTCACCTTTCCGTACTTCTTGAATTCGTGGAAAAGTCCGTCTTTAAGGCTTGTATCTAAAGCGACAAATAAACGTTTGTACCACAAAAACGGATTTTTTACCAATAGCACCCTAAAAGACATGAAGCAATCTGATCTTCCTCCTGACAGGTGGAGGAGCCCAGTTTAATCCGAATCTCAGCTTTCACAGAAATGCCTTTTTAATTTTGGGCATTAATGTTGCCCATGCCAAAAGCTTCTGGCTGATTTATACCTTTGCCTCGATTTTTAAACCCAAGAAACTACACACGCCAGGTTCTACATCGCTGAAGCTGGCAGTGTATCGGTAGTACTTTTCAGAGACATCCAAGTCAAGGGGAAGAAGAAATAAACCGCGTTACTTCATTAATAATCCCACAAGGATACCGCGTAGAGCAGTTTTCCAAAGCTGGGATTAGGCACCTGGAATGGAGCTCAAAAGTTATACAGCACTCAGTTCAGCCAATTCAGAAAGATAACTAGGCAGGTTCACTAGATTTTGCAAAATCTGACTCATGACCACACAATCTGCCTGGGATCTGTGAGGCATTTACCTTGACGTCGCGTCACTTTAAGGAATATTACAGACATAAAATCTATAGAAAGAACATTAACCTTGTGAGGTATGCTGCTCACAAAGTCAATACCTGTTATTTTAATTCAGCCAGCACCTTTGTATCCATGAATTATGTTACAACTGTTTTGCAAACGATCCCATGCTGATTTTTCCTGTGGGATCTCTCCTGCGTTCAGCACAGGGAACAGAGAGTGACCACGCGCACTGCTCAGTGAGCACTTTCTTGCATCATTTATCACACAATATTTAATGCCATTACGAATACGCTTATGGGTGTTTTACAGCACTTGATGCTGCAACAGGAAACCCTGCAGTTTTTGTATTAAAGAAGAAAATGAAGCGGGGTGAGAATACATGGTCCAAATTTTAAGTGAAAAATCTGAGACGCTTCAGGTTTTTCCCCAGGGAAATCCACGTTACTGTTTCAAAGCACCAGCTCCGGAAGCTGTAAGTGCTGAAGCCCAGGGACTCGAGCTGGAGAGCTGCAGGATTTTTCACAGGTGGTCACTAATGAAGCAATTTTCCCACCATCACACAAGAACCGAGGCAGAAGCAGAGAGAACCCCGTCCTCAGAGGCAGCACGTTGCTGTCGTGTCAAAGACATGATAAAGATTATTTAACCAGTCTCTAACGTGCTTCCTATTCCTTTTTTTTTCCTATTTCACGTTCCCAAATGAATTTACCTGTTGAGCGCACTGGAAGATTTTGAACCTTGATCCCAAAACTTTTCCGGGGTTCATCTTTCTCCAGAGATGGAAGCAGCTGGGACGCGGGTGCTGGGACGGCTGTCGACTGAACTGACCGTGCCGGGGACTCGTCGCTCGAGCTGCTGCTGGAGTCACTGCTATAAACAGCATGAAGGAAATGACAGATGAGTACATGGAGATGTAAAGCAACCACAGGACATGGGTATTTTAATTAAACAGTAAAATGCCTGAGTTTTTGCTTGTCTACAGGACTTCCTCTCTCTTTTGCCTGATGCAGAAAATCCCGTTACCGTAACACAGCCCAGTTATACACAGGAATTTAGAGTCATTCTACAAATATTCTCCTACAAAGCCCTCAGAGGAGACAGTCAGGGAAACAGAATATGGGTAAATGTCAGAGAGATCCTGTTACACGCCGTGACAACGGCGGAGATTTAATTAAGTGTAATACAATGTTATATCAGTTTAGGAGCTGTGTGGGAAGACTGAAGAAATACAGAGAGGGTACACAGGTCTGCGAAGCCTAAAAATCCCTCCCAGAGCTCTCCTATACGAAAAAGAAATATTATCGTGCTCCCAGGCGCTGCTGTCAATCTGAGAGCCGACCCTAGAGTTCTCCTCATCGCCTCTTGCACATCTTTAAAAAAAGAGCCGTACCGTTGATGATACAAAAATCTCGTGCGAGAAAGTCATGGCAAGTCTTTTTTGCCAACTGCTCGAGAATAACCTGGGCAGACGCATATGAACGGGTAACCACTATTTGCAGGCTCAGCATCAAGGGCCAACTCCAGGGTATAAAGAATTCAGACCCAAGAACAACTTTTATAAACAATAATTACGGCAGAGCAGGATTTGCATATTAGATCATACAGGGAGTCAATCTAGTCCACCAGCTCTTGATGGCGCAGATAGTTAGATGCTTCGCAGGAGAGTAAGAAATACAGAGAATAACGTTATTAAAGCTTGCCCAGTGGGGACACGTCATCATCTTCAGTGGCTGATTTCTTCCCCGAGGCATAAGGGCTTAGAACATCGCTAAAAATAATTTTGTCTGACATAACCCTGGAGACTCTCATTCTCCATTACACGAGCAGCCTTCTAAAAAATTCTGCTGGAATTTTAACTCAGAGGCTGGAGGGGGGAGATCTGCCACATACAGAAATAACCTCCTCGGTTTTAAATTTGCTGCTTTCAATTTAATTTTTACGTTCCTCTCCACATCGTATCTGAAAAACGATAAGCAAGTTTATCTTTTTTTGTATCTAAGCTGATTTCACAGGCTTCTCATATTCCCTCTTTACATTAAACCATTTAACTTTTTCTAGTCTTTTCTCAGGGAAACCATTTCAGGCTTCTAATAATTTTCATGATTCGATTTTGTGACCTCTTCTACCGCATTCTTTTTTTTGCGGGTGTACAGTTTATGTAATGCCAGGGTCACAGCAACAGAGTCATTTTTCTTAAAACATCCCAGAAAACTGCTGTTTTTTTCCTGAACATCTTGGTGTAACGAGCTGTGGCACAGTACTAAAAGCCCCTGGGCTCTGTCCCCATTATCTATGGAGGCGCAGAAGAGGGCAATCTCTGTCCCAAAACGCTTACAAACAATCGAAGGAGGATATAAAACCATGCCAGATAAAAAAAAAAAAAGCGCCAAACAAAAAGGTCAAAAAGGCAGAAATAATAACCAACATGAGAAACTCTCCTCCCAGTCTCACCCTCTCATTACAACCCTCCCGTCCAGTTGATATCGAGCTGCTTCAAACGTTGGTGCCTTTCCCACACACTCTCCTCCTACTCCTCCGTCCTCAGAGGAGGAAGTTCAGCATCGCCTTGGGAGAGAAAATAAAGCCATGCCAGGAAAGGAGTGAAAAACTGAGCCCTTCCTCCTGCCCTCCGCTTCCAAGGCAGGCGCTGCTATACACTCGCCAAGGGGCAGCCGCCCGGCACCACCCAACCTGTTACTTCGTATATAGGAACATTTCCTCTACCCATCTGTAGTCCCTTGTGCTTCTCAGCTCTGATTTCCTACTACCAAGATGTCCATTCACAGTCTCCTTTTCCTTCCAAATTTGTGAACTGCCATTATTTTTGCCTCACCTGCACTTGCACAACCTTTCAGGCCCTTCTCATTAATAAACTAATTGCTAAAAGTGAAGCATGCCACAATTCACTCTTCATCTTTTGCCCATTTATCCCATTTCCTCTGCCTCCTACCTTCCTGCTAACTCTGGCAATGCTGGATCACCTCAAGTCCTCATTACACTGAAGTTCTGTACAGCATTTTGGGAAGAGGAGGACAAACCCAGCCCCACGTTAACAGGCCTTCCATAGTCTCAAGGGGCAACATCAGCAATCGCCTACTACTACTAGGAAATAAATTGGCAAAGAATAGAGAAACTTTATTTAATACACAAATAAAGTCAGAGAACGTGTGGGGAGAAACTGAAAATAATTCCCAAGCTGAGAGCAGTACTGCGTGGTTTACCGTTCCCCTGGGGAAGGCTAAAATAAGATCTCAGGGCTGCAGCAAGCCTCTGCCCTGCGCGTATTTTTGCTTTCCCTTCTCATGTCTTGATGCTCAGTATCATGATCAACTACGTACTCCCTAGAGCATTCTAAATACTCTACTTTGCTAAGATTGTATCTTTTAAGTAAGAGGCAGCACTGAATTTCTATTTAAGCACTGCTTTAAAATGAGGTTATTTTTAGCTTGCGCTTTTTTTTTAATGAAGATGTTTAAAATACAGAACATACTGTTAAAATTACAGCATCCCACTGGGGAAAAAAAAAGATAATCTCTGGGTAACACCGTAAGACGTCCAAGCAATGAAACAGCAGTCTGACAGGGTGGTAAGTTCTACACCAAGAGTTTGAATTCCATGCAATTTTGGTAAACAACGATCATGCCAATAATTTCCACTTCCCTTGGGAGTTTCTGGGATACGTGTCCCCAAGGGAAACAAGACTGAGCCATTCCAGAAAAAATATTTCATTGTTTCCTGACTCTGTTTTTTGAAAAGTCAGGAAAAAAAAAAAAAAAGGTAGCAAGAACAATTCCCCTTTCTTTAGGGAAAGCCTCGTCGCTTTTCCAGTTGAAGAAATGTGGATATAATAATTCAAAAGTCAAAGGTTTTATGTTCTGTGGAGAATGATGGAAGAGTTAATTATAGCTGCTGTGTCATTCAGTTATAGCACACAGCAGAATCAAAATAAAGCATCTGACAGTGAATTATGTGCAGTCTCAAGCAGAAAAACAGAACTCCTTTTCAGCTACCCCAGCTTTAAAAATATACAAACCCAAAGCATGTAAGCTGCACAAGGACATGTTCCCAGAATATTAAAATGAGAATATGGCTTTTTATTTCCCTGTGAGTAATTCTGAAAACAACTGTCCTCCGCCAACCCGCAGAAAATAAGTTATTAAAAATTCTTCTAGCAAAAATTAGTTCATAAGAAGTTTTAGAAAAACAAGCTAGGGGAATTTTAACATGGGAATATAACAGGTTAAAATAACAGCTCTGATAACCCCCTTCTTGAAAGTATTTCAAGTAATCAATAGGTCTTGGGGCAGGCCAAAACTGGCGTAAAGAAAATGGCTTTGTAACTTCATTTTGCACTTCCGCTAACAGTATTAAACCCGCGGTGATTTCTTCCAGAAGCAGAGCGTGCTCTGGCACACAGCCTTTTCCCAACACGGGAAAACCTGCTCTTCAACATCCATGTAAACTCAGCGGAGCAGAATGCCAACATGCAGAAAAACTAATCTCCTGAGCTGTCACAACACACGCGTTGCACAGAGAGGGAGCCGGTGGTGGGAATTTGCTTTTTTAAACATCTTGGGCTTACAGCTTCAGTTGCCTCTTCGGTGGTTCGCAGGCTTTTTGTGGTGATCTATGCTCATTCATGAGGAAACTGAAGTTTTAACCAGAAAGGATTTCAGATGCTCTTTTGTCCAGCCCAGGCTCACTCCAGCATTTATCATGGCATTATGGCAATGTAAAAGAGAGATTTTTGATCTTACTGTCAACAAAATCAGATGGAAAACCTGAGCTATAAAGATCATTCTTACTTTAAATAAGGAGTGGACATGAAATCCTTCTCTTACAGGTGCACTTTACTACAGGCGTAGTTTTACAAGCCCTTTTAAAGTATTAATCTGCCTTCCATAATTGCCTACAAGTCTTTAAGGATGTGTGTGTTCTTACAGTATTTATCTATGTATCTATTTTCTATTAATCAAGATAAAATCTATTCCTAGTCCAGTCTTCAAGTTTTATCCACACGGGCAGAGTCCCAAAGATTCAACGGGTGAGAATCTAGCAATGGGGTTCAGGTCACAAAAATGAGCCCCAAATATTCCTGGTTTCAGTATGCTGCAGATAATTTAGTAAACAGAATTTTCCGTTTCTCCCTTATAACTGCAAAGACGACATTTCTGTGATTCTGTGATTTCAAACCCTGGTGCAGGCATCCTATATAACCAGTCCTCGCCTTCCCCAGAAGCATCTCCTCTTCAACCAATTGCATTTTGCAGCTGTAGTAACTAACTATGAAGTTACGCTCCGTTTATGCATGAAAAAATGAAAGCACTTGAGCAAAGAATACAAAGCGAGCCGTTCTCTTTGTTCCCCAGCAAAAAGGAGATAAAAGCGAGACTCCAAACCAGTCGATGTAACAGGATACCTGCTGCTTTTCGTCAGTGGCTGCTGCGCTGAATCAAGGGATCTCACAACCTGCCCTACCCTTCTGCAATTTTAAAATGTGGGACAATCGTCATTTCTGCGAATTGATTTGAGAACGGTGAGTCAGCTGTAAGGCTGGTGACTCCCCTCCTTACAGCATGCGCAGGAAACACCGCGGCCTTCGTGGAAAATAAAGCAGAAAGAAGCATTAACACGCACTGCGGGCGATGCGCTGCCAAACTTCAGGTTTAAAAAACAAAACAGAACAACAAACCCAAACCAACCTCCAATTGTCAGAGCAAGGTAAGAAACAAGCCACCTAAAATCATTTAGAACCCTTTTGATTTTTCAGTATGCCAAGTTTCAGCAGGAAAAAAAAGTAAAAATGAAGCGTGTTCTTTTTTTTTAACTAGCTGCCTTTAAAAAATGTTTAACCAGAACGGGTAAATGATCCAGGATTCCTTTCACAGAAATATGCAATTACCTTTTTTCCTGCCAAAATTAACTGAAATCAGGAACTCTGCCTAGATCAGCTATGATTCAATACCCTGTCAAAATAATCTCTAAGTAAAGATTATCTCCTGGAAAGATCTATTCAGGACAATAACACAGGACAACCTCCCTCAGCACGAGCCCCAGCTGACAGCAGGTTGTTCTCACGGCTGATGTCAGCAGCAGATTCCCAAGTCGGGTCAGGAAATCCAAAGTTAATGTACAGTCAGAAGCAACAGGAACCCTTTTTTCTCATCCCTCCCTTTTCAGATCCACGTTAAGTCACCGTAGATGATCTCTATGCAAAAAAAACGTACCAGCTGCAAAAGTCAGTTAGTGACAGTGCTGTGTGCTGAGCAGCTCAACCCAGAAGACACAAATCCTTGTGATACTTTATGTATCATCAACGGGCTTTGAAAAGAAACTGCCAGTTAGATTTCTTGGACCTAGGAAAACAGCACCAGCAAATTGGTCAAAGTATCCTGAACGCACCAATGTGTTTTTTTTAAAAAAAAACAAAACCAAACAAAAAGAAACCCCAAACCAAACAAAAAAAAACAAACCCCACCCCACTATCACCAAAAAACCTGATTATTGCCAGCCAACATCCAGCAAAAAAGTGATGCTGCTTAAAAAAGAAAAACCTTAAAAAAATGAATCATATTCTAGTCTAGCTGTAGATTAAAGGATCTTTGCCTGTGAAAAACGATATATCGAAACACTATATGCACAGGTTCATTACAGGGTGCTATTTCTGTCCTACTACTAAATACTCCAGGAGTCTCAGAAGGTGTTTGACCAGAATTCCCCCTATTCTCTACACATGTGCAAGTCAAAAAATGCACATCAAATTACAGATACTGGAGTAAGAACAGGCAGTAACCTATTCCCACAGAACTCAGACGGCACCAGGCTACTGCAACAATCCAGACGGATGTTCTGCCACACTCGGGAGGAATAACCACGACAAAAATTCAAGAGGTCTGGACAGAGGGTGAGCATCTCTTTGTCAGAGCCGAAGCCAACACTGACCTAAATATGCAAGTGCGAAGCAGGTAGTCGTCGTTTCATACACATGATGCATCCTGCATAATACCAGTCATGTCAGTGTATTTGTAAGTGGAAAAAAACACGTTTGTCAGAACTGTGGGAATAAATATAGGGTTTTTTCCCCTAGCTAAAAGGAGTTGTTGAACCTGAAGTGAAAGGCATCAGAAAACCCAGCCAAAGAGCTGGAGTTTGTTTGTATGAAGAGACCAAGAGGTAACAAGCCGTTACTGTACCTGCAGACTAGGGCCAGCAGCTGAAGGGGCGCAGCCCACACACACACACACCACAAAGAGCTTGAACCCTGCTCTTCCATTTCATAACACAGCTTTACATTTTAACTAAGTATACAAGCAGACTCTGGCTGCTCTGGGTGGAGAAAGCGAGCTGGGGAGCTGAGAGCTATACCTAATATTCTCTCGGTGTTATTACCCCGTGCCATCACCCTGGCCTCCGGCACCTTCAGAGCTCGTGCTGCAAAGCACGCCGGGATGCGACTGCATGACATTCTTGGCACCCTTTCAAGCCGCTGAGAACTTGCCACCCAAGGAACTTTGGTTTGTGCATGTCACACACGCAGCCTCAGAAGTATTTAACAACACACAGCTACGATAAAACAACCTACTGAGGGGGAAAAAAAAAACCAAACCACCAACAAAAAAAGTTACTGCATGTAAGCAGAAAACAAGTCACAAAGGGCACACAACAAATACAAAGCAGTATTTACTGCTCTGAAGACAGATCACTAAATACTGCAGACAAGTGGAATTAGGACATCCTCCTTCCTGTAACTTTTTCTGTCTTACCACGCCCAGAAAGGAGACCTAGAAATCTCCTGCTGGGCTGGAATCTTAAATCGAAAGAAATGAAATTAAATGATGTTTAAAGGCCATGGGAAAGCAACACAACCATGACAACTCCCTGTCTTTCAGCTGGCCAAACAACACAGGCTGTTTGCCCTATTTTTTTCTGTCTTTGACCAGTAAGTTTCTTAATACAGTCTCCAGATAATATTTACTATAGATTTAACCCATGTCACATGACTGCCTTATTAAAATCACATTTTAATTTCTGTCACAGGCCATATTAATATATTCACTTTAGGCATTTTATCACGACACCTGCACACACGAAACAGCGGGCTGCAATGGATCACGGAAAAGACAAAGATGTTGCTCAGATTGACGGACGACTACTCCCACCCCCAGAACCACCTTTCCCCTGGAGCCACACATGCTCTGAGAGTTTCCAGACAGCCACAGGCTCCTTTTAATTCTTGCCTGCAACTAAATAATCCATCACAATCGCTAAAAATATGTAGGTTTACATTATAATCCTTGTCTGACTGACGGAGACTGTGCCCAGCCCACAGTCGGTGTTACCACCTCACTCCTCGACCTATGTCCCTCTGTCCTCAGGCTTGAACTTCGTACAGCTAAGAATAAAAACACTAACCTAGAAAAAAACCCACAAGTCTTGGTTACAAACACATCAGTCTATCTATGCAGCAAACAGCCAACTCAGCAACCAACAGCTTACTACTGCTGGGAAGACGCCACTCAACCCTGTGCTCCCTGCAGTGGCTGTTAACTCGGCTGTGGATGGGTTTGGTGTTGAACTTGGGAGCAGCCGGCATGGCCTGCCTTTCCAGCCACGGCCTTTTTGAAACGTGGATGCTCCCTGGGAACGGTGGGACTGCTCACGCTCAAAATGAAACTCCAGGAAGCCAGAGGAAATGCTTTCTCAGCAAACAGCCACGGTGACGGAGCTCCATGCTGGGAAAGATTAAAGTCATCAAGGCCTTGAGGGTGAAGTAGAAAGCTAGCTCTTTGGCGTAGCTTTCCCACAATTAAACTTACACCGATGCAAAGAGGGAGGAAAGAGGGTGGGTGTGAGAATGTGCGAGCCCAAAGAGCCTCTGTTTTTTAACATCACCTTCATCGAGGCAAGCCTTCAGTCAAGAACCAGCCCCTGGGAGAAGTCCTGCTGCAGCCACCCCAAACTCCCACCTCCTCCCATCACACCGGGCTTCAGCCAAATTACTTCAAGCGCTATCAGGACTTGCCTGCAGAAGAACTGCTGGTCAAGGCTGCCGGCACTGATAGGCCTGCAATCACAATGACTTTTAAAAGAAAACAGCGGGGCAGAGTTCACAGCTACGAGAGAGGAACGGCTTGTTCGGTGTAGAAGAAAAATTGCTTTCAACCCTTTGGCCAAAATTAGCGTAATACTGTTAAAGTAAACAGCTTTTGCCAGTTATCGGCAGACAATCTAAATTAATATTGTGCAACTGTCACCTTAGAGCATATGAGATTTTAAAAAAAACAAACAAACAACACATTTTATTTCAAGACGGATGGGAGGCTGGGATGTCTTAACATCCTTGCGTTGCAGATGGAAAAATAAGGTAAGAAGAGGCCGATGGCTTTGCCCAAGGTCATTCAATGAATCACCAAGGAAGCACGCTGAGGAACTTGATCTCCTGGCTCGCAGGAGGCCAAATCTTTTCAAAATACCAAGAAAGTAACATTTAAAGGCAGTTTCATAAATGAGGACTGCACTGCTTTTGTGAAGGGATCTACTATGCATATTGTAAAAACACACCAACCCTACTCCAAATTACCGTCTACAAGCCAGGTGAGTGAAATGCCACTTAAAATGTAACCACTGCTGCACCCAAGGATGTCACTTTTTTTTTGCCTTAAAAGCACTGTGAAATGATTTTCTGGGAATAAACACTTCATAATACAGTTTTAAAAGCATTCAGCCTTAACTATACTGACACCATGTTGAACACTGGACATTTTTCAGAAGAAAAGCCTTTTTCATACATACATTAAAACCACTCCCAGGTTATCTCAGTCTTGCAGAGCTATAAATGTTTCTTTACCATAAAGCTGCTGGTAGATCACGGCAAACAGACCGGCAGAATCAATTCCATCTTCATCTTTTAGAAAAGCATCACACCTTCCCTTAAAAAGACAACCAAAACTATGGTGCTATTTTTATGCCCTACATCCCTGAGAGCTCTCACTCGTCTGCCACCTGGCCCCACACGCACCCATCGACTCCACCCTCAGCCACTCCTTACCTTCCGCTTCCCGGGGCCGCTCTCCCTGCCTGCGCGGGCAACAAGCCCCTCACCCTGTGCTCTGCCCTGCCAAAAGGCGTGTGAGATCATCGCCTCCCTCTTCAAGGCAGTGTTTTGTAGCGTTACATAAAATGCCATTTGTTGAAATTCCCGATTCGGAGCGGTTTTGAAATGGTGCATCCTCTCAACAAACAGAATTGTTCTTCAGATGGGAGTTGCAATGAAAAGCATGCCAAGATACACAGCTGATAAACAATGCCTCCTAAGTAAAACTGGGAACATGCGAAGCTTAACATAGAAATTCCATTTACAGCAGATAATGCTGGGGAAGTTCAGTACTTCTAAAAATGGTCACCATTGTCCGAAGAGCGAAATCTAAAAGAAAATGGACAAAGCGACCCTAGCTCTCCATCCCCTACAGCCTTTTAAAGAAACACCAAAGTGATGAAGGGAAAAATAATTTCAGAGTCTTTTTTTAAATACCCTTTTTTAGATGAACTACAGCAAAGTGGAAGATGCCCACGAGTGCTTTGTCAAATCGGAACGGTAGCTGTTATTCTCACGTAAAGAACTACTTAAAATGGAAGGCCTGGGAAAAAAAAAAAGTCATTTCTGTGATCTCAGGCAGCATGCATTATAAAAGAGAAGACATTTGATGAGTTGGATGTTAAGGATTAATTTGCCATTTAAAAATGCAGAGAACAGATGGATCTCTTGGCTAGGACTATATTTGAGAATGACTTCATTTTCTGCCCACATGCAAGTAAGAATACAACTAAAACTAGAACTTTGTGTGCGATTTCACATGGGTAGAAAACACTTCAGTCATAAAAACAAAATAGAAAGGACAATCTTTTGTATGAAACAGGTAAAACGCCATAGCCTAGTGAACGTATATCGTGTTGGTGGGGAAAACGTGTCTTTACATTTGTTAAGCAATTGTGTACCGTAATGGCAGCCTTGGAAGTTAAAAAATAAAACCAAAAAACCCTCTAGTATCGTATGACAGTAGTTTTTGTGTTTGTCCTTAAGAGTAACTTCTGAAAAACCACTCTACTGTAATGTAATTCAGCAGTATGTGTTATGATTTAGTGAGTAAACCTCCACATGGTCAGAAGTCCGGGACACTTTTGCTGACAGTCACCTTAAGATGTACATCCTCCTCCCCTTCCCAGCAAGCCTGGGAGAGTTCCTTCACATTAACTAGAGATTGTAAAGCAAGGGTGAGGACTTAATATATTTGTGGGAAAAATGCAAAAGTAGGGAAAAAAAGCAAAAGAAAAATGCCTTATGTTCTCACAACTCTCTGGACTGACTGCCTTTACATCCCTGGTGTCCGTACCACACGGCAGTGGCAGCATATAGTTACTACGGCTGGGAGAGGAGGCGCAGTGTGAGGCAATTCCGCTGGTACACTGGAGATTACGGACAGAAGTCCTCCAAGGAATTCCCACACGCAAAGCCTACGTGCCCCACCTCCGTGCTTCCCTTATGGGATTTAGTGCTGATGAAGAGCAGACTTTAAAACCTCAAAACCATAGCAGCACAGCAAGGCACAGCCTGCAAGCCACACATCCAGTGTTAATTAAGCATCTCCCTTTTTTCACACGTGATTTCTGGAAGTTACAGGGAAACTGCACACTAAAAAGCAAAACCAACGTAAACTACTGCTGAAATCATTGTTAGATAGCATCTATTTGTTGGAGAAACACAACAAGCCATTCCTCACTCCCCTCACCTCCGAACAAACAAACAGAAAACTTACAAGCCAGCATTTACCCAGCAAAACCCCGACTGGCGCAGGATGTCCTCAGCGCATTCCCGGACTCTGAGACAGGGATAAACAGAGCTCCACGCACGCTTAGAAATCGAAGAGGAATAGAATATTTGTACTAACCCGATAGCTTCCTTTCTGTGACTATTCATCCTTCACAATCCAGACAACAGGACATACCAGGCAGTAAACAAACATCGAAGGGAGGGACTAACTTCAAAGCAACTGTGTAAATCTTACATAATTTGAGGGTTTGAGATCTTGCAGCAACCTCTTACCAAACGAGGTGTCAGATGATACAAGGAGGTCAAACCTGTAGCAGCCGGAATAAGTAGGACACTTTGCATCTCTCAATCAGCCCAGCCAGGCACCATTTGTCCGTGGGGACCCGGTGCTGTTCATTCCTGGGAATTCGCTTTCAGGAGGAGAACAGTGCTTTTCTTTCACACGTTATCGCACTAGAAAAGCTTTCTACTCTCGAACAGATGAAAGATAATGAAATACGTGAATGCTCTTATTGCCAGGACCTGCTGGAGATGTGCCGTAATTATTCTGCTTTCTGAAGTGTTTGATGACGCCTTCGTTATTTTTCCCCAGGTATAAAAATGATGAAGATTTCTGGGCATCTGTGGAAAACAGAAGGCAACTGGAAGAAATGAGGAAATGGCTCTGAAAGCCACTTCTCTCTCACAGAAAGGATTCTCCAAAAGGTCCTTTTCCTGCCATCCTAGATTTTCAAGTGTCTTCTAGCCAAAATCATCGCTTTGAGTTAAATAAAGCAACTGCACACTGACCCCCAAATGTTTTTCAAAGAGAAATATTTGAAAGGCTCCACATTTCACTTTTCCAAACAGGAAAGAGGACTCGTGGTTGGAACACGAAGGGGTGTTTGTTTCTGAAACCCAGCAAGCATCGGGAAACGAAAGAACAGGTCTCCTGTAGCTTTGTTACAGGATTCTTGCAAGAAGGAAGGACTGACAGGTAAGTCCTGTTTCTTAATGCCACACACACACTAAAAGGGCTGATTTTGTTCTCGTGATACGCACTTAAATAATAACTCAAGGTTTTTATTAATATGGCATCTACACAGTGCACATCTCCCTCTTCCTCCTTTCGGAAACTCAGCTTTTGCTACCCTTACAGAGTCCAAAAAATTAGGACTATGTCCTGCACATATAAATTGTAAATGTGCTGCATCTGCTTCTCCGAGCGGCATTACCGCCTGACTGCAATGATCTGGTGGGGGGTATCTAATCCCCCACTAAGAAGCTGTCACACTTAAAGCCTTGATGCCATCATTAGTGGTTTCGGCACTCGCAGTGTCGTGGATGGCCTGCGCTTGATGCCTGGACGTTAAGGGCAAACCCAAGTGCATCAGTCACATAGTTAATTCAACAGATAAAGACTGAGGAATGCTATCCTTTTTATTGCCCCCGTAAGGTTTATTTACCATTAATTCACATCCCTGTGACCTTAGTTTAAGCACAGAGCATTCTACCTAAAGTTGTTTTTAAGGTTAATGCCCAGGTCTCACAGACGGGCCTTGAAGAGAGCTGTTCTCCCAGCCCTCGGGTTTTAAGGGAAAGGTCCTCCTTCCAAAAGCATCTGTGCCTCTGGCAGAGCCTAGAACAGTCTCTTTGGGAAAACCCCCAAATCGCTGTATTTGCAAGACCAACCTTGAAGATGTGAAAGGACGCTCTGTCTACACTTTAATGGAAACACGTACAACTGAACACAGGCGGCGGCTGGATTTTCCCTTTGATCATCCTAATGACTGCTATTTTTTCAGGAAGCGTTCAATACAGCCTTCCCCTTTTGCTATTCATCCCTCCATGTGAATATTCATTAGAAATTATTAAACTGCCCATTATTCCAAAGGTCTTGATGACGGGAATCCGCTCCCCCATCTTTTGGTGCCTGTAATGTATGTGCCTCCATCTGAGCTGTCTAGACTCCTTCATCATCACTGGAGACAAGCAGGCACTTCTAGGCTACGATCCCTCTAATCTATTTTAGCAATGATTCACATCCCGGTTGCGTTTCTCTCGAAGAAAAGGGAATCCGGACCATTCACAACAGTGGGAAGCACCCAACGCAGCCTATCGCGCTACACTGTTGCCCTGTTTTGTTTGGCTTTTTGGGGGTTTGATTTCCCCTCGCTCCTTCAGCATACAGCAGGAAGAGAAAAGGAGGCAGATTTCTTCCTGCCTTCAGGATCCCTCAGAATAAGCCTGGCTTCTGAGAGGTAACATGGGCAGCTTCAACTTTCCTGACCTCAGCTAATTCTTTCCTTCCCTCAGTCTACTCAAGATGATTAAGCAAAATACTTGGAAGGAAATCAAAGCCTTAAAAACACAATTAGAAGTGACCATTTTGTTAATACGCACACGCACAACCCCAAAGTCAAACCCAATCCACCAACACCACCAGACCTTCCTTGGGCAGCAGCATGCCCGCGGGAAGAAAATCAGTTTTTAGCGTTTAATGAACAGCCCAACACAAAACTCAGGAGGACAACGTCTCCCCTGACACTGGTGGGAGCAATGCCTTCCATACGGCTCGGGTTTTTCCCACTGCTCCTTCAGAACAAAACAAAAAAAACCAGGAAGACCTGAAATTGCCAAACCTTACACCAGATACTGGCTCCCGCTCCTGCAGTTGCCTACAGGTGACTTAGAAATGTTATGTTTAAAACACAGTAGGTCTTCGTCCCCCAGCAGAGGATAGAGGCAAGTTCACAAGGGTCTGGATTTAGCTGCCAGAAATCCTCGTACTTTCTAACAAAGACTCTGATCTAATTGCAAGAAGCCTTCACAGCATTAAAATAACAGATGCAAAACAAGAAAGTCATGTGAGACCATCAAAATAGTTATCATTGTTAATAAACCAGAGATATTTTCCTAGGACCCCCTTCCATTTGCACCCATTCCCAACATGACGTATTTTCATGACTCCCTTCCTAAAATTAATCTGGAGAAAAATGGAAATCTTTCTCTGCCTGTAAAAAAAAATCAAATGCACTTTGAATAAGCAGCAGTTACGCTTCTGGGCCCTGCTACAGAAACAAAGGCTGACAGACCAGATTCAGATAAACACCTACTTCTGCAAATTTAGGAAGAGGCTTAATTGCTTTGTCATTTAGAGCCAGCAATTACCCACTATTATTGGGAGTTCATGCAAAGAATACTATATATAAAATAAAAAAGCCACATAACAATCATCTCTTCAAGGATTTTACTGCACATTCATATAAAAGATGGGGGTGGGTTCTGCCAGAGGAGCTAGCGATGTTGAAACGTCTATTTTATTTCACAGCGGCATCCTAGCTGCTTTGTATCATGGCAGTGGCGGTGTTAGGATGTTGGAGCAGGCTTAAACCCCTTTGGGGGTGTTTGGGGGGCTCATTCCTCCAGCAGGGAAACTGGTGCTAATTTCTCAAGTGCTCAAAGCATCAGGAGCTGAAGAAAGGTTTCCAAAATTAAAAAACTACCTCAAACTTAAAGGCTGAGACTGAGAGCTCAGTTATTTCCCTCAGACCTCGCTCCTACCCAGGCGCAGCTGTTTCACTGCATAACCACAGCGCTTTCTTTCCTGCGCTGCGTGAGAAAAAAAAAAAAATCTTCACGCAAGAGCGAAAGCTGCTCCAGCGTTAGGGAGTTTTTTACTTTAAAAAAAAAAAAAAGGTTTTTTGTAGAAAGCTGAGGTATTTTTAACCGCCGGGTTTCCAGGGCGGCTGAGGGGCGGCGCGGGCGGCCCCGCCCTGAGGGCGGCGCGGCGGCGGGCCCGGCNACAAGGCGGGTGCTTCCCCACCCCCCGGCCCGCTTGTTGAGGGCGCCGCGGTCCCAGGGCTGCGCGTCCCCCGCTCACAAAGGCACCGCGGCGGGGAAAACAGCCGCCTTTCGCTTAAGCGCAGCCGGGTGAGGCGGATCGGCGCCCCCGGGCGCCTTCTCTCTCCCGACAACCCCCCGACCGTGCCGCCATTACAGCGCCGGGACGGACTCCCGCCGCCACCAGAGGCTACGAAGCGACCTAAAGCGGCGGATTTTCAGAGCGAGATAAAAATCTATTATGCAACGCACATTTTTTCATAGATTAGAGTATACAGATGAGGTAATGCGAGTTGGCGCCCTCCCCTAGCCGCTCTGTCAGCAGCTCGGCGGCGGGGCTCGGGCGGGGAGCACGGCTTCGCCTCCCGCCGGGCTGAGGTGACTGACGGGCTGGCGCTGGTTCCTATCCCAAGGGGACGGAGACACCATTTGCTCGCCAGCTGCGAGGAGATCTTAGAGCCCGGGCGATATATATATATATATATATTTTTTTTTTCCTCCTTCCACAGGAGGATCTATTTATGTGTAAACATGTGTGTGAGTGCCTGTACAGGTAGTCTTTTTTTGGCTGTTTTTGAGAAGGGTTTGCTTTCTCTGTCTTGATCTCTTCAGCAGAAAAGTATCTCCTCTCTCTTCAAAGCTATCTGAAAATTTTCTGCCTGTGCTCTATTTCAAGAAACTTGATGTACTCCCAAGGGGGGGGTGGTTAAGAGGGTGGTCTAGGTTGTATTTAGATAGAAGCAGTGCAGGGTGACATGCACAGAAACACAAGAAAGAACAAAGTGAAAATGCTCAACAGCTGGTAACAAAAACCTGAGAATATCTGAGTTGGATTTTTTTAATTTTCCTTTCCCTAATTCTCATCTCCCTGTACAGAGAGAACATCAAAGCAGTGCATCGTTCTGTGTGAGCAAGAGGTAAAGAGCGGGTGTTTCACCTTTAGAGGATTTACTGTTGCTTTTCTGGTAGCTGAAAAGGAGGCTTCCTACTCTACAATTTTTTAATTATTTCTTTTTTCTTTAAATCTTAACCTGAATTTTTTCTTCCCATAACACGCAGGAGCGTGCTCAACCCTGTCGTCCTACCAGAAGAGATTAAAAATATTCTCTATGGTGCAAAATTTATGTAGAATTATTTAACATCAGCCAAGGCCATCTCACAGACTGCTAAATAAAGACTGAACATTTAACCTCATTCTTTCTGATTTTTCAGCCGTCCCCAGCAGAGGCATCTCTCAACCCACTCAAAAACCCTAAATCCCATTCTAAGTCAGTGATTCATCACTTGCTGGCAGACAAACTTAAGCGGAAAAGAGATGGAGACAATGGTAGGGAAAGGTTTGCATTATGTAATGAAACTAAATTCACTTTTTTTCTCCTTTCACTTCAGTTGTTTAAACAGGCGAAGAAAGTCCCCAACAAAACCAAATACACTGCAGCCTCCATGGGAGGTTTCAGGGAGCCTGGTTTTCCCATGATTAAAATTCTCTTGGCAGTATTTTTCATCAGTTTGTTTCAATATTAAGACACATAAAGTAACACATACATATTCCTTTCCAACTGTAACTCACTGCTCCAGAAAGAATTTAATCACAGAGAAATCTAAAATTAAAAAACAATCCCTAATTGCTTTATGAAAGCCTTCCCCACTTGTCTTTACAACTTGAAGTACAGCTATCACAATTAGCGAAAAAAAAACCATTTTCAGACTTTTGTACGTGCAACTTCTTCCCATTGCTTTCATTCCACACAACAGGAATGATTGTGTTCCCCCCGAATCCTGATGAAAATAAAATTTCAAAGATCAAGTTGCCTTTTTTTTTAAACTCCGGAGCATAATCTTGTTTACATTACAAGCTATAGGAAGTTATTCATCAAACTAGTAAATCTTCCAGAGTCCTCGACATCAGACAACCAAATCAGCACTCTTAAAAAATAAATTTAAAAAAGGAAGGCAAAAGGACATCTCAGGTCACTTTTTTTTGTAAATTTAGACACAAACACATGTGGTGTTCACACTTCTACGTTCTGGAAATCACCTCTAGGAAATCTAACACTTCCGCCAGGGTTTTGTAAATAAGTTTAAATCCCATCTCCACAAGGTACTTTGCCAGCTTTTAAGTGCAAAACGTCCCACTGCTCAGTGCCATGTGGTTCCATACGTCGCTGCAGCGAAACTTTAAAAATAATCACTAACACATGGAACAGTAAGGGACGTGTAACGCCATTTGACATTACAAAACTGAATAAAAATGCACAGGGCCTTTTTTAGAGCATTACAACATTCTGACAAGCAGCCTAGAAAAGGTGGTTTCCTACCACAAAAAAAAAAAAGGGGGGGTGTGGGTATGTATTTTTTTCAGTAGTTTGGGCAGCACACAAACAGAATCTCGTTTGATTCCTATGGGATCGCACAGCTTCCACGCATATTGAGCTTCTTCCATGACACAGGACAGAAAATATGTTGGCTAATGTTGTCATCTGTGGTGCGTGTTTGAACCAACAAAATGGGGAAACTAAGGCAGAAAAAGAAAATACAATTTTTGAGGTTTTTTAGTCTTTCAAGGTGATTTAAAAAAAGAACAAAACCAAACACCAACCCAAAACTGACCATTTTCTGTAACAGGGGTAGGGATGAAAAGTCTCATGTCAAGAAACTTCAACACACACACACTCTTCCTCAAATTATCGCAGGTGACGTCATCAGTGAAAGCAACTCCCACAGGAAGCGTTAACCTCCCCCAGCTTCCCCACCTCCCCCAGCGGGCCACTTCTAGGAGGCCCCAAAGTGCAACAAATAAAGCCCTTCTTCAGGGAATTTTTACTGTGTTCTTTTGGGTCTTGGCTTCTAAATTACTCCTTTGCAGCTCCCGTTACAAATCTCCTGTAAAGGCTCAGCTGAGACCCGATATAATAAACTCTGAACATTTACAAAATAAAGGCTGTTTTCTTTTTTTATTTTTCCCCAGCATCTGCAGAACGTCTTTCCTATTGTCCAGGAAAATCATCTCCATGTAATCAAAGTCACATTTACTTCACGCAGCTCTTTACAAACCACAAGGAACAAAGCCCAAGCTTCTCCCTCGCCACCTTTCTGCTCGTTTTTCATAGCACCTGAAGGACGGACAGTGCCACGCGCAAAAATTGTTCTGAATGTTTTAACATCCGCGAGTTTGCACAGGCTCCAGTGTTTGTGCCCAAACGTTCACCGTAGCGTGGGTGAGCGACCCGCCTCTCCAAGGAAACACAATTTGTTTTGCCTTTTCCACCCTGCCAGCTGAGAAACAGACACAACAAGGTTCGAGTGACAAAGTTCTTTGAGACATACAATTTCGGAAGAATTCAGTGTCATAAAGACCTTAAGAATTTCACAGCATCACAAAATTGGCCATTTCCCTTATGATAAAACCCCAGGAGGATTCTCCAGTTTGCTGACCCCTCTCAGAAATTCTATGGAAACTGCAAGAACTGATTCTTCTTCAGGCAATAACAAACCGTCCTTAGTTCTTCCAGATAAATCCCATTCTAGAAAAGAAAAATACACAGGGACTTTGGTGAATCAGGCTGGGGGTGACACGCCAGAATCTCCTACCCTGTTTATGGAGATAACTAGGGACAGGACAAGGGGAAATGGCTGCAAGTTGCGCCAGGGGAGGTTCAGGTTGGAGATGAGAAATTTCTTCTCGGAAAGGGTGGTCGGGCATTGGAACAGGTTGCCCAGGGAGGTGGTGGAGTCACCGTCCCTGGGGGTGTTTAAGGACAGGATGGGTGTGGTACTTAGGGACATGGTTTAGTGGTTAATAGGTGGGGGGGGGACGGTTGGACTGGATGATCCTTGAGGTCACTTCCAACCTTAATGATTCTATTCTATTCTATTCCATCCTATTTCTGCCTGGTCTGGGTACCTGAAACCTGAATGTATCTCTCAGTGAGCAGGAGCACCTCCCCAGTAAAAAGGGGGCGAAGTAGCTTTCACTCACCACAGGGTGTGAGGGACTTAAATAGTTACACTGCTAAATTCAAAGTGTATTAAAAATTAAACAAAAGTCCACTGGTGCTTTAGAAAGACTTCAAGGCCAGGTGGGGTTTTGCTTTACAAAGACAAGACATGGTTAAATGTTTATTATAATCTAACTCGTTGCTTAGAAACATGTAAAACTACTTTCTGATCCTTCAAAATGAAATACGCTATCCACCAGATTCTATTACTTGCTCTATTGAATTTGAATTTACGGTATTAATAAGAAAAAAATTGTTTATTTCCCTTTCCTTTCCGAGTACCATCTAGTTTTCCATTACTACAACTAGAAATTGCCAAGAAAATGAAATGCTAAAGCACAGCAGACGCTGCTTATCTTCTGATTAAATAGTAAAACTTTGTTCCACTGGGATCATATTTAGTCCTCTCAAATTCACAGCAGTATTTCATCCCGTCTCACCATCCCAACAATGACATTTTATAAATATTACGAGTTTCTTGGACTCCCTTCTATCCATTCTGCAATGAGCAAAGGAGCACCAGAAGAGAGGGGCTTTTCCTGCTTGCGAATTTTTTTTTTTTATTTTTAATGCCTTAAATGTAATCAGGCCTCACTTCAATTCACCATCTCTAGGGGTTTTCTGGAAACCTCTGGAACTCTCACAAATTTTTTTAAGCTGTACTAAGTGTGAAAATCTTTGACAAAGCGTTGTCTTTATCTAAGAGTTAAGGTCTCATCGACAGAAAGGTGTTAGGAATGAACAAACAAGCCTTTAAAGCAGCCTAAAAGTCCTCTCCCATGTTTGAGAGGTGCCGCTCTCCAGCCAAGACAGGACCTGGATTTCTAAATCCAGGAGGAGAAAACAGTAATTAGAAGTAAATAAACCTTTGCACGGTTCTTTAGACATCGGGGGGTGGGGGTGTGATTAGAGGAGGAGAAACTAATTTCGTCATCTTCCCTTCTGCACCCTCTCCCAGTGTCAGCCCATCTAACCCATCCAGAAGGTCCAATGTTCAAGCAGGTTAAAATTTTATGAGAATAATTACCTCGATTAGAGAGTTACCACTGGTAAAATTCCATTCTCAGTGATAATCGAACATAAAGTATTTATTATACTGATATGTTTATTTACTTAATGAATATTTTCAGTTTTGGAAAAGAACTGGTATGCAAAGGAAATGTTCCCAGGTCTGGAAACCCTTCTGAAGGGCAGCGCTCTTCACCAAACAGCATAAAACATTTACAGTTATGATGGTGCCTTCTTGGTTTCTACTCTTAGGGTGAATTTACTCTTAAAAAGCTAAAATCTGGGAGACATTTCAACAAAGAAACCCAGTGATTAGCTCTAGTATGCTTTCTTTTTCCCTGGTACGTGGTTTCTAACTCCACAAAAATACAGAATTACCGCAGCTATTACAGAACCAAGGACATGGGCGTATCGCTAGAAAATGCGTTCTTGGATTTATTTCTGGTTTTAATTCTTCCAAGTCTACAATTTTTGCTGTGAGGCAACAGGAAAAATGGAAAGGCAACATATCCACCTTTCCAGCGGTGATGGTGACGGGGAACGAGGGGAACTGCACAATGCTACTCATAATTTCCCCAAGTATTTTGAAAGTAGTTGACCTTAAAATTTGCTTATTCCCTCACTTAAGCAAATAAAGCATTGGGCGTTCTCCAGCCACGCAGGCAGCAGCCGGGGCGCAGCAAGGCCTCGTGTCCCCACATCCCCGCTCTGCCTAGCTAGCGCCTTATGGATGCTGTGCAGACCCACCATGGAAAATAATTAACGACGGCAACAGCATTCCCCTCGCATCTGTTTCGTGCCAACTCGGTCTTTTTACATTTCACACCGGTTTACTTCTACATCAGTGAGTAACGCTTCGCCACAAAACACCTTGTATTTCACAGCCCAGGCTCGCAACTCCTCGCCATTCCTCGGAGAACGACCCACAAAGCCCGTGGGACGGTTGCTTTGGGTCAGGCAACAACCCGCAGCAGCCTTACCTGTCGCTGCTGGTACTGCTGCTGCTGCTGATGGAGTCACTGCTGGAAGATCTGCTCCTGGATCCGCTGCCACTGGGGGAACGAGTGGGTCTGGATGCCTGGCTGGCCAGCCTCTGCGGGGACTGGGTCCTGGACTGGGACGAATGCGGTGACCGACTCCTGCTGTGCTGGTAATTCCTCTCTGGCCTTCTGCCTCGTACCTCCCGTGTAATATCATCCCTGTAGATATCCCTGTGTACCACACTGGGCAATGTAAACTGCTCCCGGGCCCTAGGTTCGTAACGGGGGTCGTGAGCATCAAAACGGTTTGGACTTCGACTCCGAGAAGTATAATAGAGCCCGTGTTGTAAAGTCCGCTCTCGAGGATCTCTATAGTAATCCTGATCGTAATGTCTCGTCCGATCAAATCCTCCCGTCCCCCGCTCATGGTGTCCATAGGCACTATGTTCATAAGCACGCTCCCTGTTATCTGAAGCCCTGCATTTAGGAAGGGGGAAAAATATTTCATCAGAAAGGGGAAAGCACAACTACAAGCAAATCATGCAAACAGCACTGAACTTATTTTTGTGACTGCTTCTCCACTAAACAGCAGTAACCTAGCAAGCAAACACTGACAAAAACATTTTACTTGACTCCAAAGTTATATTCATATACGATAAAGCTGAGCAATCATTTTGTTTTAATCACAATATCAGGCTTTCATGACCAGCATCTTGCCTGCACAGGAAAAAAATACTGCTTTCCAGTGCAGAATCCTTTTTTAAGTTGCATTTTGGTTTTGTTTTTTGTTTTTTTTTTCCTTTAAATTCAATGAACAAGGAAAACTTCGTACTTGTGAACATCACAATTAACATCATCCCTAACACACCCCCCCTCATTTTTTGCTTAAGAGCTTCGGAATTTTTTTCTGGAATTTGGTAATTACTGGAGCTCTTCTAATTATCCTTCTGCAAAAATGGCATCACAAATTGAGCTGTAGCCATGAAAGCCTCCATGCAAAGCACGACCCAGAGGTAAGAAGCTGCTTTCAAAAGGGGTAGCACAACCCATAGAGAAGGCCCAGAAAATTAGGGGTTTTCTTGTTGCTGTTCTAAAAGATTTCATCCTCTTAGAGGGAATTTTGCTTTTATCAGACTGCTACATTCAACTCTTGCCAAAGCTGCATTACCTCAGAAACATCTTCGTTACTTATGTCAGAGTATTTAAACTGCAAGGGTGCAGGTCCCAAAAAGATACTAAGACCCTAGCAAGGAGAGTAATTACATTTTTCAGTAGATGTTTTTGTTGAGACTGCTATTGTTACTGCAATCACAGAATTGCTATCTTCACGCTACTTCCACGTAGCTACAGTCCATTTTGTTTCAGTATTTCAAACATTTTGTATGTCAATTGAGAAAGGCTCTATATTCTAAGGAAGTTAGTGTGATCTCTCAAATAAAGAGATAGTAAAACTGACAGGTAAAGTTCAAAGAACATTACAAATAGTTTAGTAGTCTAATTTAGACAAGTACCACGACGGTATGTCTAAGTTGCAGCCACAAAATGACAGATCAAGAATGATTACGTTGAATGTTTA
Source organism: Psophia crepitans (assembly GCA_013399095.1). Lineage (NCBI taxonomy): Eukaryota > Metazoa > Chordata > Aves > Gruiformes > Psophiidae > Psophia > Psophia crepitans. The sequence goes on from VWZZ01006478.1 coordinate 45,769, forward strand.
AAAAATACTTGCAAAATTCTAAGTATGTCAGGGTAGCCAACGTTAATTTGAAAATTTAATTATCCATCTTATGAAGGACATTTCAACCTTTTTCCCCCCTCTCAGCCTTCTCTCTCAGATTTTTCCTTCAGAATCGATTATTAGTCACTTCAATCCCCTGAATTCTGATAACCCAGCTCTGCCTTGTGCTTTCTCCTCCTCTCCTGCATCACGGGTCTGTCTTCTATTTAAAATGGCAGAAATATTTCAGGTATCTCTTCTAAACTGAAAATGGAATTTGAATCTTTTCCCATTAGCATCTTGGGAAGTTCCTCCCATTCCTTCTCCAACGAATCACTTGATCCTTAATCCTCTATTCATCCTCTGTTGTTAAGTTAGAACTCATTTTCAAGCTTTCCACAGAGCTAGTTCATGTTCTAGCTGCATTTTTTTCTCTCAAATTATATATAAGAAACTACCTAAGCAGTGCAGCAGAATGTCATTAAACTTGCATATCCACTTGAAATTCATTGTTGCCTTTCTATTTCCATTCTCTCTTGCTCGCAACAATGGCATTTTGAAAGGTATTTCAGGATCTGGCACAGAAACGTCTTTTTTTTCCCCCCCCCCCTTTTGAAGGACCAAGATCAACAATTTTATAAACGATTGCATTTAGCATCCTACAAAGTGTTAATCAGTGACAGCTGATTTAATGAGGTAAGAGAAAAAGCAGTAATTTCTAGAGGGTTACTGCTATGTAACTGACATAAAAGAACAAAGTCCTTATCCATGAAAAGGACACAGAAGACAGACAGAGGAGCTAGCAGAGCTGAAAATCTAATGGCTACAGTGCTTTTTTGATTTATCTATTAGTACTAAGTACTACTGGAGTTAGTGGAAAGAGAGGGTTTGACTTGGGTTAGGAGAGGTGCTAATATACACAGGGCAGGACATACCAACCTTTTCCAAGTGTGGAAACACGACCTATATTCCCAATTAAATCTAGGGAGAGAATTGTGAACATAACTTCCCCAATTTTGGCCCCTCTTACAGGGGTAATCCACCTTCTTAATGGGCAAGGGTGTCAAATGATATTTTAGATGAACCAACAAGAAAAAAAAAAATCTTAGTGGCAAGACAAAAAAAAAAATTCCACGGGAAGGAAGTAGTCCCAGACTGAAACCGTAACTCTGAAACCCCCAGACTTCTTTTCTTGAGACAGTAGGCACTTAAACAGATCCATTATTTTAATTTCCAGCCCTATGTCTGAATCAAGCAGCTGGTAGAAGATCACCCAATGCACGAGGCACTCATCACTGCTGGCCAGCAGGCATCCTCTCCTCTAGCCGCCTTTGTAACCATCCAGCCCAGTCATTTTTCACTGGCGTATCCACAAACTGGCATTAGCACCACGTCCTTAAAACTAGAGTATGTTTAATGTGGAGCAGCAAAGAGCTTTTTGAGAGACTAGATAGTAATCCACTCCCCATGGCTACTGGCGTCTTGACTGTATACCATCCAATAAATTCAAGGCAGTAGTTCTTATCCCACCATTAAAAAAAAAACAAAAAACACTATAATTTCCAAAATTTAGTAATGTCCATCATCTCTTTGCCAATACCATCAGAAAGAATAATCCCAATAACTTGGAAATGATGTAGATCCAAAATGGAAACATCACAAGCTGCCTTCGGTCTTCTCCATCCAAGCGTTATTTCCATGGCTAAGTGGTGTCTGTAGAATCCAAGGGGCTGCATCATTAAAGTCTACTAGAAATTTTGTGGTGACAATCCAATTAACATACCAACTGCGTATAGCGAGAACTGAGAACTAGGCATCAAGCTTTCACGGAATTTTAGGTTCTAGTATTCCGAAGATACTCCATAGAGGACTTCACCATATGTTGTAGAGTAAGATAGCTCCATCTGGCAGCAGGGATACATCCGAGCAAGGCCTTAATATTATCCAAGACATGGAATCGTTACTTCTAGAAAAGAGTAACTCCAATATCGATGCTGGCCAAAGGAAATCTTCCATCTTAAAACCACCTTATTTCAAGTGTAGATATCCAACCAGCTGCAGAAAACATCCTCTATGGATCCACAAGGTACCAGCCACTGGGATAGAAATCACTTCCGTTTCCAACCCAAAATAGGAAACATAGATAATTCCCAAAATTTTAAATCCATCTGGGGGCCCTAGATACGAGTTTGTGTTTCTCACCATATCAAATACAAAATACCTGCCTAGAGAAACCTTGGAACTTACCCATCAAGTCTCCGCTCATAACGTCCTTCCCGTGCATGAAGCGATGGCGGGGGGCCGTAAGTGGGCCCCCCCCCACCTCCTCTGAACCCAGAAACCTCTCTACTACGAGATGCTATGGAAACTGTATCATCCAATCCCCGAGCAGCACTGGGAATGGTTCCTGGTTCATTATAATCCGTCCGTAGGTCTCTATCTCCCATTTTGTTGACAGAGTTGTGTGCCTTCTGCGCACTTTTGATGTCCACAAAATCCACAAACGCTGCCACTCCGCCTTCCGACCCCCGCTTAGGGAGTATTTTGACACTTTCGACACGTCCATATCTGGAAGAAAAGCAAAGCAGAGCACATATATTAGCACTGGTAGAAAAAGACGGTGTTTAATAGCATTGCCTCCTGCAAAATCAACAGTAGTTTCAAACCGTTTGCCCTTCCCATACAGCAGGAAAATCAATCTCAAAGCACAAGAGAGGTTGGAAGATGAGTTTTCAAAAAGAGAGAAAAGCGCCATTTAAGCTTTCCATCGTTATTCTCAACACTCCTCTCGGTCGGTGAGCCTACCATGACATCACCCTTTTTTTAACAGAGCAACAGCAGCTGAAGAAATAGAAAGGTATTCGCAATTAGAGCGGCCCCTCTCATTTTCAATCTGCCGAGCAAAACATAATTAAAACAAAACTGTGTCACAACAAGTAGAAATAAAGACATCCCAACAATTTTCTTCAGAAAAAAAATGACCTTGACACAACAATTCCACTACTCCGATCTATCCTTAATCCATCTGGCGCTAAACCAAGAGTCTGATCCCCGTCCCTTATCTCGCACCCGTTGCTCTACCACAGCCTTGCAGGATGCTTTTGCAGCATGACTGACACAGGCACCCCCGGACCGGGGTGCTTCTGGCGTTCAACTTTACACCCCTCGCCGTGGACCAAGCCGCAAAACAGGCACGCCAAGGAAAGCCGACAGGAACGTGACGCCACCCTACTTAACGTATGTTAAGTAATTGCAACACAGGCACTTAAAGGATGAGTAAATGTCTACATAAAAATTAAACCAAACATGTTTGCGCACACAAGAAAATACGATGTTAAAATGTTTTAAAATAACCTGCATCAGCTCATGGCAGAAAGGACAGAATGGGAAGCACGAACACAGCGATGTTTTAGAACAGCCGAGACAGGCAGGGCACATTTCAGTTGCTCCTGTCTCTCAGCCAAGAGATTCTGAGCAAAACAACCAAGGGCTTTTAACTGCATTTGTTAACCCACGACAGAAACAGGCAAGAAGTATATTTTTGAATGTACTGACAAACAGGAAAGGGATGCACAAATAAAAAAACTCATCAAGAAGTTATTTGTGAACTCTATGAAGAATTTTTGCCAAAACTATTATCTATTCATGAGGGCAGCACAGCGCTGAACAGATGTAAACAGATCCTAAACAAGGAAGCCGTTTTCAGCTATATACCCAGGAAGAAGCTAACACGATCGCCTGTCTGAGGAGCAAATGCTGTCAGAACCTGTGTCTGACTCCGTTTGACGTCTGGCTTTCCATACACCTTAAAATTTCATCATTGTTGTTGGATGACTAATCCTTAAACACGATTTGAAAACCTGCCTCGCTGACTGTTGGCTTCTCATTCCAACCTGACCTACTGTAACTTGTATATAACCTGGTTTGGATTTAGATCTCGTGTTCCTCTGGTCTATACTCCACTGAATTTGGCCTGCCGTCCATTAAGGAATACGGGTGCAAACAAGAGCACCTTGCAAGTCAAAAAGCGCCCTGCTAGGCCTAAAAACACAAGGTCGTGTAAGGGACATATTTTTGTCCCTAAGCTGCCCAGAGCAGAATTTGCCGCCTTTATACTCGTGGGTACAGCACGGTGATGTTATTTCTTGGGATCTCCTAACCTGTGATACCAACCTGATGCACTGGTTGTTTTTTATTCTAATTAAATGCTGTAAGGAACAAATAACAGCGAATGGTACTGCAGGAAAGACACTTCTCAACGTTTGTGCTCGTCTGAGGCTGGGTAAGGTTATCTTCCCTTGAAGACAAGGTTCAGAAAGACCAGAAAAGTAGAGGATATGGTTAATAAAATTTGTGAGATGGAAAAAAAATGGCCTAATTGAATGTGGCATGTGTAAAGAGAGAAGGAACAGGGAAGGAAGAAGGGGAAAGGAAAACAGGAAAGAGCCTGTTTGAAAAAAATGTTCATGCCATGAATGAACATGATGAAAAATATGAAAAATAATTAGGTATCCTAGTTAGCATCACCCTTCGGCACATGGTTTGGTGCCAGTTCTCTACAGACAGCAAAGGAAAGATGTTGCACCAGGACTGCACGCTCCAACTCTCATAGCCATTCAGTTTTTCTTCTAAATCGTGTAGTTACAGAAGTCACTGGTTAGAACACGCACTCTGCTTTTGCTCATTGCTCACACGTTGCCAGCGTCTGCCAACACGAGCCCAGTTTGCCTACAATCTTCGTGAGGGGAAAAAAAAAAGTAGTATCTTAGCATCACTCAGAACCCCTAAAATCCTAACTGACCTTCTGACTGCCATCACCACGGCCGACTGCGTATGAAGTGCTGCGGCAGTTACATCAGAAACGAGCTCCGACAGACTCTTCCCACTCACCACCCTGACAATCCATTTCCTCATTCTCAAACTGTAACACGTACATGTTGTTGTAACATACACACAGACCTCAATTATTTTTCTTTTGCTGCAGAAGATCCAGAAATGCGTTAGAATGCTCAAATATTCAAGCTAACGTTGCCCAGAAAGCGCGGAAGATACAAAACAACGCTGTAACGTGGTCCCCGTGTACCAACAGATTCACCCAGCAAGCGCACAACTCTTGCAGCCGGAGCTTGATTTTTATATTGGGAAAAGCGTAATATTATTTTTTTTCTAAGTAAGAAAAGGATGGGGGAGGCTACTACTGTATTCCAGTGCAGCCATGGTCCTAAATCACCCCACTTGGAGACAGCGCATTTTAATCCGTTCATTATCCAGATACATAAATATACGCTGCGCTGTGGTGTCCTGCACCGTACCCTTGACGAGCCCCAAGGATAATCTGTGACAATCGTCTTTGCTGAAAGCGAGGGAGGCAGACGGGGGAGGAGAAAGGCAGCAGAAGGGGGGGGGATGAAAGAAAACCGAGAAGGAGAGAACCCTGAGTATTCAAGGACAGCTGCTGAAGAGGAAGGTTTGCATTTTCCGTGCCCCAACGTGGTCCTGTGATTACACACATCCTTCGGTCCCCCACCGTGAAGATTAATCTGTCTGGTGATCCGACCCAGCCCCACCCGTTGGCGTCTCTCCGAGCTGCTCCCGTCTTGGCAGATGCTGCCGGGAGGAGGACTGCATCGAGGAGAGAGGAGGGGAGATCTGCAGTGCTGCATCACCAGACGGGTTTACTGCAGCAGAATAATACATTACAAGGGAAAAAAAAAACCACACAAAAACCCCAATACATTCCGGAGGGCCGGGGGAGGAGAGGCAGCGATAACGCCGCGTTTTGCTACGCGGATTGCAAGCTAAAGCAAGATGGAGGCAAACGCACTCCGAGGAGCAACCTTTGTCCGGATGCTGAGGGCTGGGAAGAGAGGACAAAAGACAAGGGGAGGCATCACCGCGACCTTTGGTAATATTCGCAGAGCGGCCCCTCTCAACCTTCACCTCCTATCTTTATACCTGTGCGTCAGCCTTTTCCAAGAAGGCTGTTTTGCAATCGCTGGCAGACCGAACAGAAAACAAAGAGGCTTGTTCGCTCAGCTCCGAATCCACAGACCCTCAGGAAAACAAGGCTTTTTAGTGCCTCTTCCCGTCTGCAACTCATGCCGATTAATCATTAGCTCCATACTGTAATGAAGGCGGCTGAAGCCATATTTTCAGAGGTTTACAGTTCAACCAGCAGCAGAGGAAACGATGCAAGAGCTGTTATGTCACCGAGCCCCTCCACCAGCACAGCACGATCGCAGCACCCAGCTGCAAGCACAGACCTAGCAGCGCTTTCAGAAAAAAAAAGAAAAAAAAATTTGCTCAATAATCACTGCTCAAACAAAGCCACGCTAATCCAGCTTTTCAGACAAAGAAAAGGAATTCGTAATTTAAGCATTATCGGTTTATTCACTGCAGATCAAAGCACCTCTATAATCAAGCAGCTGAAATGTCTCTGGGCTCTTGGCATGGCTGCTCGGCATGTTTCTCTGGCTTGCCAGTCCTTCCTCCTCCCCAGCTCTTCCTCCTGTACCGGCAGACAGTGTGGCCGGGTTGGGAAACGCAGCCTCCGCCAATGCAAGGCTGGGCTGGTTCCTCCTCCCCAGGGGCAACGTGTCACCCAGACACAGCCAAAGTCATCCCTCACCCCACAACTTTCCCTACGCGGGGTTATCTGCGCCCTCGCCTTTCCATTTCCCATTTCATCCCGGGTGCTTGCTCCAAACACCCCTTCTTCTGCAGTCTCTGCTATTCCCAAGCAAAAGCATTTTAATCAAAGGATGGGCTAGGAGAGAGCTGCCCAGGAAATGGTCAGTAAGCAAATGTTACCATTTAGCGGCAGTATTTTATAAACTGATTAGGATCTTTACAGGATGATACAGATAGGACAGGAAAAGGTAGGTCGCAATCAGGGAGATTCGCTTTTTTAACTGAAACCGAATTCCACTCGAAATCACATTACCTCCCTGTTTCTCATGCTGAGCTCCCCCGAGCTCGTGAAGGCCTGCTGCACCCAGCTGCCTTCGCTACTGCAGAATCCTGCAGGTCAGCAACATCTCGGTCTACAAAAACTTCACTACATTTTTATTTAGAAGCCGGCACAACGTTACACTCCAGCTACTACTACTAAACGCCAGACACGTTGCAAGATCAAAAATAAATAACGCAGGAGGTTTTTTGTGCTTGTTTCTGCACTGCTCATTAAGAGCGCGATTTGTCAAGACATCCTGATACAGCAGGACATCTGAATATTTTGCGCTCGCTTGGATTCCCTTTGACTAAAGCCAGATACCTTTAGCCATCTGAAAAGCAGGGATGGTTTTTCCGTGCCACACTCAGACTCCTTCCTCCTCCATTATTATATAACCCAGACAAGCCCCAGCCTGCGTTATTCAGTAAAACGCTTGCACAGCTTGAAGCTTTTCTTGGTCAATCGCATTCCTCTTGCTTTGTTGTTATTTCGTAACAGAATAACGTGACCTGATATAATACTTCTCCAGATGTCTGTGTCTCTTCTCCTCACTGCTAACTCCAGATCAGCACAGTGCCCCATGCAAGGGGCTGCTCCAGTCCTGTGTTTCTCCTTGCACAGAGCAGATCTGCTCCAGACACAGGGAAACACAAGATGGCCAAACACAAAAGCAGGTTGCCATCACCAGCTCCGTCGGGGTTTTTATCCAGGTCGTCGAAGGCTGTCGAACTCCTAGAACATCAGTGCTGGGGTTTAATGCTATAGTGGACATCCATTTCACAGTCCGAGAAGACAGCCCACCACAACAGCACGTGCATCTCCTTCCCATCCATGCAATACACAAAACACCACGCCAGAAGAACAGCAAAACCAGCAGTCTCACCAGCAGCAGGACACTGAGCCATCCTGAAGAAATCCTGCTCAGAGTTAAGCGCCAGCTTCCAATATCACCAACCCACGACGTGAACCACTCAGTCAACATCTCCCTCCCGCACCAGCACCAAAAGCGGTGCTCAGTACTCCCCACTATGGAAGTTCCTAAGCCAGCAACGCAAAGGGCCTTGGGTCTGCGCACAGGCACTTGCCAAGAATAAGGGTAACTGATGACAAAGCGGACATTACCGTGAGAAAAAAACCACACATATAACAGTTATAACACGCTTGGCCTAAGAAAATAACATACCACCATGTTCCATGCTTCTTATTCATTACAGCCACATACTTTACTTGCCACGAAAAATATACACACTTGTTGGGTTTTTTTTTTTAGAAAGGGAATTTCATATCAAGAGTGGTATCTCACCACCTTCAGACCAGAGGCACACAAGTCTTTGGAATTACAGTCTGTTTCAAGCAATGCAGAGTATCAGTTCAGAATCTGGCAATATCATAGTGCCTAGCATGGAACTAGACTTGAGGGCTTACAGATACAGACGAATGAAGGAATCTCAACAAAAGATACTCAAAAACACACAGGCTCTTTCATAAATACACTAACTGAGGTATGTGCCAGCAAACACAGCAAAGACAGTCCATAAAGAAGTACGTGCACAGGGCTAGGATGAAAGTACCTGAACTGTATCTTGACAGGAACAGCAAGCAGAATTCCAGAGTCCCGGAAAACTACACTTAAAATCACCTTCACCAAACGTGGAGAACTGCCACCCGATGAGCCACAATGGCTTGGCTCTGTAGCATTGTCACCCAACTCCAGAGAATTTGTCAGATGCTCTCGTAAATGCTTGACGGTGAATATGGCAACGTACAGCACACACAGCCGCCGGCCTTCGCTAGCAGCCACGCTTAAGGGAGACCAAAAGCAGGATTTACTCAGAACAGCTCAATGCGCCGTCTCATCCCCAAGAGCCTCCATTCCCAAGGGCACCGGGCCATGCTCTGCACAGAGCTGGCACGCCAGAACGCTCAGGACACCAGAAATCCCTCAGGTCGGCGCACAAGCATTTTGGTTTGATCTTCAAAACTGGCTCATCAGGGTTGTTGTGGAAATACTGTGAGTATTTATCTAATATACACAGGTGCACACACCTCTGCGGAGAGCCCGACGGCACCGTTCCGTGACACTCCTCCAAACACCTCATCTTCCCCTGATTTTCTGAAGAAACAGCTTTAAGTGACAAAACCCACTGGGCCGAGGGCAGCAGCACAAAGGCTGCCAGCAATGTATGGAGCCCTTCCAGCAGCCTCTAGAGGAGATGCAACGGATGGTATTGGCTCTCCTTATCTCCAGCTGCTACGCTGCGTTCAAGGTGGCTAAAAATAAAACAAATTAAGTGTGTGTCTAATTCTACCTTTCTTGGCACAAAACTGCTGTTTCTATAACGATAAGCTTTCATGAGCAGCCGGGATAGCGTTCTGGATGATCACAAGTAGGAAAGCTCGTCAGCGAGTGATAAATCCACTCGATGGAAGGCTTTGGAAACCTTTACCTTCCCAAAGCCGGGCAAAACAAAAGCTTGTATCGCAAGGAGCGCTGGTTTTCAAGCCATACCGAGAACAGACCTTGTGACAGCAATGATTCAGAAACATGCCCTAATTAGCAAGCTCCCATAATTTTCTAGATTGCAATCTGAGATGCTTTAAAACCTGTTTAGAGTCATCTTTATTGGCTCTGCGACCTTTGAGGGGGGCGGGGAGAAAAACAACGTTCTTCGGGGCATTCTCTGCAGCGCTCCTCCTAGCAATGAATAATAAAATGGAAACCTCAAAAATCAGGAGCAAACACCATCAACCAGGTCACGGAGCTCAGTCAGACTGCTTACATGACTGGGGTGAAACCCCAATACGATGCTCCTCACCCTCCCCTCCTGCCCGAATTCTGCAAACCCCAACCACTCTTAGACTTTGCAGCTCCTGTTAGCCCCCAACGGCGTTCAACGGGAAATCTCCCCAACTCAGACTACAAACGGGGGTTTTGTTTGCGAGATACAGCACGTGTTCCTGCCATGCACTGAACACAGCCAGGGCTTTGTCTACGCTCGTAATCCCTCCCTACGAGATGACAAAGTAGGAAATTAAAAAGCTAGCATAGGCACATTCACCGATACTTCTGATACCTGTTATTTAAGAGCAACACGCTTGACATATCAGATAGTCCGGTAGATAACTCTGTGCTGAAATAAGCTCTCGCTTCTTGCTTTACAGCTCAGATGAACACTCCATTTTAAGATACAAAGTAAGAGTGATTCCTAATTAGGACATTTTATTTATGTTTTTACCGCAAAGTCACCATTCGCATATTGCTGAGGTATTAAGATACAAATGAAATTATCATGTACTGCCAGAGAGGGAAGAAACAGAGTATCTAAACCCATTTATTCATGGTTGCTACTGGCAGTAGCAACTATTTCTTCCAACAGTCAATGTACCAGGAAATTTTTCTGCAATCCCTGACAAAAAATTTTGCCACAGAGAAGCTGTTCTAGTGTGTATAGATACAGCCATTCCTCGCTATATAGACCAGTTCCAGTGCAACACGCCCACAGCATGAAACAACATTCAAAGGGAGTCTTAGCAACACTTCAACGTAGGACGAAGATGGCAGAGGGGGAGATGAGTGTGTGCTGTCAGCACCGGGATTCCACGAAGCTGAAGCAATTAAAAAAAAAAAAGTCTCAGCTTGACCTCAGCAACATCTAGCCGGGCTGGGTTTAATATCCTCCCCCAAGTCAGCAGTTCCGCTGCCTGTAACATCAGGCAAACCCCACGTTGCGTCAGACCATCTGCAGGCTACAGTCAGAAGGCAAATCTTGACTGTACTGTAACGAAGGGCTTAATGTGAATTTACCGAGTTAAAGCTGCGTCAATGTAGCTGAACAACAGAAGTTTCTCGTTCACAGGGCCCCGTCCACCGGCCAGAAGAGAGGTCTCTGTTATTAAGGAACTTTTCCTCGCCGTCACTTCTGTACAATTAAGGAGAGCACGCAAGCATCCGCAGCAGGGCTTATTGGTATATACGTTATTAAAAAAAAATAAATCAAAGCGGCTTTGTAAGCAGAAATAATGACGACTTGTTTCTTATGGATGCATGTCTTGAGGTTGAATTCTCCAGCGTCCAATAACTGCCAGTTCCCACTGCAGCTTTTCCCACGGTCAGGAACACCTCTCTCCCATGTGGATTCTTTAATGTCTAATAAGGGTTGCACTCTCGCTGCAGTTTTTCTCTCCATGGGGCCGCTAATCAGGTCTTTCTCCTCTATTAAAACGCTTCTTTTCACAAAACGCAAAGGAACGTCGTATCTCTGAGACTGCAAGTACCTCCTTTGCCCTAAGTACAGCTGAAAGTTGGCTAACGGGTCCAAAATTTATTAGGGAAGATACAGATGCATGGCAAGATCCCATCAGTCTTGCTCTCCAAGCAGATGAGAATAAACACAACTATTCTGAGAAGCCTGAAGAGGTTACAAAGATCTGCAGAACCCCTGCATGTTCAGCGGTGTTGTGTCACGTACAGCGCGCTGTGATTCTCTACCCTCCAACCCACGCAGATGCACGGTATCACGTTACTACACGCTAGACACAGGGCTGCTGAATTCCATCTCCAGGGCATTTTTTTTTTCCTCCCAGCTTACAGCTTAAAGCATAATCTGCAGATTTGCTTCAAAAATACCAGTGGCAACAGGCTACATTTAAATGCTTTCTGCAGAGGAATTGCTCAAGCCTGTTCTTTTGTGTGACTGATTTTAGGATTTGTTTGAATTCGATCTTAAGAATGCGCTGCATCGCAACCGTAGGGGAATCTCGTGATTAATCAAGTTTTTCGTTCTTACACGGAAGGGTAATCCCCCATCTCAGTTCTGCTTCTCCCAGCCCCGTTTTGCATGTATTCGGCAGCAGATGGAGGAAAATGCAGAGTCATAACATTATGGTCTCCCTGCCACACTGCAGAGTACTTTAAATGTGTATCATCTTAAGGCTTTTAAAGTCTTGGTGCTCACTGGTTTGTACTTCTCCAGTCAAACACAAACTCTATAACCTCTTCTCCAAGGTTTTGTAGGTTTTCCAGAAAATGGTATTTAAGAAGAAAATAAGGTTTACCTGTCTCTCAGACCACCCCAAGTGACCAGATTGCTTCCCCCCTTTGAACCGCATCTCAGTCTGAATGAGTGACTGGCTGCAATTCAGCCAACAGGTCTGACAACTTCAAATTCACTTTGGATCCAAGGACTTACAGCCACGCTCAAGTCCCAACCACAAAAGCTCAGCTGCTCTTACAAGGGTACAATCTTGAAACCAGGCAAGTAAAAAAAAGTCCCATCATCCTGAAAACAAAAGTCAGCTCCCAGCCAACCCAGCCTCCCCCACAAAGCCCTGTATTTAAACTGGCCAGCCACTCCCATACCGCCACACCACCCAGCCACCCAAATACAGACGTGATGTTATTTCGTTGGTTCATGACTCACCGCTACCATCACCTTGGAGAAAGTGCTCATTCCTGTGACTGCACCAACTGGCAGGGCAACACTTGGCGTCAGCCAGGTCTCAGCCCAGGGAACTAATATCCCCCGCTGACCAGCGCCCGGTCAGCGCTCACACTCGTGCATTCTGCCCGCACCCACTGCCTGCGCTCCAGGCGCTTTCTCCATAGGAGAGAGCTTACAACTTTCCACAACCGAGCGCCTTCGACAGCTAGATTTTAATAGCTTTGCTTTTGATGCAACTCAAAGTGAAGGTTTTGCAAAGCCGAGCTGGAAAGAGGCCAGCTTGAATTTCAATGCAACGACGGGTGGGGTTTCTCGCCTCGGTTTTAGGAGCTGACCGAAAGGCCTCACCATACCTCAGAGCTCAGCAGACCCTTATCTCGAGGTGTAAGGGTACCACCACACCTACAGGGCTCCTCCTGTGGTGTAAGGGTTAGCCAGGTACACCATCCCATCTGCAACGCAACCGGGCACATCACCATAACCACCAGGAAAACTGGTTCCTGATTTTATGCCATTTCAGTGACCAGTTTCACCTTTAAACACTTGCTTTCAAGAAATTAGCCTGACATGAGGTAGGCAACAGTGTGAACTGCCAGCACAACTGAGGACTGTCATCTCTGAATGGGTGTAGAGGAATAGATGTTTCCCGAGCTCAGCTCCTGCCAAAAATCAGCGTATCTCGCCGTACCCTCAACCAGTATATCATCTACAACATCAGCACTGAAACCAGTTTTATTTTTCAAATGTAGCAAAGCCTCTCTGCTATTAATACTTCCAATGAGTTGCTTTGGTGTTAAGAAAAAGAGCAAAGGTTTATTTGGACTTTGATTACAACGAGGTTACTGTGCAGATCATTTGCTGTCTAGATGTGTATTTAACTGGCTGTCCAAGAGCAGCATCTCACACATACAAGTACACATCCCCCGAAATTAAATCGGATGTTGATTGCGTATACAAGAGAGATACTTATCCATCCGGAGCTTTTCTTCTCCTCACAGTTAGGATGCTAATGAGGCCGGAAGACTTTTTTTCCCCTCCAAAGACGACTACTTTAAACATACAACTTGGCAATTTATTTTTCTTATTTTGCCCTATTAACTATTACAGGTCAGCCACAGCTGCCACAGAGAGCCTGAAGAAGGAACATTCAAATAAGCCTCTAAGTGCTTTTTGGCAGCCATCGCTATAAACGAGGACAGGAGGCATTCACACCAGCGGCAAGAGCAGATGGACCACAGCTCCGTGCTTTGTGCCGCGCGGAAGCGGCGAGCATCTCACCGAAGACGTGTACATCACAGCTGGGGAAGGCTGTGGCAGGGACTGTAAGTTACTCTCAGCGATCCCACAGACAGAAAACGTGACCAGCTCAGTTTTGTACCTGGAGAAAAACTGAAGGCGATTCCCCACTTGATTTAAAAAAAAAATAATAAAATAATTACAATTTGGCAGTAGGTTTTTTTGGGGAAGAGGTCATTTCAAACCCAGCTTTGACCAGGCACCTGACCACCTTCATGACAAGAACTTGGTTTGAACCCAGCTCTGATTTCCCACCACATCAGGAGATGACAGAAGACATGCAAGCTCTTGTACTTGGATAGAGGGATAACCCAGAGGAACACACACACACAAGTTAGTATTGCCTCTTTCTGGAGAGAGAGACACCAGTATTCAGCAGACAGTCGTGCAGTTTATCTATTCACACTCCTTCCAGAGATGTTTGGACTTGTCTGGCTTTTCAGGGTTGAGATGAGAGCACGTTCGGGGCATTTTGATCAGATTTGGAAGCTCACGCTTCAGATCTAAGCGTGCTTAAGAAAAACAGTGCTTTCAATTTTAAGCTGCTAAGCTTAATTAAAAAGGGGAAGAGAAAGGAAGCAAAAAAAGCTGCCTTTGTTCTTAAAAGATGCCTGGGTCTTTAAACAGAAACCGGTCATTGAGAAAGACTGCTGCTGTTCTCCCATGATTAGTTTGTGAGAGTAGAAAATTGATGTTCCTTCCACACCTGAATTCTGCTGCATTCTCACCCAAGTCCCCATGAACTTTTGGACCAGGCATGAAGACACCAACTGTAGTGAAGAGCCAGCTACAGACAGGGTACACTTCCAAAAAAAACCCATCCTGAGGAGGACACTGTTTCAACCAAATTCAGAGACATTGCCTTCACATTCAGTCTATCCCGTTAACAGATCGGATCGCAGTGGGCCCTGGAATATATCCTGGCACATTTATGAAAAGTCTATAAAAATGTTTATTCTTTTATTAAAGGATGTTATCTTCACACTGCACGATTTTACAGACTGCATGGGACGATTACATAGCATTAGTAGGTGTATTTTCAATAACTATGGAAATGCAGGAACCAAAGCAGTTGTTGTGTTTTACTCATCGTACAGAAGTCATCATCACATCTTAATATATGACTGCAGAACAGCACTAAAGATGTTTTTTTCGGACTTGAGAAGACCAGAGCTGCCATTACTCACCAGGCAGAAAAGCAAAGCCTCCTGTATTGCCTCAGCATGTACACTCACCAGGTGGGAAACACCACCAACTTCTTAGCTCAGGCAACAGAAAAAAGCAGCTTTTGTCTGATTTTCATGAACTGCTCAAGTAGTCTTCAGAACACTACAAAGACTCCTGCAAAGGCAAGGTGCGAGGCTGGCTGTACACTGAATTTTCATCTTCAGGCTCATATTCCTCCCACGAGATTTCTAAATCAGCACGCCGAAGACGCAGCTAAACTCAAAAATCTTATTATGGAGAGTAATCATATTTTCCACTTTATTCCTCAGTTCATTGTTTAGGAATGTTTGCCCTTGCAGTCTTTGGTTTCAGGGCGTTCTCAGACCTCCGCAAGTTCACTGAACTTAATAAAAGACAAGCAAAATATCTCACAAGTGCTTGGTTTTGGTAGCTACCAAAACCAGAACGTATCCACCCCACTAGCAGCTTAACAACTTAAACCCTTGTTGCCAGCAACTCTCACGAAACCTTCAGTAGTCTAAAACCAGCCGAGAGGGGTGACCCTCGGGTTTTACCCCATCCCAGACATCGTCAGAAGACCTTGCTTTGATATTTGCTATTTCTCAGGTGCGTCTTCACACGCAGAAGGCGGCACGTCGTCTTCTTCACAAGCTGACAACTCTGTGAAACCACCGCAACAGCAAGACAGCCTGAGTTGCGACACATCAGCTCATGAAAACAGAACTCACGAAGAGCCCTAGGTTCATCCTGACTCAGCCACTTGTCCAAAATCTGCAGCCTGCCCTCTACTCATTAGGATATTTACTTCCATTTTTTATGAAAAGCCAGCTAGTGCCTCTTTGCTCTCGGCAAAGGCAAGGACCTAATTTTGGACACGCCTTAAGACAGCAATAAGGTCATTTGCTGGAGAACTTGCCATGACTTTCTGTCCTATGAAAAGAAAGGGGAAGAAAAAAAAACAACATCCCAAACCAGTCACCAAGGCTAACCCAGAACAAACCTAAGTCCTTTCTCACCTCCTGCTCTAACTTGGTGAATGGATTTAATACCTGCATAAGCCTTGCAAGGACCGTTAAGTTCTCAACACACAAGTCTGCTTTCTTGCGAACTGCTATAAAGGACGCTAGGATTACTCTAAATTCCTTTGGTACAATGATAAAGGGCAAGAAATACCAGAAGCCAACGCCACTTTGGAGCGGCTCAGCGACAACAGAAGCTGCTCTCATCAAATCACAAATAAACACAACCCAGGACCTTTGAAGAAACTTCAGACAAGAAACAATGCCAGAAAGGCTCAGCAAATGACAGAATTTTGTAACCAAGTGACATCAATTTATCTAACATGGCTCAGCATATAAAAACACTTAATAGACGCTTAGTCCAAATTTAGACTCTTCACAGCTTTTCATTAAGTTTCTTTGAAATAATTATACAGGCATTTCCTCGGCCAGTATGGCGTCAACAAGCTGCCACCTCAAGCACATGCAAAGAGCAGAATCGGGAGCAGCCAGAGGATTCATGAATCTCAACCTGCTGAGAGGCCGTCCTCTGCGTGCCTCAGTCTCAGGGGAAGAAGTAGGCGGCTGCAGACAAGCACTGCCAGGTAACAGCCCCGCTACACCGTGGAGGGGATGCCTGCGAGGCTTTATGCCACTCGACAAACCTACGTCAGGATCAGAATTATTAAAAAATTTTCTAGTGGAAAACAAGTACACAAGCCGTCACCAGAACCAGCCCCACCGTCTCCCCAATTTGCCACCCGACTGATGAATTACACGCAGTGTAAGGCCGACTTTTGCCTGGAATCGACCGAGACTCCAGGAGGCAGGACTCGCCTCGTGTCTTCCACACCTTTCTTTCCCTTCTGATTCTGGGCAATTAGTTTAATCCCCTTGCCCTAATCCCCAAACCAAATGTCCTCCCACGATCATCTGGGGGTTTATATTCTGCAAAACCAAGATTACCTTACTGGAGATATTTGTAACGCAGCACAAACAAGTCTTGATACTGCCCAATATTCTACACACTGCTTCAGCAAAGCACAGGTGTAAATTTTACCTGCCCCTTCTCTTCAAAGGCTCTGAACTAAAAAGGCTAGTACCTGATTTGTGAAAATATCAGCACTTAAAAATGATCCAAACCAAGAAAGAAAACAAGAATAGTTCATTCTGTAGCCCGACTTGCATATTTTCCAAAAATAAAAAATACATCTGGCTATAGATCCCTGTATGCAAAGCTGATTTCGTACAGCCATCCACGTGCCTGCATCCCAAGTGATACCCAAGAAATATTACTTGATTACAAGCAATAAAACCCCGGGAACATATCTGAGAGTTTTACTAGAAAAACAGGAGCACCATTACTTCCGACTCAAGCCCGTTCCCGCGGAAAGGCGCTGCAAGACCTGCCGGTGTCGGACGTGGGAAAAAGGCCCCAGAAACGGCGCTGTCCTAGCAGCTGTCACCCTAAACGGGCACGAAGGATTTTCTTCTCGGCGCTCAAAGCCGGCACACCAGCACGACTCTTAACCGCTCTGCCCGGTGCAAAATCTGTGTAAGAGCTGACCAAAATCCCTCTACTCCACCTTTGTCCCTAGTACAGAGCAGAACGCATGGAGATTTCATGCTCCCAGGCTGAATTCACACTCCCAGGCATCAAGACAACACAATTTCTGGTAAACTGACCAATGGTTCTCTAGAAGTTATTGAAAACAAACATGCACTCGCCCTTATGCCAGTTTTCTGGGTTTTGGGTTTTTTTTTTTGCAGAGTAACCTCAGAGCAGTTGTGTTTTAAATGCAAACCACCTCTCCAGAAGGTATCCTACACGTCTCCTCAAACCAGAAATCAGAACAAGCTGAAGCCAGAAGACCACATTTTCCCAAAAGAAACCTGAACAGTTATTTCTCTTCTCTGAGACCACTCTCATCTGCAATTCATTTCTAATGACTTTAAAGGAGCACATTTGTTCCCTGAAACCTGGGGCTTCTCCCAGACTTGGTTACCTTGATGAGTATCTTAATTCCCCCACAGAACAGGACATGGCACACCAAAGTCACATGGTTCATAATTAAGAGGCTTTTACTCCTCTTGCCCTTTAAAACAATAAAGGGACAAAGCCATGTTCTTTCAGGTAACTGGAAGAAAACACAGGACTAAAAGAAAAAATATGGAAGGCCAGCACTTGTGCTGGGGACAACTGTTACTATATTTAGTTGCCCTTGTTCTGCAAGCTGCCGAGCATCTGTTTCAACGACGGTGAATGACTTCTTTCCCTGCTAGTCAAGACAGCATTAATTATGTGAGCCCAACTGATTGCTACCACTGCTTCCCAGAGCTTCGAGCTCACACCTCCTGTATCCTAACACAGATTCGCTGCTTATTCCATCCTAACAGCGAACCTCCACTCCTGGCACCGACCGTTTTCGTATTCAGGACTGCCTTAAGAACTCAGTTGAAAGAAAATGCAGCACATGAGAAAGAAGTTTTTAAAAAAGGAGTATCTGGGTACTAAACAGAAAGCCCGTAACGATTTCAACTTGTTAAAATGCACAGAAAATCATTCTTTTGCAATCCCCTTTAATACCAAGAAGACAGATTTTAAAAAGGGCTTTCAAGGAAAAAAAATAAATAAATCTCACAGCACTCACGTAAGCCAGTGCTTCCTGAGATCAGCTACAATACTCTCTCATTTGAGAGGAGAATTCACAAGCACAGAGCGTTATTTCAGTTCACAGGAAACAACACACACCAAGAGCATTTTGAACATAAACACACAAATACAGTTTCTGCAAAATCACCCTGTTCCTCTTCATTCCTCCCTTAAAAGAATTACTTGCGAGACTGCAAACCCCAGCAAGGTTCCCACACTAAGGGGTTAATCGAAGGGGGGGAAGCAGGAAACCCCTCACACCGAATACGGCTGCTGGAGTTTAAGAGTCTTCCCTGAATTTTTGTCTCTTTAGAAACAAAATGGATGTGTTCCTCAAACCTGTCCCTAGCAGAGACTGTGCAACAGACCGCTTGCCTATAGGCATTAATATGGAAATGACAGTACTTCCTAGGCAAAGTGGAAAAACAAACACTCCCGTGGGTTGCACAGAGGCTTTAGGGGTAACCCTATTCCCCAGCCGTGGGAGCTGAGATTTTAAGCCCTATGTCCCCAAATTCTTCCTCCCGCTGCCGCAGCTCAGCATGCTCTTCACCCTGTTCTCAGGCTGGGGGATGGGTGGGAACTGGGTTTCGCCAAGCCCAGCTCCATCTGAGAAAAAACCAACAACAACAAAAAACACCCCCAAACCCCGACTTTCTCTCCCAACTAAATCGTCCTTCCCAATTTCCAGCCTTCCCATCCCATCCCCACGTTCAGGCAGACGCCCTCCCTGTGGATATACCCCCCACCCCATTCAAGCCGTGTGTAACGTGTCCCTTCCCCCAGGCGAGTACCAGCATACAAAGGAAGCCTTGCTCCATTGTCCACCTACAGCACCTACACACCGAGCCCCAAACCCGCTTCACACACACCCCTTTACCCCTCTCACAGCCACGACTGTTTAGGTTTTTACACCCTAAAAGGGCTACGGAGGCAGCGTGCGATACATTAGTACCTGCACACACAGCCAAACGTTTCGAAGCGTATTTTAACTGTGTTTACTCGTGTGAAACCAGCCTTCCCCGAACACGCCGATTCCAGTTAAAAACCAGTTTTGAAAAACAGTGAGAAATTACAGAAATGAGGTGGGGGGGGTTGCCTGGCTGCAAATCTCCTTCCAAAGCCCCCAACTGAAACTCATGAACGCAAAAACAACCAAAAAAAGGTTAATTAACAATTCAGCGCCTGTCCTTTTTTCCCATCCATCTCTAAGCAACAGTACCATAGCAACTTTTTTTCCTGCTTTAATACATCTTACAAAAGGAGGAGGACTGGACAAAATAAGACCCAGGAATGTCAAATTTCCACTTCTGAGTGCCTATTCCTTCAGCTAGCTCTGCCTGGAACTAAACAACCCCGGAGCAGGCTTTCTTTCCCCAAAAACCCTGCCTTTGTACAACACTGGGTCACGTAACTGGGACTGACGGACAAGACAAACCACCCTTGAATGCAGCAGCACCATCCCGCGCGCTGGTATGGACGAAACGGCGATTCTGGGCTCAAGGGGACAAAATAAAAGGTAAAGTTGAATTTAAAAAAGGCAATTTCTGAGCGCTGGCGGTACCGAGACAGGGTTTTGTTGTTGCTACTGCAGCTGAGCCCGAGAGGATGGAGGAGACACACACCCCCTGGGGGGTTCCTCCCCGCACCCC
>VWZZ01006478.1:93218-119260 GCA_013399095.1 Psophia crepitans
CACTGGGGCAGAGCCGTGCCCGAGCCGCTGTGGTGATTACTGGGGGGGGGGGAACCCCAAACTCCTTCCCTCTCCCTGGCTGCCCCATCCCCGATACGGCCCCAGCTCCCCCCTTCCAAACCCAAAAGGCCAGGGAGGGTTAAGGGGGGTGATGCCAGGGGCTGCCCTGGGGCTGTTTATTTCTTGTCTAGACGGGGACTATCTCCCGGACCCAGGGATAAACTGGGTCGGAGCGTCGGGACGGATAATTCACGGTTGAAGCTGTGAACGTGCCCGGCTGCAGGGTGAAGGCTGCTGGGTTCAGCGAGGAGCCGGGGGTGCACGTCCTCCCCTTCTCCCTGCCCCAAGGCGAAGCCGCAGGCGCCAGCCGGCACAGGGATGGGGCGCAGGGCCAAATCCGAGTTACCAATGAATATTTATTTGGGGAGGGGGAAGGAAGCGGGTGTATGTACATATACATTCAGTCACGTACATTTTCTCCCAGAAAAAGGCCCCGTGAACGTATATTACACAAGAACATCTCCCAATTATTATTATTTAAAAGCTGGGGTTGCGCCCCAAGGGACTCGCTGTACAGCACGAGCTCCTCGCTGGGCTGGGACGCAGTGCGCCAGGAAGATGGGACATGTTTGGTGGCAGCCACGGCAGAACGTCCCCCGCTGAACACGGGACTCCATCTCTTCTTTCCCCCGGCACACAGAAGCAGCGTCCAAACCTCACGCCGGCTTCCGAGATCTAAAACCACGCTGAGATATTCAAGGCCAAATTTTTGGCCCCAGTCCTTCTCCCTTACCCTCACACCTCACTGACAGGCTGGGGAGCGGCCGTGCGATGTCCAGAGATCCCAGCCGAGATCTCCTGGCGCCGGGAGGAGGCGGTGGCGAAGCGGTGCCGTACTTGGTGATTGTATTAGCAAGGAGAAAACATGCACGGTAGCGGTTTAGCGTTCCCGTCGCACCACCTCCGCGTCCCTACCCTGTTCTAAAATGAACAGCTCCTCGGTCCCGCTCCCCGCCACGACGGGGGGATGCTCAGCCCCAGCCCACGCCACTCCCGCCCTCTCCCTTGTTACTAGTGGGATATTACTCCATGAAAGGCAAATTATTTTGCCCAGTGGCAGCTGGATGAGGAGGAGGGCGCAGGCTCGTCAGCGTGGCCGCACAAGGAAAGCGGCAGAGCTTGGGCTCGCTTCCAGCGTGCTGAAGCGTCCGGTTGCTCCCCAAAACACGCTGGACGTCCCCGGCAGGGACGGGGGGCGGGGTTCACGCCTGCGGCACGCTCCCGGTGGGGATCGAGTGATGGCAGGAGAGTTGGGGTGCCAGCTGGCTGCGGGGCAGCCGGATACAGGCCCTGCTCTCCAAAAAACAGTCCCCTGTCAGTCGTCCGTCCCCCCGGCCAGGGTTAACACCAGGGGTCCCGCTCCGCTCGCCCGCGGCAGAGGCTGTCGCTGCGCTGCCAGGCGCTGTCAATGAGGCTCTGAGCGTCTTCGCATTTCTTCTTGATGGCCGCGTCCAGAATGGCCTTGTGCAGGAGATCAACCTGAAACACACGCGGGGCAGTGAGGAAGGGAACGAGGGACAGCCGCTTCTCCCCCTTTTTGTAAAACCACCCCAAAAACAGAGGGGGGAATCGGTTGTGTCAAATAGGGGTGACCCAGGTTCCTGCCCATGCCCCTTGCCAGCCCTGGATGCTCACGGCCCACGTGCCAGGGGACTTGGGCTCCAAATCCCACATCTCGTGGTTGTACGGACACGGAGGAGCTCTGTGGCTCTCCTGCCCTTCGTGGGAAAGCTGGGTTCACCCACGCCCTCCTCCGAGGATGCCGACTGCATTTGTCCTTCCTCGCTGGAGGAAGGGTGCGACGCAGCCTCATATGCTCACCTGGTAGATGTTCCTCCACGCAACGTTCAGCGCTGAGAGGAACCTCTCCAGTTCTGTAGTGCAACTAAAATAGAGGACCCAGGGGGGCAGGAACTGGTTGCGGTCCTGAGCGAACTCCTAAACACCAAGAGAGAGGCCGGGCGTTACCAGCAGGGCCCTCCCCAGCCCTGGGCCGTGCGGCCCCGAAGCACCGCACTCACCAGGATACAGTACTCCTTGCTGGTCTCTGTGGAGACGGCGGCGATGTCCGTCAGGTCCACAGTGCCCAGCGAGCGGAAGAAGCTTGTCTGGCAGTCCTCGTGGCAGGTGAAAGCCTTCTCATCCGTCAGCACGAGGCAGCAGGGGACGCAAGGCGTAGGGGCAACACCTTGGGGGATCACCTGCACGGGGTGGGGAAGGGGGTTAAAGCCCGGCATGAAGGAGCCCCATCTCCAGGGGGTGATCCATGCGGAAGCGCTCCTGGCTCGGGAGAAAAGCGCCTGCTCCGTCCCTGCCAGACATCCCCCATCCCCCGCGCAGCTCTGCGCCGGCTGGGCCGTGCCCCAGAGGGGCTCCGGGTGAAGGAGGGGGTCGATGCACCCACATTTGGGGGCTTGTCCCTGGCTCACCCCTTTGGAGACAGCCTGGCAGAAGTACTGCATCCAGTCCGCCATGTCTTCCTCGTTCTCGGCGCTCAGCTCCAGGGAGGGCCGGTCTGTCAGGATCACCTGGAAGGAGTGGGGCCGGTCGGTGGTGTTGGAGCGCCGGCATCCCCCACACTGCTCGCCGCTGGGAGAGAGGGGGGAGGATGGAGATCAGCGGGACGGACCGGCCAGCACTAGCCTGAGAACAGCCTCCGTCTGCCCTCCCTGCATGGCGCCCTCCCCCACCAGCGCCATCCCCCGCGGGTCCTTCAAGGACGGCCTCCGTCTGCACGTCGTGGCAGAGCCAGAGTTGAGCGCAGCGCGTCTCCCAGCTCGGCTCTCGGAGGGGTACGCCAGCCCTTCAGAGGCCAATTCCCCGGCAAAGAGCAGGCTCGGCGCGCAAAACCCAGGAGGCAGCGAGCCCGTCTCCAGCTGCGCGCACCGCAGCCGAAGCGAACGGGCACGGAGCAGGCAGGGAGTCCTGCAGCATGGACTAGATCACGATCTGCCCCAAAACACCTCCCTGAACCCCCAGGGAGCTCCTGCTCCCCAGATCCCTGCTGAGTCGGGGTGCCGCATCCTGCCAGCCGCTTACCCCATGTTGATGGAGAGCAGAGGGGTGACGTCCGTGCGGTCCGGGTACTGGTACAGGATCCCGTTGCTGCCGTTTGGGAAGATGAGAGGTGGTAACCGGAGTCAGCTCGGCTCCGGCAACTGCACACACACCCTCAGCCCTCAGTCCCACAGCCACTCCTGCCCTGCCCTCCACCCACGCAGTCCACAGCCGGTGGCCCTGGCCTCCCAGGTGACAAGACGGGTCCTCTCCATCTCCCAAGAAGTTCCCGGGCGGCAAACTGGTCCCACCAAGGAGCCCGGGCTGACCCCAGCCCTGACCCACAGCCCACCTGAGCACTACGAAGCAGGGCTTCCACTGCTCCTTGCCCAGGTAGGAGGTCCCTGCCTTGTAGTGCAGGACGCCATCCTTGGTGACCGCGTTTTCGGCGGAGGTGTAGCTATTGTTGGTGGGTCCCAGCGCCTCGTCCATGGGGTCTTCCCAGTGAACGAGGCCATAGAAACGCACGACCACGTTGCAAGCCTGCCAGAAGCAGGCAAAGAAGTCAGCGGGAGGGAGTTTGCCATGAGCTCATGAGCTTGTGATGGCCACGACATCCCAACTCACCTCACACTTGGACTCCTGGGCCACGAACTTTGCGAGTGCCAGTTTCTCCATGGTGGCATCCGTGAGGATACTGGGGTACGGGGGCTCCCGGCACCCTTTGATCATGGCTGACTTCAAGGAGACCAGGAAGAACCTGAGAGGGAGATGGAGATCTCTGATGAGGCCAGGGCAAACAGCCCTGCTTCTCCTTCATGCGCTCTGATGCCAAAGGGCCTTCCCTTCAATGTCGGCCTCTGCTCTTCCAGACCAAAGGGTCTCGAAATCAACCTACAGACTGAAGTCTGAACTCCAGGGTGAGACTGGGAGATGGACACTCATCCCAACACAGATCCCAGTATGACCGTCCAGGCCCTGAAGAAGTCACCTCCCTGAGCTGCCAACATGCAGGGAGACCTGGGGATGTACCTCGAAGCTCAACATCTCATCCCTGCGCATCCCAAATGACAAAAAGGACACGCAGTCTGCACCACCCAGTGCCTGCAGGGTTCAGCCAGTGGCACAAACCAAACCCCAACCGCCCTCTGGCCACAGGACTTTGTGGTGAAGGGCTGTTGCTGGAGTCTCCTGCACTCCCCAAATCACGCCGGGAGTCTGAGGAGCCAGCCAGAGGTCCCGCACCCCAGGAGGAAAGCGCCACGGCTCACTGCCGGGTCCCTGCTTACTCGGTGAGAGCCACGTCCGCAGTGTCGAGCAGGAACTGCTTCCTCCGGTTGGTGCACACCAGAGTCACCGTCTGCTGATCCAGCCCAACCTGTGCCACATATGACTGGTTAGGGAAGCCAGGCGCGGGCCGAGGGTTCAGAAGCTGAATGTGGCTTCTGGCCCCAGGGAGGGGGGCGCAGCGGTCGCTCTGTGGTCACTCTACGGTCGCTCTGCTGCCCACACGAAGGTAGGAGCAAGCTGAGCACCCGCAGAGGCGGCATTTCAGGGGGGATCACTTGTAAATCTCCCAATCTCAAAGATTCACTGGTCAAAACACTCTCTGTGGACAGAGGTGAGCAGTGACCCCCCCACTCGCCTCCTGCTCTCCCCAAGAGGGCTGACCTGACCCAGGCTGTGCTCACCGAAATGTAGTCCAGCTCGTTATAGGAAACGGCCTCCTCCACCATGTACGGCTTCTCCGCTGCCCCTGGCACAGACACAAAGAGCCACGTGAAGGGGGGCAAAGGAGCCCAGCGCTGCCCAGATCCAGGCCACTGCGCTGCAGCAGCGACAGACCTGCAAACCAAGCCGTGTCCGGACAGCACGGAGCTGTGGGACAAGTGTCCCAGGGCTTCTCGGGGGACAAATCAACCTGAGCTCCCCACTACCGAGCTGGCCACCGCTCCGGGCGACGTGAGGGAACTGGCAGGAGCTGGCAGCGAAGGCAGTGAGCTACGGTGCCCTAATTTATGGGCAAGCCACGGATCAAGCAAGCCTCCCTGCCTGTGGCTGCGCACAGAGGCTGTCGGGACGGGATACCTTTCCTGATCAGGTACACGTAGCAATCCGTCAGCAGGACGTAGATGAGCTGCAGGTTCCCCTCCATGTGCCCCGTGCTCATTCGGATCATCTGTGCGGAGACAGAAGAGCTCTCAGCCCACGGCCGATGCAGGCACAGAGCCGGTCCTTCGTGGGAGATCGATTGCGACCGCCTTACCCTGAACAACTGCTCCTCGTTCTCCCGAAAGACATGGATCATCAGCAGGAGGAGATGGTTGTTATCCACCCTGTGAAGACAGACAGCAGAGGATGGACGCAGCCGCGGGGCCGGGTGGGGTAATCCCCTTCCTTACTGAACGCGCCCAACTGTTGGCCCCTCGAGACCACCTCCTCCTCCTGACCCATCTTCACCCTGGAACAGGATGGTCTTTGCCCTCCAAACCAAGGACAAAGGGAAAAGTGCCAGCTTGAGCTCAAGATTGTTTGGAAGATGCTCTCCCTGCTGAGCAAACCCATCCTCACCTGAACTCAGAGGGATGGGTCAGCTCTGAAGGGCTGCCCTGCCCTTCCTCCACACCGGAGTCCTCGGCGCTGCTCAGGGAAGGGCTGGGCTGCTCCTTCTTCGGCTCGGGGAGAGCTTGGGGGTTGGTGGTTTCTGTCTGGCCAGTTTGGGGTTCATCGCTCATCCCTCCAGGCTCGTCTACTGCCCCAACTGCTTCTCCCTCTCTGCTTTCTTCTTCTTCAGGAGCCTCAGAGCTACCAGAAACATGTGGCGGTTGACCAGGCCCTGGAGTGTCATGGTGGCCACCACCTGGTGCAGTAGCGTTTGGACTCTCGACGGTAAAGCGGTAGAAGTCCATGGGGGCTGAAATCCCCTCACTAAAGTCGCCAGAGGACGATCCATCTGGGGTCTCCCCTGGCGTGCCAGTCCGAAAGGACTGCCCGGGGGGCTCGAGGGGGGCATTCCAGCCACCAGGATCCAGCTGCCCGTTGAGTCTGTCCATCACCTTGCTCAGGGGCTGCCCCACGCTCTCCATGGACGTGTCCTTCATCTCGGGGATATGTAAAGCCAGCTGGCTGAGGGCAGAGCGCTCGCGACCCTCCTCCTGCCCGCCCGGGCTTGGCTCACCGGCCGGGGCAGCAGAACCATCATCTCTCTGTGCGTCTTCTCTGTCACTCAGCCCGTTCACACCGCTGTCTCCACTGGCATGCTGCGTCTCGGGCGCTACGGGCGCAGAGGTGTTCACCGGCTCCTCAGGCTTCGCTTTCTTCTTCTTGCCTGTTTTCTTCTTCTTGGCTAACCTGCGCGGTGAGAGCCGATAGAGATGTCACTCACCTGTGCCTGCTTTTTTTTGTGCTCAGTTTTGCAATACTGAGAGGGGTCCCACCCTTCCCCAGCAACCTTCCTTTGAAATTTTCCCTATTGCAGAGAAATCCTTCTCTCGGGAACATCGCCCAATGTGCAGGCCACAGAGCCTCCATCTCCCTGCCAGCCGTCACAAGAAAATCAGGGTACGGACACTGTTTCCTACCTATCCAAAAAAGAAAGAGGCATCGGCTGCTGGACGCAGCATCTCGAGCTTCCTGTGGCTGCAAAGGGGATCACAAATGGATGTGGAGCTAAAATGATGTGGGAGAAACCCCCACCTGAGAGCAAGAGGCTGGGAGGGGAGAAGGTGTGGAGAGGACGTGGAATGCCATGTCCCCGCCCGCCAGAAGAGGGAGATGCAGGCTGGAGCCCACCGGAGCCCTCGGGGATGCCGCTGCGGAAGTGTTCGGGCCTCCCGTGGCACCCACACTGCTGCCGGGTCACTTGTTTGGGACACGAGCACGGTGCTCCCTCCCCTCCTGTCCGTTGCATTGCTGGATGTGACGTGACCCAGCTCCTCTGCTCCTTCCATGAAGAACAGGTTGCAAGAGCATAGCACAGGCCTGCTGGGCTGGTTTTGGGGTGCCCCTGTCCCAGGTGTGAGCAGACAGAGCCTCAAGCTCTTTGTCTGGGTTAAGGGCTCTGAGGGACCCCTGGGGATCTCCTCTGCAAGAAGTCAGACGCAGGCCACCAGGTCTGCGGAGGCATCTCCCTCAACAGGTTCAGCCACAGCTCATTGACAAACAAGAGGAAGGATGGGAGACAAGATCTGTGACCCAGCACTGCTGCTAACCTGCAACCAGCTGGAGAAAGCTTCAAAATGAAAAAAAAGCCCTTGGTTCTCTGCTGTATTTACCCGACAGGGTAAATGCGTTTACGTGGAGCCAGCCTGTAGATCTACAAACCCAAGGGACCAGCTCTGTTGGCACCTACAGAGCATCGCTTGGTGTCTGGAGGTATGAAACCACTTTCTCATGACTGTATAAAGGCTACACCACAAAGACTGTCTCCGTTGGGCTAGAAGGGGTGGCACATCATCAGCCTCTGGTGACAGATGACATTCAGGGACAGGTTTCCAGGCCAGGCAGCTCCATCCCTACCTGATGACCTCCAGCTCTGTGCAGCTCTCGGACTGGTCTGTTCCTTCAGGGGTGGCTTCTGCCTTCTCCTGGGAAGCTGTGTGCACCGGCGTGGTCTCAGTGGAGGACTGCGCATCAGCTTTCTCCTCGTTGAAGGGGTTGTAGCGCTGCGTTGGGCTCTTCATAGAGGCCTTGCTGCCATTCGCCTCTGAGGCAGTGGAACGCGGGCAGCTGAGCGTGTCCGTGAGGTCTCCGTCTGCAAAGACAAGAAGGGAAGAGCAGGATTAATGTCAGCTCGGGCATCTGGATCAAGTCAAATCAAGCGAAGCTACGCGCTGGGGGCTCGGGGCACTACATGGTCACCCCACTGCTGCGGTGAGACCATCCCGAGCACCGGCAGAGCACTGTCGGACCAGCTTAGCTTCAGAGATTGCTGCGGGCGGCAGGCTCTTTGCAAGGAGGGACAGAGAGGCCAGCACGCAACCCAGTATCGTTCCGCATTTTGTACCCGCTGCAATTTAGACAACGCCTGGAAATAACAGCTCAGTCACCCAGGAGCCAGCAGCTGGGTTAAGAAGTGGAGGTAGCATCCTCAGGAAGGAACTTGAGGGGTCTTGGGGCCATGGTGATCCTTAATAACATGCGAGCGAGCTAAGGCGGCCACTGCCCCACACTGCCGCTTCTCCCCTGCGACAGGATCTTAGGAAGATGCTCGCTCGGCTAGAAGGGCAGAAACAGAGCCAGCCCACAGCGCCCCGATCCTTACGGAGCCAGCTGCTTTCCTCCGCTTGCACAAGATGCACACGGAGGGGCTGGAAGCGTGGGGCGAGGAAGACAGCATTCACCGGGGTCTGAGGACAGCAGGCTGCACAGACAGGTCGTAGCACAACTCGCTTGGCCCGTGTTAGTCTTCAGAGGGAAAAGGAGCAGCGGAGAGGGGCTGCAGAGTCATGCCCAGAGTTATCCACCCACAAAGTCCCGGCTAAAGGAAGGTTACCCATGCCCTTCTCTTTTCCAGCACCCTCCCTTTCCAAAGCCAGCCAGAAACCTCTCGCTAGGCAGGGAGGTCCCTTCTGAGGGAAGCCACAGCCCCAGCAGACTGATTCAGGGGTGCAGGTTTTGAAACCTCTTAGAAAAAATCTAATAAAGGCAGTTTTGTGATGGCTGATCTCAGAGCGCCGCCTTGCTCCTGCCGAAACGCCTGCCCCGCGGCACGGAGGGCGTGAGCTCTGCCAAGGGAAGTCGCTTGGGTGGACTTTTAACATCTGCATCAAAGGGGAAATAAAACATCCAAAAGCTTTTTCAGCCCCAGGCTTCTAGCCTGCATCACCAAAATGAATGTCACTTCTTTTCCCTAAACCCTGCTGGTTCCGTTGAGACAAAAAGATCTTTGTCCAAAATACAGAATTTTACCCCAAAACGCAGTCGCTGAAAACATCAAACTGCCCCAACTTTCTCACCCCCCTTTCTCTGTGTACAAAAGGCAAGGACTGCGTCAGTAAGCTAACCTGGTGGGGGGGTCACGGTGGAAACTTTGCCACAGCCGAGGTTTGCTCGGCACGCAGAAACCCAGCCCCCGGCAGCGGTGGATCCCACGGGAGCCAGGCACGCCTCTGAAAACCAAGGGGATTCGCCTGTGGCTTCTCCCAGCCGGCACCCAACACCCACGGTTATGTTGCTTGCTGGGTTTTGGGTTTGGAAAGGGGGTTTGTACCCTCCAGGCGTACGCTCAAACTTCAGGGACACGTTACCCCATCTCTGTGAGCATCTCTGCGCATGCGGTAAGAAAGACAACGACAAGGAGCGTATTAGAGCCCAAGAGCCATCCACATGGAATTCAGGCAGAATTTCCCCAAATATTCAGGTGGTACCGGCCAAGACAATTCGGATCCAAGGCTCCATCCAGCCTTCAGCTGCAAAGGACAGAGCGTGGGTGTATTTCCTCCGGGGGTAAAGCAGAGGTATCCTACTCCTGTGACGTGCAAAGGGTACACACAGGGGCTGCATGTGGGGGAAGGAGAACGAGTTCCTCTAAAATAAGCACGTGCTCTTGACTGTAAAGGCCAGGCATAGCTGACACGTTGGTCTTAAAAGGGTTAAAATAATAATGAAAAAAAAGTGTAGTGACCCAAACTGACCACAGTGATGGGCTGGATGTTGTGGCTTCAAGAGAAATGTTTTGATCCAGGACAGCAGGGTCCAAGGAAGACAAAGCCTCCCAAAATAATCCCTGCAAAAGGCCCACAATTAAAGAAAGCAGAATCAATTCAGCTGTTTTCCAAGGCTTTCAGGAAATCAATGAAGATGGATCAGGTTTTCAATCAGCACCCTGCAGGCTTTACCCCAAAGAGGAAATCTGCGGCGTAAGATGCAGACGGCCGCCGATCCCTGCCCGCCAGCTTCGCGGCGGGGGCAACTGCGCAGCTTTTCTTTTGTAACCTCGGATAAAGGGTTCTTTATCAACACCGGCCATTAACGTATCGAGCAGCCACAGAACCGCACCCGGAACTCCAGCCTCACGTCTACGGGGGCAGAGCGCGGGGGCAGACACATCTAGAAGACACAGAGGCAGGAAAACACCCCTCTGCTCCGGGATATACCGCCGGGGGAGCGTGCCTGCATATGGCAGGAGTCTGGGAAAGCTTTGCACGTGGTCTCAGAGGAGATGAGACACACAACCTCCCACCCTGGCGGATCTTTTCCGCTCCTTTCTACCGAATTCCATCAAGATGTGGCGGTTGCTTGTTAAAGAAATGAACTGGGGAGCATGCAGCAAGCTTCAGGTGGCAGCAATGCAGAGAGAAAACCAAAGTGTTATAACAGATGAGTATGTCCCACCTTCCCAGTCTCTGCTGGGCATGGTCTGCATTGCTGGAAAGACATCTCCAAAATCATAATCTACAAAAACGAGGGATAAAACTCTGGATTAGAAATACAAGTAGTGGGGAGGGATGGGGTATGGGGACAAATGTGAGGGGGATTTGGGGAGGGAGATGAGAAAGGAGAGAAACAAAACCATCTTCCACCGGTATCTGAAATGCATGAGAAAATAGTTAGGGAACATGGATGCGAATGGAAACCAGCTGCAGTAACGCTTGTTCCTGCTGGATGTTTGTGTTACGGGAGCCACCGCGGGGCCAGAGAAGGTCGAAGGCCGTTATGCAAGCTGCTGGAAAGCTAAACCAGAACGGTCGGTAGCATGTATCTAATCAGGGATCCCTTCTGTGAACTGATTTAATTGCACTGTGCCTCAGTTTCCCCACGCCACACTTACCTCCCATAGATACTGTGATGTTTGACTCATTAATGTTTGCAAAGCCAGGGGTCTGATTAAAGGGAAAAACTTGTCCTCTGATCCTAAAATCCCCAGCTTCACCTACACTCCCAAGGTGGCGAGATGCTCCTGTTGAAATGATGAGCAGTGAAATAGTTATTGAAGTTAAACTCTCCACGCCGGAGGAACAGTGGCAATGCCTGGCCTCCAGGGCTCCAACACCTCCACCGTCCTGGTCCTGGAACAGGGGACGGCATTTCTACACCAGCACCAAATCCCTCTACGCGTGGGGAAACTGAGGCACGGGTCACAACCGCCGCTGGGACACGCGGAATAGCTTGCGACAATGCCAAACCCAAAATCTAGCTCCTTTGGAGATCTGGATCTCTACTCCAAACCCCTCTCTCTCTTGAGCATTAAGCTTCCACCCGCCGGACAGGCTGGAGAGCACAGCCAAACCCAAGCGACACCCTTTGCCCAGTTAACAGGGACAGGCAGGAGATGCGCTGGCACCAAGACGTGTTCCTGTGAGGGAGGAACAGGAACACAGGCCCAAGGGGAGCAGCACGCACCGAAACGACTGCTTACGCCAAATCTCTGGGGACAGAGGAGCTTCTTTCTGTGACTTCTACTGCCATCTCCAGCTCACCTGGGATGCGGGGGCTTTGGCACGAGCATGCCCCCAAAACCAAACCCTTTCACGCTTACAGCACGAGCACAGATGCCGCGGGTGAGCCCAGAGCAGTGCGGTGCTTAAAGCCCTTTGCTGAAGTGATGCTAACGCCCACCCCGGGCTGCTCCGCCTGAGCACCTTTGATGTCTGCGCATGAAAGGCAGCGGGCGGACCCGCGCATCTCAGAGGGAACCCATCCACATGCGGACTCAGTCCTGAATTCACTGCATCCAATTAACGGCAGGTATCGCCCCACCTACTCTGGAATCCCCTGATCTCAAACTGACAGCAAAAAAGGAACAGGCCCAACGTATTTTGGATTAGGAACAGCAGCAGAGCTGCTCCTTCATGTGAACGTACTTCGTGCAGCATAAGAGCTCCCTGCTCCAGCCTGAAGCAGGCTGAGTGAGCAGGCACACGGTACGCATCTCAGTTCATCAGGAAGAACACCCAGCCCTCTCTGGCAGGGATAAGGGAGGGAGTACGACAACTGATCAGGCTGCTCAAGTTAAGATGCGTAAAGAGGAAAACCCAGCACCTCTGAGACCACTGGCTGCCCTTCCCTCAGACTGCAGGCATGGCAAGAAGACTCTGGGAACTACTCCTCACCACCTCCAGCAATATGCTGGAGCCTCTCTTATTTTGCAGTCCAGAAACTGCAAAATAAGCAGTTTTAAAAGGTCCTCTGCAGCCCTGCACCTGCTCTGAACTGGAAGCCACATTCAGATACGAGCATGGCTTTTACTCTGCGGGGAGATTTCTCCGGTTCTTGCTGAAACACACACCCCAGGATGGAAATGTGGCCTGAGGTGACCAGCAGCGAAAGTCCTTTTCTCCCAATCTGAGGCAAAGGGGTGTCCGCAGCTTAAATCCCAGCACCTCCCAGGCAAGGCAGGAGAGACGCACAGCCGAACTGCTGGGTTTCCTGCTCTGGTCTCTTCCACCCCATCATTTTCTACCTCATTCAGCGTCTCATCTGGTCCAGCAGCTCAGCAGAAGGCGGGTGTGGGAGCACACAGCCCTGACCGCACCCATCTCAAAAAAACCCACTGACCTTCGCTGGACGGAGCGATGGCACTGTCGTCCCATTCCAGGTTGGTGGAGGTGACCGAGTTGAAGGAGTTGAGGGACAGGCTGTCCGAGCCATGCACGGAGCTGGGCAGACGGTCCTCAAAGTCCAGCAGGTATTGAGGTTTGTAGTAATCTGGCATGTATGGGGCCAAATCCAGGTAAGGAGCGTCCTGCAGAGACGAGAGCGTGGGGTGAGTCAGGCTCCGAGTCATCACACAGTTATTAGCACAGTCAGAACGATGGGGCTGTCCTCGAACATCCTCCGACCGTCCATTTCTGTCGCCTTTCAGAGGAAACCCGATGGTTCCACCATGACACCAAGGGTTAGCCGGTGGTTTTGTTTACCTGGAGATACGCCAGCATTTCGTACGGCGCTTGCAGAGCTCAGCCCCTTTATCCCCATGGCTCTGCCCTGCAGCTGCTTTCCCCGCACCCGCCTCGTTCCTCTTCCGAACAGTGCAGAGGAGTAACTGAGCCATAGGAATAAATCCCACTGCTGGTTCTCCAAAGATCCCAGCCTAGAGCCTTTCCTAAAAGTTCTTGATGTTTTCAACTGAAGGCCAACAAGAAGGTAAACCCTGGGCCAAGCGGTCCTGTCACGCCCAGGACTCCCCAGCTCCACACCCCCGTTCTCCCAGAGCCAAGAGAAACAGATGAAACACTCACCAGATCCAAGTCAAAGCGAATGAACTCCAGCCCGGACACCAGCGTTAAGAACAAGGTCAGATGATCGTGACTGCAAACCAAGGCATTCCTGCAGCACGGATAAAACAGAAGAGGTTTAGAGATGTGGGAAAGAGAAGAAATAGCTACAAATAGTGCCCTTCAGTTTTCTTGGTGGTGTGTCTCCGAGCTGCTGTAGAGCTGTGAGCCTGCTGTCTGCCTCCTAAGAGCAATGGCAGAGTTTAAGGGCAGATACATGTGGCTCAGGGCAGATGGGCACATCCACTGCGTGCTGCCCCTGAAACGAGCTAGAGCCAGATTCCCAGGCGCCCAGGAGAGCTGGGTCCCTGCACAAGTGCTCAGCAACTTCTTGGAAAACATACAAGAATACAAAAAGTAGTACATCTGGAACAGGGAGTAAAAGCAGTAACCAGGGAGATGCTTGCAGGGTCTTATATGGGACAGCGCATCCACATCTGGGACCTTTAAATTAATAGTGCAAAACCCACAAAGAAAGGTCAGGCCCCGATGAACTTGCTTGTTCCCCACTGGCAAACCAGGGCTCGCTTCTGACAAGAAGGGATGCCAGCCAGCGCCCCAACGAGAACGAGCTGGGATACTCACTTGACATAGTACTTGTGCAGCAGGCTTAGGTTCTCCTGGAACAGCCTCAAATAGCTCTCCAAGGAGTTTTCGTTGAGGGCGAGGTACAGCCATGCCCGGCCTGAAAAGAAAGCAGCAGAGATGTGGGGAAGCGCCTGAGAAGCAAAGCAAGCCTGGAAATAATCACGAATCAGTTAAAACATGTCAAAATAGTTCATTCGCCCTCTTATCATTTCAGGGAAGACAACTGACCATTGGGGAAAGCTGTGGGGAAAAAAGTCAGCGGGAGATGAAGGGTCAGATTTGTGATTCAGAGTGGGAATAAGAGAACGTGTGGTAGCCCACTGAGAAGCAGACACATAAGTGTGTCTCTCCAGCGAGATGGGAGCCCTGCTGGCACCTCCAGCAGGGATCAGAGACAGGATAGACAGAGGGAGAATTGCTCTAAACCAGTGCAATTTGAGATATTACACAAATTCTGGTGCAGAGAGAGGTGATGGTGGAATCTGTGCTCAGCTCTGCTCTCACCAGTACGGGGCTTGGGAGATGAAGGGTGCTGGGATAATCAGGCAGAGAGGAGGTCTCTGGGCACTGTCCTGTGTCAAAAGCGGCCTCAGTGGTCCCAAAGATCCGCTACAGACAGCTCACAGCAGGGATAAGCACCATCAGGCAAACGGCTACAGCGAGACGCTCTGGGGCGAGAGAGGTGATGCCTTCCATGTGCCAGAAACCCTTTGCAGAGCACAAAGCAGATCGCTGCGGTTTCAGGGCAGCAGAAGCCGGGCTACGTCTCTGACCCAAAATCTGATCCTGAGGCACGGTGTGATTATTTCTAGAGCCGTCATGTTGTCAGAGCAGGACTCCCACCTCCTTGGCCTGAGCAGAGTGACCTGGGCTCAGCAGGGAGCTGCTTGCTGGCTCCCTCAGTCTGCCTGCAGCTCCAGCCCTCAAACAGGCAGCCAGCACAACCTGCCTGGACCTTCTGCCAGATGGCCCAAACCGAGCTTCGCCCTCAGAACCGGGGCAGCGACTGCGAATACTCACTGCGTCCCAAGTTGGTGGCCACGTGCTGAAGCACTTCTATCTGCTTGATGGCTTCCCGGCGGGTGAAGTGAACAACCAGCACCCAGTAGCCCGAGGAAAGATCTTGCAGACTAGAAGAGAAAGAAGGTCAGAGGAAGGTTAAGCAAGGGCTTCATTATCTCCATCCCAGTTACTGCCTGGATGACTTCCCCATGCTGAGGGGGAAGCTGAAAAGCATCCCAGCAGCCCAGAGACAGCTCCACACTTACCCATAGAGCAGAGCATGGTCCAGATGTTCGCAGAGCCGCTGCAGGACCTTGTCATGGTTTCTGATGGCCGGTGTCTCGTCTTCACAGGCAGCAAAGTAGCTCTGCAGCTGCAAAAAATAGAGACAGCATGGCTGAAAGGCCCTCTACAGCCCTCCGAGGAGGCAGATGTGGATGCCACAACACTCACAGCCAGTATTAAATAGCTTTTTTTTAATCTCTCAGCCTGCTAAACCTTGATGCAGGTTACTGACCAATTGGTTTACCCTAAAGGCAGTAACTCACAAGGAGAACCTCACCCACGAAGACTCATCCACGTTTCAGAGACGTGCCAGCAGCATGGCCACAGCTGCACAACCAACTTCCCTGTTTGCTGAGCAAAGGGGCTGAGCTGCCCACCTCCTCCTCCACGGCCAGCACAGATTCTGGTGGTTCCTCTGCAGTGGCACAGCCATCACAAAGCTGTTCAGAACAGAAATAAATCAGAGCTCTGCGCTCTGTTTCTGGCTCTGCCACGGACAAGTCTCAGGGTCTTGCCACGGGAAACCCTAGCTGGGGAGGGTGGTTGCCTCCATGAATAAAAGATGCTCCAAGTCCAAGAGCCTCATGCTTGCACCACAAGCGCTCCGTGCTAAATCTGTGCAAAATCTCAGCACAGTTTCAGCAGCCCAGGAAGAGACAGAGGTTTTCTTGTTACAGGCGGCTCAAGTGACCGCCCCAATGCTGGGTGTTGATGGCAGGCAGCTGAGAGCTGCCCCAGCCTTTCCAACACAGGCTGGTACAGATTGCCTGGCTGCACAGCAGCGGGGACTCGGAGGGTGCAAAGGGCAGCGCAGATACGGACGGAGGCACGTGCACACGGAACAAAGGCAGCTCAATTAATTCCGAGTCGTTTGCCTCTGCTGGGGAGAGGCTGCATCGCTATGACGCATCGTGTCACTTAGTTGAGTTTCTCAAAAATCAGGACAGCTTGACTCATCCTTGGTTAACCCATCCGCAGCTGCAAAGTTACCTCTGAAGCCAGTGCTGGCCCCACGGTCTGGGGGCTTGACACAGTGTAAATTGCTTTTCTGCTTCTGCAAAACCTGCCAGAAATCCTAGAAATCCCCTTACTCCCAAATTCTATATCCCTTCCCAGCTGACCCACCGGCCTCCTCCTGCCCCTGCAGCTTACAGATCTATTTAGGTCCCCGTCTTGCACATACTCGGCATTCAGGCAGGGAGATTACTCACCCAGGATGTAATCTCAGCTGCATATGCCATGTTTGTTTGCTCTGGCTTGGCGACAAGTGAGCGCTGTTCAGCTGGGCCAAGACAACACATCACCCATACACACAGTATTTGGTGACCCTACATGTCTTTGCCAAACCTCACCAGCAGTAGATTGTTGGTACTGCGCTTGTCGAGTCTGACCTGTTCTCAGAAACTGGTTTCTCCTCCTGAATTATTACTAGAGCCAGAGAAGCTCCTTTAGAAAAGTCATCCTGTCTCAATGTAAAAGTTATCACGGGGGCAGAGAACACCTCACAGACCACGGGGAGCTGTTCCCAACAACATTCTTAAAAAATTAACGTATCTAGCTCCAACCCCCTCTTGGCTTGAAGGCCTTGGCGCTCACTGGAGCTCTTAGGTAAGACGGGAGAGGCAGGCACGTTCCTGCACAGAGCACGTCCCAGCCCTTACGTGGGGAAGAACTGCTGAGCCCACAGAATCACGGCCCAGCTCCCTTGCCCGATCGCACAGCACAGTTCAGCCTGTCCCTGTCCCATCTAGTCCCAAAGGTAAATCCCCGGGGGAAGGACGTACGCAATACCATTTTGTTTGTAGAGCCACCCAGGGGTGCTCCGGCGATGCACAGACTTTTTCACAACACCCAGGTGAGATCCAAACATTTCAGCTCAGCAGCTCTTTTTTCTTTCAGAGGAAACTGCCCTAGAAGATTGACACTATTAATAGGCAGCCCAGATGCAAGCGAGGGGAAGAATGCCCTAAAATCCCACTATTCAAGAACTATTTCAGCAGGATTTGAAGGCAGAAATTCCCAGCTCGTCCCACCCGGGCTGTTGCCCCTGCAGAGCTGGGGTACCCTCAGAGGAGGGTTCCTGTCCTGCGTGTTTCTGCACACTCTGTGCTCCCTTGAGGAAATACAGCTGTGGGAGACAGCTAGGGGAAAACCAAAATAACCAGGCCCTACATTAGCTTACCACTAAACCCAAGGAGATGCTCAGTCAGCTCTGCACACACAGCCTGGGACGGTCATCGTGGAGGGAACTTGGAGCCTGTCTGTGCCACGATCAGAGGAATTCCCCATGACAGAGAGACTCCAAGCCTGGGCAGTGAAAGAGATGAGCAAACAGAAGAATTTCCTCTTTCTTCTTTCCTTCCTTCTCCAAAAATAACTTAGATCTTTGTTACAGTCCTTCATGCGGCCAGTTCACAGCTCCCAACCCTCTCTGCTCCGACACGGACTGACCTGCTCCCACCGTCAGAGGATGGAAACCGTTAGCAGACTGGTTGGCTCATCCTAACTTTGCCAAACAATGAGAAGCACCAGGGAATTTCTGAAAAACAGTTTTCTCCTCCCTAGAAAAGCCAAATCTTCTCCCCATGAAGGGATCTAAGTTTTGAAGGACTCGTTCTGTGTTATGTTAAGGCTTGGTGTTACTTTTAGCTGCTCTGCAAAGAGCACGCAACCTCCTGCTCCACCCAAACCAGTTATCCCTGCATTGCACCCTCGTCCTGGGGAGGCTGCCGGAAAACCCATCCACCCCCAGCGATGTCCAGAGCAAACCGACCCCGAAAGGCTCAAGTCTGCCCCTCTGCGACACAAAGCCGGAGGATGAGCTGGCGTGGCTGTGCTTTGCTCAGAGTCACGGGGTCACGCCAGCCCTGTGCACGTGGGACTCTGCGAGCTGGAAATGCACGCTCAGCAGTTTCGGATTTGGGCGCCCCAAGTCACGGCAGTTTAGGAGCTGTCGGTCACAGGGGAGAGCACCAAGGGCTCGCTCCTTCCTGCGGGCATGAAGATGTGCCACCATACTCCCCTGATGGTGCTATATCAAGGGACGGTGCTGTTTCCAGCGTCCCTCCAAAATAAACGCTGCCAACAGCTTACACCCCCGAGCAAAGGACGTGCGCAGCTTGCTGGAGCACTAGCGTGCAATGAAACAGCTTTTCCAGCTGGGGAACAAAATCCAGTTGTATCACTTCCTGAAGGCCCGCTGGCCTGCTCCAAGACCTGCCTAGCTAAAAATCTGTAGGAATTATGACCACAAGTGTCTCAGGGCAGCAGCACAGACCATGGATGATCCCAGCACCCGACGCTGACCAAGCAACACGGGCAGGAGTGATGTGGCACTGCCCTGAAAAAAATGGCATTTCCATGGAGTGTTTACTTCTCTCCTGTAAATCGCTATAAAACACAAACAAACAGTTTGAAACCAACCTCTCCCTAATCACGGAGCGGCAGACAGACCTGTTTGGGAGGTGGTGACCAAACTTTATGAAGCATCCACAAAGCAGCTCCCTGACATACCTGGGCAGCGAGCCGGGCTGGAGCTGGGGAAAATCAGGAAGGGCACAAGCAATACGGTTAAAAAGCACTAACCAAAAGCGACATTGGCCACCTCTGTTTTTTCCAGAGATGCTCTTCCCCTCACCACCCCTGTGCTTCCAAACCAGAGGGAAGGATTGAAAGCAGGCTCAGATGGAGGGCTTGTGGGGCACAGTGAATGCCTCCAGCCGCGACCCGGGGCTATTTATAGACATTCCTGCGGCCAAGATGAGCGCTGTCAGCACGCAGAAGGCATCCCTGCCGATCACCAAGACCACTCTGCAGCCCCCGCTGGGTTCGAGAGCGCTGATGTTGCGACAGCACGGGACAAAACCTGCGTCGGCGAACTGGTTACCAAAGCCCAAACACTCGAGTGTTTCACTGGTGCGTTAAAGACACTTGAGAAGAAAGCAGAGCAGAAGGGTGTTTGTCCAAAGGGAACAGAGCACCGGTGTGCATAGCGGGGGGGACACGGGGTTTGCGCTCCCAACAGTCACACCTTGTCCCCACTGAGGGGAAGGTGGATTTAATTGCTGTTTATCAATCATGAGGTGGTTTGGGCTTTTTTTGCAGTGAAACACCACACCCCGCACTGGCATGCGCAAAAGAGGATATTCCTTGCACAATTTTATAGCCTACTAATTGCACCGTTCTCAATGAGGGTGACGCTCTCCAGGCTCATTTGCAAAGCTCCTGTGCTGCAAGAGACATCAAAAAACACTCCGGCAGCCACACTGTAAAGTCTGTTCTCCAAATCTAAGCATTCTTGGGGCTCTCCTCTGAAATTTTTCCAGTATTTCTAAAATTTCATTGAAATACTGAAATACAGTCTCCTGACCTCTTCACAGCTGGCCACAACCCAGCCGAGACTTCATCTCATCTCCGTAAATCTGGCCCGCGGATGGTTCACTAGCAGCTTTCCAACACCAAATTCATTTCCTGGTTCTGCCTAGTATTTCCCTGGCAGGACAAACACGGTGAGAGAAAAGCAAGCAGCCCAGTCGGGCACTCTTTGCATTCCTCCGGCTCTCTAGCCACAGCGCTCGCCACATGGCAAAGGCGAGAGGCGCTCCGGAACCCACGTTCCCGCTGGACTGGCAAGGGGTTTCCCCAGCTGCAGGAATTCAAAACAAAACCAGTACCACAAAGCAGCAACCGGACAGCCAAAAAGCTGCAGCAGCCTTTTTTCTGCCTCGATTCCCGTCCTCTCACCGTCCTCCCCAGCAGCTGGAAAGACACCTTCTCCAAGCTATCAAGTAGGTGGTTTCCTTTGAGGGCAGTATTCCATTTGCCATCCAGGCAGCAGCTGGAGATGCAAACCCTTTGGCAGCCCCAAAGCCCGTCCCAAGCCTGCTCCCAGCACCTCCTCTCCCACCACGCTGGACGACTGGACAAGGATAGTGGCATGTTACCTACTGGACTGCACAGCCAGAATAACCTCTGCAGCAAGAGCAAACCCATACGGTTTCCCGTGAATGCAGCTTGCAAAGTTGTCCAACAATTTGATTAAAAAATGCTGACTAAGAAGCCAGCTCCGGGTCTTGGAACTCCAGGGAGCACCAAGAAAAGGTGGCAGGAGACCGACCTTGTCCCACGCAGGCGTTAACAGCTCAGTCCCAAGGGAAGGGCCAATGGGAAGGGACAGGACGGACACATAGAAGGTAGATGAGCAACCACCACTCTCGGACCCGCTCAGGGGAGTACAGACATTCAATGGCAAATGGATAAAGAGGAGGCTGAACTTCTCTGCCTGGAAGACTCCTACTCTTCCACAGCACCCACAAAAGTATGCTGAATTTCAAGGCAGGGGCACTATTCTCTCTTGTGCACTTGTATAACACAAAGCCCTAAAACTTCAGCTCCAGCAGGACATTTTGGAGGTTGCATACATGATCTGACTCAACATTTCTTACAAGCAGCTTCCAAACCAGCACCGGCCTCAGCACCCAGCCTTGACACGCCTTGCCTGGATGAAACACATCTGCAGACTCAGAGCACTGGCATGTTGAAGGCACCATGAGCAATGTTGGAGCAAACTGGAGAGAAACAGAGCGTGCTTGCGATGTGTAGAGACAGGACACTGAAACAGGTGAAGCTGAAACCCACAGCAAAGATGCTCCATGGCTGGAAATGCAGAGCTTGGAATCATTTGCAATCCAGCACCTACAAGGTTGTCACCTCCTGGGACACGTACACTCATCAGCTCCCACACCCTCGAAAGCTTTCCCAGGGCTCTCCTTCCCTACTCCTGAGCAGCAAACCTTGCAGCAGGTTGGACCCGCACGTGGCTCAGCCAAGGACAGGATTTTTTCCAGCAGTG
This sequence comes from Psophia crepitans, assembly GCA_013399095.1. Classification (NCBI taxonomy): domain Eukaryota; kingdom Metazoa; phylum Chordata; class Aves; order Gruiformes; family Psophiidae; genus Psophia; species Psophia crepitans. The sequence continues at coordinate 114,219 of VWZZ01006478.1, forward strand.
ACACTTGCAAGTCACAGGGAGCATCCCGTTCCTCCGTCACGGTGAGCAGGGGACAGGCAGGGAGCTGGCCGCTTGTGGAACACAATCCCTGTGCTCAGTGAAGGCAGACGGAAAGGTCACACGCTCGGCACGACAGAAAAAGTAGATGTCATGGGAAGAAAAAAACAAGTCTGGATGGGAAATACACAAAGCCAAGCGAGCAGCCCTGCAAGTCTTGGTAACGGTGATGCTCTCCCAGATTGCTGCTGCTTACTCACACACACCACCTTCGAATCTCTCCCCGTAGACCATGTCCTCTGGCCTGCAGTTATTTCGGTTACTCCTCTTGGACCAGGATATCAGAAGTGGGGAAAGCTGAAATCACTCAACAGCCGTTGAACTTGTGCAATCGGAGGCAGAGAGGCTCAGAGGCTTCAGCTCCTCGTGCAACACCCACAGTCAAAATTCAGCCTCCTAAACCAACTGCTCTCCCAGAAGACGCTTTGTGTTAGTGGTGGGAGAACAAATGGTATTTTTGCTCTCCCCAAAAGGCTGTCATAGCCTTGTCCAACAGCTGGTTTTGAGAAACACCTCCTCTGGGTATAAAGACACAACATCAGTTTAGGTACCCGCAGAATCAAATCCCCTTGCAACTGCAGAAGATGAACCTCATACCATCACCAGGCCTGCGTCACGATGCAGCATCACGAGTTTCCAAAGAGATAAACCTTGAAATACTCAAATAACCCAACAAAAACACTGCTGCGCTCTCAGCAGAACCACAACAAACAGCTTTGTTTGCGTGGCAAAGCCCTTAGAAAACCACCGAAACATGCAGTGTTGGAGCTGCGAGCATTCGCAGACTTCTCAAAGCACCTGAGCAACCCCTGTGACTTTGTGGCTGACTTACGAGCTCCCCGAGATAGCTGCTCACTTCTGCCCGTCTGGCAAACCTGATACACACGGTGAAGGGGCGTGCCAGGACTGCCAAGGAGAGCGGCGTGCACGTATGGATGTTGATCCCTGTTGCGTGCTCCCCGCAGCAACAGCGGATGTGGCCTGGAGTAAAACATGAGCGTGAGGAAATACCCTGGCAGAGATAAAAACCTCTGTGGCCTCAGAGTCAGCGAGGTGCCCCTCAATGGGAAGCAGAAAGCAAGTTGCTATCTGGCTATTTTCACATCTCCAGAATTGACACCTCTGTGTCACAGTGGCTGGGCTAATTAAATCCACAGAGCCAGAGACGACCACCTTCCCTACACGGTTCGAGGCGGGATGCTCCGCTCCAGTGCTACCTGCTCCTCTCCGGGACGTGGGCGCTAAGCCATCCCCAAATCTACCCTCCCTCGCTGTGCAGGAGAAGCAGAGATGCTGCAAGGCAGAGCTCAGGGAGGCCGGGGGACTGCAAAGACATTTCAGTGGTACAGGGCTGAAAATCTGATCCAGAGACAAGCAGAGAAGGCACAGCATTAATTCACTGTGGGGGAAGTGGAAACCTTCCCAACGCCATGCATAAACTGAGCAGAGCCAGAGCTTTTGGCAAAAACTCCTGCAACATCAGCAAAACACTTTGCTCCACCTGATCGACATGCACCAAGCATCAGCTGCTCTGGAGTTCATGGGAATGTGTCCCCTCCAAAGCCAGTAGGAAAGCCTGAAAAAACAGAGAAGAGCCCCAAAATCTTAGATTCCGATCTCTTTTCTGATTGTAAGTTTAGCTCCTGGAATTCCCACCAAGGAGCACTGTTTAAGGACATCGCATTTTCACCACCCAATCAGAGGTGGGACAGCAATAAATCTTTCCTCAACCCACTGCACTCTCCAGGAGGGCATGGAAATCCAAGAAGAGAATGCAAAACCTCTACACTGCCACGACCAGGTCACCTGTGATAGCTTCTAGCTATCAGGAGATGGCTGGCCAAGGATGGATATGAAGCTGTCGGCACTTCTAGCATGCTTATCACAGCAAGAGTTCAACTGGGAGGCAGCAGGAGGCAGCTTTCATCCCACTGCTGCCACACACAGTGGTATCTCCTAGAAGAAAACAAGCACTTGAGTGAACAAGGGTCTGCACCTCACTGGGAGAAGACGCACAGAAAGCAGTGAATGCACACTGAGGCCTAATGTGCCCAGCTCCAGCCTTCTGCCTCAATAAAGCCCTAATTCTTTAAAAAAAAAGGGTTAGGCATCAATTTGCACAGTAATTTGTGCTGAAGCACAGCCCTTGTGGCAGAAAGCTGGGAGAGGGGGTGCTGGATGGGAAAGAGGAAAAGAAACGGTCACGAGACAGAAGCAACGAGCTCCATGGCATCACACAGCCCACATACTCAGAGCAGAACACACTGCCCTCTGAATTAACTTCTATCTCCCAGGGAGGACAAGCTGTAGATGGGAAACCAACGCCACGCTTACAATTCCCTTGGGTGCGTGCTGGAAATGAAGCAGGCACCCAACTTGCTACCGCTGAGCTCTCCCAACCTCTTCTGAAGCCACCCAGAGCAGTAGCCTCTTGACATCTCTCCAGCTGCAGGGGACAATTTACTGGGTGTCTAATTTAGATTGTTCTGCCTCTCTCTGCAGTCGAGGTTTGCTCTCACGCCTCTGCAGTCAGTGGCAAAGCTACTGCTGATCTCTGAGATCCAGGTGAAGTACGTGAACGGTCCAGACCTGGCACTTGGGTACCACACAGAGAAACCCACAGGTTTGTGACTACCTTCTCCAAGCAGGTCTGCGTCCTTACCTTTTTGAGCTGTGCTCCATCCCTCACATATTTCTAGGAAAATAAGAGAGAAACACTCCTGTTCACTGAGGCTCGAAGGATTTGCTTGGAACTGAAGTGCTTTTTTCGTTGTTGAGTTGTACAGAAGTTACCCGCTGCTTGTGCTCTGACCCCCCTCCTCCTGAAATTCAGCAGCACCCTGGAAAAACTGAAGCCACAGCCAGGTAAAGTCAAAGCCACTGGTCTCCGTGGCATAAACCCTGCCCCAGGCTGCGCTGCTGCTCGTTGCATTCCCCATCTGAGGCAGAGGGAAGCTGACAAGTGTCTGGATTGTTTTCCCTCGGCCACTCAGTGAAAATAAGGTATTTTTTTCTGCTGCTGCTAATCAACGGCTGACATCATTACCAGGTACCTCAGCCTTCCGTGGTGATTTGTCCCAGTTTGCCCAGTCTAAACGTGGCGTTTAGTCCCGGCTGTCTTCCAAACTAACATCTGACTCGCAGTCCACAGACTGCTGAGAGTCCACATTGGATCTAAAGCTAAGAAAAGAAAACCTATCATCGTCATCTGGCCAAAAAGCGGTGTGGAGAGGTGTGCACGTTACCACAAACACATCCAAACCCTCCGCTCTACAAGTCCAACCTGCAACGATGGTGAAAGTAAGGAGCAAGCAACCTACACAGCTAGAAGCTTTTGAAATCAGAGGCAAGATACTTGGAAACCTCCTCCACGCCCCATGACACAAGCCCGGTGATGAGGAGTTACTCAAGACGGACCCAGAGGTAGGGAGAGGAAGATGAATGAGGTTTTATAGTATTTCCAACAGGGACCTCCATGGATTTTCTGAATGCAAATAGATTATGTCCAATGAATCCTGTGTGGGAAGTAGTATATCCTTATACGTATGGGGAAACTGAGGCAGATAGGTCAGCACTGTAGAACATCGTAACAGAGCTTGGAGCAGGCTGAACATCCACTGATTTCCAGGTAGATGAAATATTATTCTTAATTTTTCAAGGACAGAAAGGTGAGAGGCCAGGGGACGGGGTCACCAGTGGAAGAAAAGAGAAAGGGAGGAAGAGGTTTGCACGTCCATCCTAGATCCCAAAGGCGATGTCAGGCCACCCCTTCCTTAGCAGCACCAGGAACTCACTTGTGATGGTCTTCGCAAGATGAGTTTTCACAGATGAATCTGCATCAGGACACACTGCAGATCACAGGAAAACTCCTGTTCCATAAGGCAGTGGAAACCAAACAACTGGAGAAACGTCAGCAAGTCCAGAAAGCCTCCTTTCCCCCAAAACCTGGGCTGGAAACTGAAAGAAGACTCCCTTTACCTCCTCAGAGCAAGCTTGTGTTCTTTCTCAAAGATGGCTGGAGCTCACACGTGGACATGTGGCCAACCCAAAACTTCCAGCATGTCCTTACACCTTGCTCCTGTCACCGCTCCGAACAGACTCCAGCGCCCTGGTCCCCTTTGTGCCAGCACGCAGACGTTCCCCACCAAAAGGACAGGCTTTAAGAAACGCTCTCACTGGCAGGGAGATGCTGAGGGCAAGGAGAAGGGCAAGGTGAAAGATGAGGACGTGTCTTCAGAGCCCTCATTTTGAGGGCTCACACCAGGGCACAGCAAACCCACAGCACACACCTGGCTGGAGGGAGGACCTCTTGAAAGAGGGTTTCACACTGGACTCGTCCAGATCCCCCCCGGATCCCTCCAGTGCTGACCACAGGAGAAAGCAACCCTTTGAAAAGGGGGAACCCCAGTATACCCTGACCAGGGACTGGGGTTCCTGGGGCTGACCCTGGCAGCTGTCCCTTCAGCAGGGTGGGCCAGGGGGTGACCTCACACCCTCAGGGGTGCCTCTAGGGTGCCCCATGGCACCAGCAAAAATGCTGCCTCCAACCGCACATCCCCAGCACAGGGGGACCCTGGGGACATCCCCAAAGCCACACAGAAGACGCGTGGCTGTCCCCTGCCCCTGGTCCTTGACCCCACACCTCTGCGCCAAAGACTCCCCCGGCGTCTCTGGGGTGTCCCCAGCCCCCTGCCCTGGGTGTAGGGGGCCCCCAGGGCCTGTCCCCCAGCCCCACATCTCTGGTGGTGGGGGGGTGCCCAGCCCCACACCTCACACAGAGGCAGTGCCCACGGACACCCCAGGGCTGCCCCGCGCCCGGAGCCCCATTCCCCCCCCCGCCAGAAACGGGGGGAGCTGCCTCCAGCGCCACCCCAGCCCCACACCGGGGCCGTCGCCGCCCACCTTCTTGACGGAGAGGGAGATGTTCTCCAGGATGCGGTCCTTCACCTCCGCCGGCTCCATGGCACCGCCCGCCGCCGCCGCCG
>VWZZ01006478.1:119706-152133 GCA_013399095.1 Psophia crepitans
AGGGGAGATGGCGCTGGGTCCCTCACGACCCCCTGAGGGACGCAAGGGGACGGCGGTGCTGGTGCCTGCCGAGACAGGCGGCGGGGGCAGCCCCGGGCTGGGGACACCAGGCGAGGTGGCCGCCGGGCACCCAGGCAGGGCCCAGCCCGCGGCCGGGCTGTGCTCGGGGTGCCGGCCTCGAGGGAAGGAGAGGGAAAACGGGGCGTCTGCATGGCACCCCCCCAAGGGCCTTCAGCAAATCCCGAGATGAACGGATCCACCTCTCTGCTGAGGTTCACGAGCTTCGTACCATGGCACCTTGGAGCCAAAAACGGGCCAGAAAAACACCAAAACAATACAAACCCCACTGGCCATCGCAGGGCAGAGCCAGGAGATGGTGCAGAGGCTTAACGGAGGTGGAGGTTGAAGAAATAAAAGCTAGAATTAATAATAACCCATCCTCCCGAGATGCAGGCGAAAGGCCCCGATGCTGGGGCTGTCCCTCAGGGCTGGCTTATCGCCCTTGCAACATCCAACCCCGATAACTGAACACAGAACGGAAAGTAAAAGCAATTAAATAAAGCAAAAGCCACCAGCGCGTTCCCTGCACCATTCCCACCCCCTACTCTGCAAATAACCTGCTGGCAGGGGGGGGAAGGGCTGGGCAGGGACTTGGTCCCAGAAAACACGCCTGCTCCTTCCCTGCAGTTGCAGGAACGGCCCAGCCAGTTTAACAGCTTTGGAAATTGGGAAAAACTCCCAGGGAAGGGAGGAGAGCCCAGCTCGCCAGTGGTTGGGTTAAAACAGAGCTAAACCATAAAACTCCTTTTCTCAGCTGCCAGAGAAGGCAAAGCGTTGCATTGAGATCCCAACAAGGACCGGAGCTTGTCTCGGCACCTGGGGAAGAAGGTAAACATCTTCCGCTGAACTGGGGGGAGATTCGAGGGAAACGACCCCGCTAAAATGCACACAGAGTCCTGAGCACGAAACATTTAAGCCTGATCTCTAAGAAGTCAGTGGAGAGACCAGCAAGCTGAAGTCAGCCCCTTTTAAGGAAGCCCAACATACCCAACACCCTTTTTTATTCTTTACTGGTGAATTTTAGGGTTTAAAGCATGCTCAGGGTATAAAGAAAACAAGCTGTACAGCACCAGGCAGCAGGTCAGTGCATCTGTGTGCGTTCCTCATCGCTCCGGCGGCATTAGACACAGCAGTGTACACCCCTGCATAATCCCACGGTACAGACGACTTCCTGGTCTCCGGTGGTTTTCCTGGATGTTTTGAATGCCCCAAGTCTCTATTTTACTCCAGGTAAAACGAGTTGGGTGTAATCCCCCAAAGCACCCACCACACAATTATGGATGTACATGGGAAATTCCCTGCTCCCAGCATTTAGACAGCTCCACTTCTCCCCGGCCAAGCTCAGGAGGCACCAACGGCATCCTGGCCTGCATCAGGAATGGCATGGCCAGCAGGAGTAGGGAAGTGCTTGTCCCCCTGTACTCGGCTCTGGTGAGGCTGCACCTCGAGTACAGTTTTGGGCCCCTCACTACAAGAAGGACATTGAGCTGCTGGAGCGCATCCAGAGAAGGGCAACAAAACTGGTGAAGGAGCTGAAAAAGAAATCTTAAGGGGAGCGGCTGAAGGAACTGGGGTTGTTCAGCCTGGAGAAGAGGAGGCTGAGGGGAGACCTGATCATGCTCTACAACTCCCTGAAAGGAGGTTGTAGTGAGGAGGGTGTCGGTCTCTTCTCCCAAGTAGGAAGCGACAGGACGAGAGGGAATGGCCTCAAGTTGCATCAGGGCAGGTTCAGATTGGGTATGAGGAAAAACTTCTTCAAGGAAAGAGTAGTGAGGTGTTGGAACAGGCTCCCCAGAGAGGTGGTTGAATCGTCGTCCCTGGAGATCTTAAAAAAAACGCATAGATGCGGCGCTCCAGGACATGGTCTAGTAGGCATGGTGGTGTTAGGTTGACGCTTGGAGTTGATGACCTCAGAGGTCCTTTCCAACCTTAGTGATTCTATGATTCTATGATCTGACTCCAGCCACATGCTCCCTACCCTCTTCCCAAAAGATTTTTAACTCTTTGTTCAGGATTTATAGCCCAAAGTTAGCCTGAATAATGTTACCCACAAAGAGAGGAGCCATCGGGCGCTTGTCACAAATGGACAGTGAAGAAGGACAGGAGGAGCCACTGAGGTCTATCTCATCTCCCGCAGCAAAGCCTGCGAAGTGCGAGATACCATCCTCCTAAGACAGGTACCTCATGCAGTGCAGTTGGAGGGCACCTCAGCAATGATGCCAATGATCCAGAAAGAAATTAGACACATGAAGCATTTCAGGGGGTAGCTGTGTAGACTTACGCAAGAGAAAATGTAGTATTAGGAGAAAACACAGAAGAAACCGCAGGCGTATCAGGGGAAGTAAACGTCGAGCCCTGCATCTCATGGCCAACGTGCAGCCCTGTGAGCACACCTCCATTTTCACAAGCGGACACAGGCATTTGATTTTAAAACGCTTCCCATTTTCATTTGTTAGCAAATGACTCTGAACTAGACATTCCTTTAGCAGCTGCTGTTGGGAGGGATTTCAACCACCATCCACTCACATCCTTGTCTGTGTGACTCAACGCTATTGGCAATGATGACAGCGCCTTGCAATTAGTGAGCTTGGTTGTCAATTAGGTCATAGTGGAGCGATTATGCTTCTGAGGGGGTCCTTCACCCCCAGTGTACCCCCAGGGAAGGAGGAGGTAGAGCAGGTAACTGATAAAAGGCTGGAGTGAATCCACAGCCAGCAGGATTTCTCAAACCCCATTCTGGTGACAAACCCGCCCAAAAAGCACCACCAGGCAAGTGCTAAAACCACGAGACTGCAGAGCAACGGGGCAGCGGACCTAGCTGAGTGGCACCACGGGATTTAGTACTGATGGCTCAGTCCCGTTTCTTCTGCTGAGTATTTCTCGAAGCGATTCTGGTGCAGGAAGTGGTATGCTGCAATGCTTGCCTCTCTGCATCCAGCACCTGCTCTCCATACAGCTTCTGCATACACGTGACTACTCAAAAACCCCTTTGTTTGTCATTTTTAAACTCTAAACCTCTGGGGGAGTTCCTTGTCCTGCTCTTAAAGCGCCCACAAAAGATAACCAAGGAAAGCACACTGGCTTGCAGCAAGCTTTACATTTATTCCACAGGCTCTGAACCTCTTTTGGCCATATAAGGGGCTGCAGATTTAAGAGTATCTTAAAGATACTCTTTAAGATACCAGGATTCAGACAGACTGGGACAACCTCGAACGTGACCACAACCCTAGCAGCATCGTTAATTTGCACTTGTATACAGTACCAAAAGAAAACCACCTTCAGAAAGCAGAGCGGACAAGGCCCAAGCGCTCAAAATGGTTTTCAAACAGAGCATTTAGCCCTTCAATCACCTCCCGGCGGAAATCGCAACCAACGTTTTGCCCGACGTATAAATGGGGCTGTAGCAGCCCACACGTTAAAACCTCCCCCTTCCTCACCCCAAGACCAGAATTCAAAATGTAGTTTTGCCGTCCTAACGGCCACCCGCCGTCATGACCTAACTTAGCTGTAACAGTGACAGCAGCATCACACGTAGAGCTCGCAACACGTGAGGAGGAAACCGCTGCCCAAGAAGTCCTTCGCCACAGCGCCCGATTGACAACCCTTCACGCTTTTGGCTGTCTCTGCTCATCTGGCACCAACACTGACCGCTCTCTGGGTATCCGAGATGTAAAATGGTCAAACTCTCAGTGTTTGCCTCAAGGAAAAGCGTGTATATTTCAAGATGTGAAAAACTGCTCCATAAGACACATGCTCCCACTGAGGGTTGCGTTTCAGAGGAGGAAGATCCTCTACTCCCCCTTTCCAAAAACCTGTTCTATTACACGACACTAAGAGAATGGGACTTTAAAAAAAGATAGAAATAACTAAAACCATCATGAGCTTTCCAGGGATAAAAATGCCAATTTTTTTTCCAGGGATATAAATGCCTGAAAGATTCAACAGCCCGTCTCTGTAGAAGGGGAATACATGAATTTCTCATGCCTGTTCTCAGGCCTTGCCAACTGGAATGATTTTAACCACAGAATTCCACTCATTTATCTTCAAAATGGTAACATTTTCATTAAGGAAATTCTATTGGCTTTCGGGAAAAAAAAGCCAGAGAAGGATGTGAGTGCATGCAGACCTCAGAAACACAGACAGACCAATCAAGCAACATTATGATAAAGTGTTTATTAATTTTTTTTAAATATCAAATTTTTTTTTTTACACATCAATTTTGTTGATAAACAGTCCCCCAATATTAAAAAAAACACCCAAAAATCAAAAATAAAGAATCAAGTGTGTATTACTTTGGGCAGAATCACATCCCATTCTCTGATGACACCACCGCTCCTCCCTTCAGCTGCCTCCGAGGACAACCGCAGCATGTTCAGCCCCGAAGAGTAAATGACACAAACGCAACCAGGATTCCTGAGTATTGATTCCCTCAAGTTCCTTAAGCGAGTCTGTAAAACTCTTAAGCTAAAAAGCATCAGTCAAGAGTGACCCAAGCTGCTAGGCATCTGGATCACGGACTAAGCCTTGTCTACACAGTGCAGGAAGAAATCTCTTGAACGCTTCAGAAGGGAATGATGGACACGAAACCGACCCCGTTTCCCAAGCTGGCCTCCGAGAGAGGCAGGCAAAAATACCTCTTGATTTCTCCTCTTTGAATTCACGTTAAGAGTTCTGGGGAGCTGTTTGGCAAGAAGTCCAAGTCTGGTGAAGAAACCTCTAGGATCTGTTCCTCCTTATATTTGAAAATGGCATAGTGTTTTAGAGAAAACTTATCTGGAAGTTAAGCATTCAGCAAGTACACTTAAATATTGCTACTTTTGAGGAAAGGAGACAGCACGAGGGAGAGGCAAAGGCAGAAAGGAGGGAATGCGTCTCGGAGGTACAAGGTTAACAGTCCTGGAGACCAAGTGTCTACACAGAAAGTTGAACATACGTAGCAACAAGGCAGAGATTGTCATGATAACGCAGCGCCGCTCAGCTCTCTCCAGCAGCAGGTAAACGTACCAGGGACCGTCACCAGGAAATATTTCCTCCTCTGGTCAGAACTGTTTCTGTGCACAGAAACTTTCAGATGTCGGTACTGCACTAAGCATCACCTCTAACTCACCTAGAGCCTCACATACAGAAACAGCAAGAGGCCAGGTAAATTCCTTCAGCGACTCTGAGGAAAAGAACACACCTCAGAAACCAACAGCAAGGTCCGTGACCACAGTGGCTTCAGGAAACACCCAGAAACAAGCTCTACAGACCCACAAGGGTCCCCACAGGTGCCAACATCTTTATGAAGTAGCTTCCGAGCATTGCTTTTGACTCTATAGATGGATTTTTCATACTGAAGTAATTTTGCTAAGCTGATGTGACATTAGTAGACTGGAGCAGTGATGAACGAGGAGGGGGAAGAGAGTGCAGAGCCTTGTTAGGCCAGAGCACATGGCTCCTTGGAAACCTGAACAGCTTTTGGCGTTCACTATCCCCTGCTCTAGCCAACGAGCTGCGGCAGTCTGCCAGCCCTGCTTCAACACAAGTATTCCCACTTTGTGCGCCAGGTAAGCACAGAGACCAGTTAAGGGATTGCTAAAGGATGCGAGCGTACAGCGGAGAGGACACACATGCAGGTTCAAACAGAACACAACTTTTAGACAGCGTTCGCTAAACACATGTTCTATTATATTTTATTTTAACCTTAAATACTCAGGACTGCCCAGATTTTCTCCAATATAAATCTTGCTCCTAAAACCATCATTCTCTAATTTAGCAACACGTAGCCATTCACTCAAAGCAAGGCTCTGAAATGAAGAGATTTAAATCACCAGGCTTGGACCAACTTGATAAAACAGTTTTAAAAGTATTTATCAGTTGGGGGGTCGGGCTTTGTTTCGAGCAGTTAAGAGAAAATTACCCAGGAAATTCTAGCACTATCGATAAATGCTTCAGTACAGCTTTGGCAGAAGGGCAGATTTCAAAAATTATATTTGACAAAGAATAAAACTGAGCATTGAAGCAAGTTGGCTGATGCTCTAAAGCTTTTCTAGCGTAAATTCTGTATATGCAGTCTATGTAAACGTGGCCATAAAACTAGAGCCTTTAACCAGTTTGGGGCAAAGCAGCAGTGCTTCATCTAGCTATTAGCAATTGCTCCTAAAAACATAAAGTGTAAATACAGAAAGGGTGTAACATTGAATGGCTAACATCTGGTGCTTCAAGAAGTTGGCAGCACGTGAACCTGCCGGCTAAGGGTGCGAATTCAGCTCTTGTGCATCCAAGAGGGCCAGTCTGCTGCTGGTGTCTGCGTACCAGACGGGGGCTTGCTCCCAGGACCACCTCACCAAGCCCCGTGGTGTGAATCGGGAGCAGAGTCAGCCGTTTAGATGGAGGATGCTCTGGGATCTGAGAGCTGGCAGCTTCATTCTTGTTGCTGCTTTTGATAGTGAACCAGATGCGGACGGGAACGGGTCTGATCTATCTTACTCCCTAAAGCTTCTGGAGAGAGATCTGATAACACTGTACTCCCGTACCAGCCCAAGCATCACAGAGGGGGCTTCCCTCTGTGGGAAGCATTTGAGGTGCTCATTTTAAGGAGAACATTTAAAAAAAACTTCAGCAGTGGTAACTCCGACCACTCGCATGGTAAAGACCATAAAGCTGTAGTCTTGCCTCAGCAACAGATTTTGAAGACAGCCTCGAGTGAATTACTCGATGCTGCTCCACTGAGGGCTCCCCAAACAGCAAAGCACTGTGTCCTACACACACATGGAGCAATGCCTGCTGCCAGCATCACAAGTAGCAGGACATGAGCTAAACGTGCCTGGGAGCCCCAGGCCTAGCTGGTACGGTCGCAGTTCATGCAGAAGCTCCATTTGATGGACAGAGGAATGCCTTAAAGCTCTTTGTTATTTTAAAGGATCTCCTGGCTGCCCAAGCATCTAAGAAAAATTTGACAACCACCGCTCACTGACATCAGAAACTCCTGCAAGTTCACAGATGAAACCAAATTTGTGTTGTTTTTAAATGTCATCCTGCAAGACAAAAAGCCTAGCACACATGTAGGCAAATCTGCTAAGCAACAGGGAAAACAAAACACCAGGAACACAGGCCTGTGACAATGACACCAACAAATGAAAGCCATGAACAAAAAACATGTTTCCAGCCGCTGCTGACTCATCACTTCAGGTTTAGCTCAAAGCAGAAAGCTCAGGATGAACACCTGATACACAGCCATTCCACAGATTTGCAAGCGGGACCATGTAAAAGTTGCTACTTTCAATTTGATGTCCTGTTCCAGCCACACTTTCCTTCCCCTTCCCCAGCCCCAACAGCGTTTTGGGGCTCTGCAGAGCATCACAAAATAGTTCACACCCACCCCACCCCCCCAGAAAAAAAAGCATCTGGAAAGGGCTTCCTACAGCACAGCCTCGGTGAGTCCTCATCATGCGGGGTACTCACCAGGGACTTCCCAGAAGGCCACGATGGTTATAATGCAGAAGCCATGTCAGTGCATTTGTCTCATAAACCCTATTGGGCAGCCCTCGCTCTTTAGGAGGTATTAAATCAGTACCCCACCAGCCGCTACAGGCTTTCTGCAGTTTGCATCTCCACAGCTGAGAGGCTGATCATCCCCAAAACATCGAGAGAAACTAGTGCAAAGCAGATTTCTTCGCTCTTCCGATCACAGCCCCGCTTGGTGCGTAGAGAATGCATCCACCGAAACAGTTCGTTCTTCCAGGGGCAGAGGGGGATTAAGAGCCACAACACACGGTCGGTTTGTTCAAAAATTTCACTGTTAAGGTTTTGCCTTAAAAGTGGCTGAGCTTGTTCTTTAGTATGGGGGAAACATGACGTTGGGCAAGGCTAGAAAAAAAAAAAAAGTGAAATACTCCTTTTCCCTCCCTCCCCACGCCCCTACAATTGATACCAGCACATCTTCAAATAAGTTAAAACGTCTCTTGAGTTTTGGTAGCACCAAATTCTATCCCTTTCCCTTCTTCTATCCCCATGTTATAAACTCGAACGCACTGGCCCAAGAGCATAAAAGGGTTTGGCAAAAAATAGGCAGCAGCCTTCCCCGTGCACACACAAAAACTGCGCGCTTCCGAAAACCCCCTCCACCTCCTCGCTCCTCTTCTAAAGTGTTACACGTCCGTGGGCATCTACATACCTTTAGTAGCTGCCATAATAGTTTCATCAGCGTCACAGACGGATATTGGGTTACAAAGCGCAGGAGAGCTAAAACAAATCCACCAAGTCCGTTTGGACAAGTGCCATTGCGCGTCGGCACCACACCGAACTCAGCGCGCACCTCCTGTCCCGTGCACATGTACGCATGGTCAATTCACTTCACAATCTGCTTTGCGCTGGACAGGGCGGTGATCTTAATGGCTTCTGCTTTTTATTCGTAACATTGGAGCTTATTCTAAAATTGTACATTTAATAAAAACATTACTTTTTATCCAGTATGCATAATTAAAAGCTATCCTGTCCACACAACGCTAGGACGTTTTCTTTCTTTTAAAAGGCCAAACCTAATGAGTGAAACAGAAGAGACAAGTTACTTTGGCTGCAAATAATTAAAAAATCTGGCTCAACATTCTGCTTGTACGTTATGGTGTATAATTTAGATAGGTCCTTTGAAAGGAGGGACACCCCAGTCAGCTACCTCTTCCGTAGTTATGTAGGAACGACGATGCTCTTGGCTAGCAAAATAAGAAGAGCAAGATCCGTGTTGCCATCCGCTTGTTCCAAAGCCTCAAGAGCTTCCCGTGTGGTAAAACCAGCGCTGAGGATCCGATCAACATCGGCCGCAGGGAAAGCAGGTGGTGGAGAAGCACCCGGGGTAAGTCCAGTACAGGCAGCTGGTGGGATCAGCAGTGGTTCCTCACACCCACCCAACGGCCACAGACCTTCAGGAACAGAACTGCTGCTTCTCCCAGCTGCTCCTGCGAAAGTGCTCTGAGGATCTCGAGGTGCACCATCATCCAAAGCAGGTTTAGAGGAAACGGATTCATTCTGCTCCAAAGTCGCACTAGTTGGACTCTGATAACCCTCTGCCAAAACCTCTGCCTGCTCAGAGCTCTGTTGCTGGTCAGATGTCGCTGCAGAATTCACCTGGACCAAATCACTCTTACCTGAGAACTTCTGAATCTCTAAAGCACCTTCTGCGAGAGCTGACTGCGTGTGACTGACAGACCCAACGCTGATGTTTTCTGTGCCTGAACCGCAAAGCTGTTTCCCCTCTGCTCTTCCACCTTCAGACCTCATCTCATAGAAGGGACAACTCTGTTCCTGGCTGGCTGGATCTGAGCCTTTCTGGTCATCCTCAGAAAGCCCCTGCTGCTGTGCTGCTGGCTCTCTGTGAACTATTTCCAGCTGAGGGACTTCTTCAGAGGCAAGGTTTTTACCTTCTCCTTTCCGACTGATAACCAAGAGCTTGTGCAGCTCTTTCAAGGCTGACGCTAGAGAGAAACATGGCTCTTCTGAAGGTCTTCCTGCATCCGTGTCCAGCTGACGTATGTTGGAAGGGGAAGAGCTGTCCTCAGCCACCAAATCGGACAACTCGCTATACTTTACAGGACTTTCACTAGTGCTTTTAGCGTGCGGGACATCGCCGGTGGAAAGCAGATGACTCAAGGAGGATACAGACTTCAGCGACTCCACCTCCATGGAGATGGCATCCGAACTCAGGTCAGACACGCTTCTGTTCTCAGCCTGCTGCTTCTGCTCACTCGCTGAGCTGTGCGCTTCAGCTACAGACTGCTCAACCACATCTATTTCCATGAAGGCTTCTGCATGCACACGGCTGCAGGAGGCTGACATTCGGATACTCCCTTTCGCACAGGAAAGACCTGCTTTCTCCAGTCCATCTCCTCTCATTTCCACAGGAGGATCTCCCGGCTGGCTGGCTTCTTCCACAACAGGCTTCTCAACCCCACCAGCATGGCAAGCAGGTTCTGGGTCAGTTGTCTCGGTTTGCTTCTCCAGATGTTCCTTCGCTGGTTCTTTGCACGTCTGATGGTCTACAGGAAACTCACGCTTTTGCTCCTGTTCTGCAGACAGACACACATCTTTATTTTGCCCATGCTCAGCAGCAGGGTCAGCCAAACTATTTTCTTTTGTCACTTCTAAAGGAGGTTCCTGACCATGGTCTTGTTCTTTAGCGTTACATTCCTTTAGACTGTCAGCAGTAAATGTTTCTCTGAGTGTCTTCTGTGAAAGGCAAGCTGGACTGCAGCAGGTTACCTCCCCTGGCTGGGGAGAAGGGTTGTTATTTGCCAAGGAAGCATTACTGGGAAGTTGCTGTAATAAGAGAAGATGTTCTTTTTCTGGGGTTATCCGGCATTCAGTTGAAGACTCAAAAGACTTGACAGCTCTAGGATCAATGGGCTCTGCGATGCTAGATTCGGATGAGCAAATTGAAGCAGGGGCAGAGACAGAACGATCAAGTAATTTATTTGTGGGATTACAGATCTTGGAATTTAGTCCTGAAGACTGGGCTGGATTTTGAAACCCATCAGAAGCTGGTAATGAGGGCATTTCCAGTGAGGTAGTTTCTTTGTCACTATTCTCTAACAGAAAACAGAAAGAAAGAAGTAGTTAGGATGTGCGAGAATCACTGTTTTTCACTGTAGTAGCGAAAAACTTATAAACCGATGGCTATAAATACCTGGTCTGTGGCCCACTCCAGCTGCAGTAAACACACACTACATGCATCAAGGCTTCTGACGTTCTGTTTGGATTAGGAAACAAACACACCAAACTTGTGTTAGCATTCAGAGCACACCCCATGCACGGCCATCGTCCTGCGACCTCACAGCTGCCCTCCCGACTGTCCATCAAGACAGTGTGCAAGCAGCAGGAGCTCCTCAAGTTCACTGCCTTCCAGAAGGAGTTCTGCCGGGGAAATTCATTACGTCAAGGCAAAAATAACACTGCTGGAGAACAAATTAAAGGCTGTTCTGTACTGTCTTGCTGCAAAGTGCTCCATGGATGATACTACACACTTGATAAAATACACTCTGCACAAGAGACATGTCTAGCACCCTACTGGTTTGTTCTCTGTACTGCTGAAGATATTCAGGAGCCATGTTTCAGGGAAATGAGAATTAAGAGGACATCACAGGTCTTGGACTGTGCTCCCAGCAGCTATTGCCTTGTGATGGCTAGTGGCATCACAGGGAGGAGAAGGTGAGCAAACATCAGCTTGCTACGGAAGGGAAGCGGGAAAGATCGCAGGGTGGAAGGCAGAAAGCCCCAAAAGGAACTGCCGCCCGAGGCTGGGGAGAGCAAAGCGAAGGGAAAGACAGCCAGACGTCAAACCTGCTTCCTTCTTCACACGGAGAACGGATGAATCGCAGATCCCTATCAGCCGTACCAAAGACTGGGTCTCGTTATCAGGACAGATTAAATAAGTGAACTTATCTTGCTAATAGTCTATCTTGCTAATGTATCAGCTCTCACGCTGTTGTTAAATCACTAACACGACCTTTGCTGTGTGAGCACCTGTTCCTTCGCGAAAGCCCTACTCTGTCCAGTGTCATTCATCCCAACAGCAGTGCAGATTCACTCCCTTTCCCTTCCCAGAAGCCTCCAAACTCAGTGGTCTTAAACACATACCACTGTTCTACCTTAAGTCTTTCTTTTTGCAGATACACAGGCATACTAGGGGACAGCTAACCACGCTCACGTGTACAGGGAGGACTTCCCTTAAGTTCCACTGCATGGAAGAAGGCGGGCTTTTTCACCTCAGCTACTTGTTTCTTTTATTCTCCATCAAATAAAAATGGAGCACTCGATGCTGTGATATCACACCCCTGATCGATATCCTTTGGTATAAAATACAGCAGCCCTCGCACAGAGCAATTCCTTCTGTCAGCTGCACATCTGGTCTTAATGCAGCTATGATGACTTGGCCATGCTGGAGTATTAAGAAGCCAGAACTACCCCACAGATTTTCAGACTGCTGATCTTTCAGAAGGGTGGCAGAGAGGCTTGTGACATGGGATACAGACGAAAACCAGAGATATCTTTTTCTGTTTCTATGTAGTAAGATTACGTTCACACCCTCTGCTCCCAAGCCAATCCTTGAGAGAAGCAGCAGAAGTGTCTTTTGACTCAGTGTCTTTTGACTCGGTGGATTGGTAATAAGGGTCTGCTCAAACACATTGGGGATTTGCAGTCATTTAGACAGCAGAAGTAGCTGGTACTCTGCCAATTCATCCTTCTGAGACCCACGGTCGCCCTCCTGCCAGGATATCTACAGCAGATGAATCCCAGTCCCAAAGATATCGATCCCGCTGACACGGGGAACAAACTCCTCTCTGCCATCAGGCATAGATTCCTCTCTATCTTAGGACAAGCCCGAGTTGTGTATGTGGTGGCAGTGCCTTTCCTGTACCGAGGCTGTCTGGATGAAAAGCTGTATATGGGGTAAACGACCTGAACACGCTTCTTCCTAAAGCACCTGTAGTTTTGCTGCCACATCCTCCACAATCACCGAGTTTCCCAGTGGCGGTGGGGAAAACACTGCGCATTGGCAGTAAAGAGCAAGCAAGCAGCCGTAAATGAAGCGGACGTGGAGGATCTCGATCACAGTAAAACACATCAGGACTCCACTACCACCTCAGCAACCTTTCCACAGGTGTTGAAACAGCAGCAAGTCAGCTGACAGAAATCACGAAGCTCGCTAGAGTGGGCTTCGGGGGATTAAATAAAGCTCAAGAATAATCCAGGTGTGTTCAGAAGGACAACTTTAATAGCCTACAGATGTACCATCTGCCATAAGGCAGCAAAAAGTCAAGCTGTTCTGAAAGAACACTGGCCATGTGGGAAGTTGAGCTTCCTTGGTCCTGCATTATGTTCTCTCCCTCTCCAGTTTCCTGTTCTTTCACTTGGTTTCCTGGTACCACCTAGCAGCTCCAAAGAGTTTTTGCAGAGAGGAAGAGGGTATACGTCAATATTTCGATACCTGAGGATACAGCCCGCGAGCCAGAGGCCTGTAATACGCCTCAGACTTACACACAGGCAAATCCACACAACAACTACCTTAGTTTTGTGCGCGGGTGCTCTACCAGCAGTAAGTGAATGCACAAAATGGATTTCCTCTTCCCATAAATCTTTTACATTCCTCTAGGACTCGGCGTCAATGGCGAAGCGCAGACTGCTGACCAGCCTGAACAAAGCCATGTGGTCTTTAGAACTGTACTGGTAGATAAGCACCTTTCAGTTAAGTCATTTTAGGTGCCTTTCACTTTAAAGCTCTCAACTAAAATGCTTTTATTGTATAGACTCATATTTTGGGCCAAGGTTTGCTTTTTAGTTCTCTGCTGAAAAGGTCAAATAAGTCCAACCAATGGTGATGTCTGCAAAGACTCATCCGAAATGGAGAGAGACTGCAAAAACCAACCCAAGCTTCATCAGGCGCCAAATTCTAACACGGAAAGAACTAATATTTACATCTGCGTGTTTTCTCTGCCAGCTCACGTGAAGAGACATGAGCCCACGCCATGAAGTCTGACCCTTAGCTATGTGAAAACCTGATGGGGGCAAGGTCAAATCTATGTTTGTGTTTCTCTCTACTTGCTTCAACTTAAAGGTAGCAAGCATTCAAACTTGGCTTTAAAAGGTTTATACATCTCTGGAAAACTTACATTCTTGGAAAAAAATTGGTCAAAGGGACCAATAAGTACGTTAAGGGGAGCACGGGACTGCAAACAACTTCATTATTTGCAAGAAAGTCACTGCTCACTCTTTGGACTATCAAGCAGCAACTGGCAAGTGTCAAAGAAAAATTTCAGTGCTTTGCAACTGGGTTTATATCTCTCTCTCTATATTTTTGATCTAGTTATCACACTTCAATTTTAAGTACGGGCATGCTAAGAGTCTTAAAAAGTTACCAAAATTTTGAAGATATCAACTTTATCAGCTTAAACATTACCTGGCAAAGAGTTTTGTATGTGTGTGGGAAGCAGTATCTTACTGTGTGCTTTCAGAGGAAAAATTAGCAGCAAAACTCAAAAGTCTCTATAAAACACTTGCACATAAAATGTTATCTTTAAAAGTTTTGGAAAAGGAACTCACAGCTTCACCGTAATAGCAAGGAAAAAAATAACGAAGCTTTCCTTTAGTGAAAAGCATATGTTGAAGTTAAGGGAGGAGTTAAACAGAACGGCTGAGTTTCACAGAGTTTGGCTCCTGGCTCAGTTTTCAGCTATTTTGGCATCTCCACTTAACTAAACTTTGTGAAAATCAAAACCTTCCATAGCCCAGTCAGTCTGCATTTGCGCAGCTCATGGCTTCCAGAGGCAGAGGGAACAAAACTACGGGGAGGGCGAAAATTTTCTGTGCAGATCACATTTAAGGCAGATGATACACGTTAGGATGTGCATTCAGCTGCTGCTTTTGAAATCTGGAGCGATGGGGATCTTCAGTCAGAGAAGCAATTCACCTGCCAAAGGCACAGGCTCCATTCTAAGGAAATGAAAATCTGAAATAGTACTGTTTCTAAAAACCGTCATGAACTTTTGTCCAGAGATTTGTACTTAGCTCCTCTATTTTTATATGCTGCAGCTATTAAGAACAGAATTTGTGGAAGCCTCCACAAAGCCGTCCTTACATGGGGGTGCTAAAATATCACACAAGCGAACCACGTCTCCGACTACGCGCTACAACTCAACCCAAAGGCAACTGTTTATCTCCACGCTTTCCAAGGCCAAGAAACCAGAGTGGGTAGGAAGTGACAAAGAGAGCACAGATTAAACAGCAAGCACCCCCGAAATGCCTTCATGCAGACAGATTTTGCTGTAAAGAAGGACGAGAGAAGTGCAATTAGAGGCGACGAGCAAGAATAAAGCCCCTTTCTCTCCAACATTTACTCTCTGATGCTGTATCTCCTAGGAGCTGAGAAAAGGGAACACTGACACACATCCTGGTAACACAGCAAGAAAACTATGCAGATTAATATTTCAGCTGTGCTCTTCCTGGTACCTGCTTCCTCTACGGACTTCTGTATTGCTTCTGCTAGTTCCTGGTCTGCAATCTCCTCCGGCCGCACATCTTCCCGACCGGCCCCGTAAGCCAGTCGAGCGCACTCCGGGAGCTCGCCCTCTGGGAGGAAAGTGGTCTGTGAGCCAGTCGTGCCGATCACTAGTACATTCTTCTTGAGATCAATCGAACACTGTGAAAGAGCATCGAGACATCAGCAACCTGGAAGAGCCAGTCAGTTCCCGGAGAAAAAGGAGAAACAAGGCTAGACAATTTATTTCCAATGGCAACGGCTCATTGCAGTGAAGCAAAGTGGACCAAGAGCATCACCTATAAGCAAAGGGCTCTGAATGACTTGATTTGTAATAAATCATTCAGCCGGAAAGCTCTGAGCATCTTTGATGAGAGCAAAAAGCCTTCAGGGAGCAGCCAGACACCCTAGAGCTAGCTGTGACGTACGCTGTGTATGTACGTCTTTCGTAACTGGCTGGACGACAATCCACCATCAAATCTCCCCGGAAAAGTCCCAGTAAGTTCCAGGCACAGCATTTCTGTTGCACTGAGCACTTAACTTGGAACAGCCAGTAACTGTTTCGAAAGATACCTGATGCCTCTTCAGCATATCCAGTCCGAGAAGCATGTCCATGGGCTGCTCCTCAAGGATTGAGAAGGAGCATGCCAGGAAATCCCCTTCAATTTGGACCTGAGCTGAAACGCAAGGGAGAGAAGTTACCACCTCGCAACGTTACAGGAAAACAAATCTCTTTCTGCTCTTCCATCTCCTGGGAAAGGCCTGCACAAACCTGCAGGGTAAACCTGAAATCAGAGCTCTGACGTACTGATTTGGTCACAGAAAGCCTAGCCTTGTGCAAGCCCCAGGGACTACTGCACATCAGCCCCGTTTTTTGCACGTAGAGTGAGCACATCCTCTGAGATGAGGACTCCCTCACCTAAAAGTGTTAAGGTAATTCCATTAAAAAAAACCTTAAATGAGAGAGAAGCCAGACTGTTGTGACTGAGACAAGCGAACATATTACCTACGTCCTTTTGTTTAACTCTGTGGAAGTTTCCAACGATTACAGCATTAAAGCAGATACTCCTTGGTGCCAAGGCTGCGGGAAATGCAGTCAAACCACTGCTAAAGCTGCCCCAAGAAGAACGCTGGTACTTACCTAAGTGCACTCTGCCAATTATTTTCTGGGTCCCTACGCCTTTAGCAATGCCAGCCCACCGCCGATCTACCAGCCGCATTATGTTGCACCTTTCAGCACACGCTTGGCTCATGATGGTCATCTGGGCACCTACCAGCAACAGAATTTGTGTTAAATCCTGACGGCTCATCAGAAATTAAGATTCTCTCCTGGAAGGGCTTAAGATCTTGCTGGGAAACCATGCCGCATCAGGGCATAAAGGTGTTCTATGAATCCCACTGTGCTGAATTGACTGTATATGTACAGATCAGTGCTGACAGCAAGGTACGTACTGCTGTAGAGCTGGAATAACCCCAAGTACTTTCCCTTTTAGGCTGTGGATGGGAAGCACAGCATTAAATGCACACAACCCCCCCACCTGTAAAACGAGATGACACACACATGCAGCAGTGACCTTTCTGGCACTGCAGCCACCAGACCCCAGAAATTCTCCCAGGAGGCTTGATCTAGGCATGTTCAAGCACTCAGGTGCGCTCCTTCTCTCAACAACTTGGTTTTAATTAGGTGCTTCGAAAGCTCGGGATGCAGTGCTTTATTTTTGGGCAAAACTTCCGGAGTGTTGACTGTCGTCCCTCAGTGAGGGAGACGAAAATGGGGACAACTCACCTGAGTCGACGAAGGCTTTCACCGGATGTCCATTGACTTTGCAGTTAATATACAGCATCACTACCTGGCCAAAACTCTCGGGGGCCTCTTCCATTGCTATCGTCATATTTTCTTCAATGTTTTGTTGCCTGAATTTAACAGAGAGAGAAACATCAGAATTTTGGTCAGCCGAACCTTATAAGCATCCCCCGACTTCCAAACAGGCCTGGTCACCCCACCCGCCTGCAGCTCACCTTACAAACAGCACGTTTAAACCCCAACAAGGTCTGCTTCGTTAGCTAAACGATGGCTTCTTAGCAAGGAGATTGCTAGTAACAATCTTGGCTTAATCCAGAGACACCAAGTCACTTCCCAGCAGCCACACAGACCGCTCCTTCCAACACCTCACCTAACACACTGCAGCACCTGGAGATCTTCTGTTCGCAACAGAAAGCTGTCGCCACAGAGTTAACCTGAAGAACTTGCGAGGAGAAACCTGCGTATTTATTAGTCACTCTAAAATAAAGGGCTGAGGGCACACGACGAAGATGTTGCCAGTAGTTACAATGCTGGAATCCCACACAGCAGCCAAACATTAAAACCCTCCAACACTTCCCTGGTATCTTTCCTTTTCCGGGCAAAGGAAGGGAGGAAGGGAGCAAAACCGCAGCAAAGAACGGCACTGTGAACACAAGCCCTTGGTGCAAATTCAAGCCTACAGAAGAAATGCTCTTCGAGAAGCCCATCACGGCCCCTGCAGTAACCCTGGAAATGACGGGTACCTGTAGCGACTGCATCCAAAATAGGTTTATGTACTAAAAAGGGAAAAGGCCTTCCAATTTTGATGCCATTTCATTTTTCCTCCTCAGTAGGGGAAAAACCTCAGGCTCCTCTCTTACCCACCTTCTGTGCTGCGGTGGCATGGAAAGGTGGGTAGACGTGGTTTCTTGGTGGAAGAAGAACTAACTGCATCCGAGACCCGGCTCACTTCGGAGCTAAAGCATCCAACTGTCTGTCCCGCTTCATATACTCGTGAAACACAGAGCCATACGCTGTCCTGTCTTTTATTATTTAAACTTAAATTTTATACACAGTGGTATTTCAGTTTGTTTTCTTGTCAATTCCATTATTCTGTTTCCTCCGTGCTTGACACTCTCTCCCCAAAGATACACTTGAAGGGCAGAGACGTTCTCAAAATAATGTGATGCTTGCAATAGCTTCCAATCAATCTTGGGCAGAGCGCATCTAATTAAGCAAGGAGTTCAGAGAAACTAAGTGGGTCATGAAATCCAGGGACTGCTAGATGCCCAAACTGCCCCCTAACAGCTGCACAGCCCTGAGCAAGGCACCTTTATCTGTCTCCCGTGTCTATGGAAGGAGCAAAGCACTCCTACGCCTCCGAGCAATGTTTTTTCTACCCACAAAGGCATATTTTCCTGCACTGCTAAGCTAAGCGTTTATCTGACACCAACACCTTGTCAGTCGTAATGCCAGAATGACTCTTACCACAAATGAATTTTGGTTATGACCAGCCATGAGCCTGTATCACAGGGACGTTTCTTTTCTGGGGGAAAAAAACGCCAGTTGTGTTCTGACTCAAGGATTTATCACTCCATTTAAGAAATCAAGCCTCAGCCCAAAGCAATTACATTTGGAAGGCAGCAAGAAGGAGCGAGCGCTGATGAGCAGACCGTATTTCTACAGAACATCTCTTCCGACAGCAGAAATGTTCGGAGTCTGGAATCAGCCGAAGACAAAACAATCAGCAGCACGCGAAATCAAATCTCGAAGGCAGCTGGGAGACAGGACGCCACGTTGCTGCGCAGGGTTCAGCTTAGAGACTAACACAGGCCCCGCTCTCCGGTTCTAAACACGCCTGAGACACCCAAGTGCCACCTCTGCAGAGGAAGTTGGCTGAGCGTTTTCCACAAGTGCTCTTGTTCCAGAGCGGACCAGCTTAGATAGCTCTGGGACATCACACACGGACAGTGGCGCTGCCACTTGGGGTCTGTGCTCAACTGGACACATCTAAAGGGTGGGGTGTGCCTGCACGTCCCCGATTCCCAGCCTTCCCCCCAGCAAAGGTGGCTCACTGGCCTGCAAGCATCTTAAGGCAGGATCTAAACACACTCTTTGCATCCTCCAAGGAAGAAGCATCATTAATGGAAGCATCCTGTAGAAGAAACCACCAAGAGCAGCTCCAAAGCCTGCAAGCGCCTTTGGTTCGCTACCTTATATCTTCTTCTATCTTGGCCTGCGCCTCGAGATCAAAAGGGTCAGCTGAATAGAGTCGGATCCTCTCTTGCTCCCGCCGGGCTCGGTCCTGCTGTTGCTGCAGCAACACCCTGGTGAATTTCTCTGCAGTAACAAGGAGATACAGAAATGCTTTTTACTGGAAATTACTCTTACAAATCAAGTTCTGGCACAGCAAACTCTTCTTTTTCTGTGCCAGCATGCACTCAGGGGGAGACTCAGCAGCGCAGGCAAAAAAAGCTTCATCCCAAGGCAACACGGATTGGAGCTCAACGGATCGGTGGCAAACTTGGGTACCTGCCGAGACGAAGAGCAACTGGACAGAGCTCCTTCTTGTGCCTGCTACCCAAACTCAGCACAAGCACACCCACTTTCCTTGGGCATCCATTTTTACATGGAAGAAAAATGAAAAGCCACGTGAAGATAACAATATTTAAGACAAAGAGCTGCCATTAGAACAGGAAATCATCCTTCCATCGCAGCAAGAATTGCCTGCATGATACTCTTAAAAAACCCGCAGCTGCGAATCCAGCAGATAAGTGAGACCCGAAGCAGAAATCAGGACTACAGAATGTGCACAATTCAAGCAAGAGGCTTGAGCGCGTGTGTATTCTCTTTAGAATATAATAGAATAATTAAGGTTGGAAGTGACCTCAAGGATCATCTAGTCCAACCATCCCCCCACCACCTATTACCCATTAAACCACATCCCTAAGTACCTCATCTAACCTTTCCTTAAACACCCTCAGGGATGGTGACTCCACCACCTCCCTGGGCAACCTGTTCCAGTGCCCGACCACCCTTTCCGAGAAGAATTTTCTCTTCATCTCCAACCTGAACCTTCCCTGGCGCAACTTGCAGCCGTTCCCCCTTGTCCTGTCACTAGTTATCTGCGAGAAGAGGCCGACCCCCAGCTCACCACAACTCCCTTTCAGGTAGTTGTAGAGGGCAACAAGGTCTCCCCTCAGCCTCCTCTTCTCCAGACTAAACAAGCCCAGTTCCCTCAGCCGCTCCTCATAAGACCTGTGCTCCAGCCCCTTCACCAGTTTCCCAGCTCTCGGTAAGAGAGCCCGCCTACAAGGACAGCTTGCAAAATCCATCACGTTTTACACTCGGCAGTCCCCAGTAAAATAACAGTCTGTAGGTCCAGCAAAGAGCAATCGAAAAATTGAAGACATATAAAGGCCAGCAACAAAACTGACTTCAAATCCAAGCACTACAGGCAAAGACAGAGCCATTACAACCCCTGCGGCTGAAGGCCTGCGCTGAAATGCAGACACCTGCTTCGCAACATCTAGCCGCACGTTTTAAGGACGCAGATTTTAGATCCCCCCTTTTTGGATGGCCTATGGCTGTTTTTTTACCGCTTGGATCTGATCACATACATTCCCAAAAGGACTTGGCAATAAATCAAGTTCTGTAAACACAGAAGGTTGGGGGTTTGCTTCCAGAAATGCAGATCCTCACGAAGCAGCTCTCTGACTCAAAGGCTGTTACATGTTCAGGAAGGCACTGGGTACATTTTCTTGTTTGTTTGTTTTTTAAATTAGGTTTCTGTACAGCAGGTGCCTTCTAACGTGCTCGCGGTGCATCCAGCACCGTCACGTGGCACGTATCTGTCTGTACATTCGGGCACTGGAGCCAGAGCTGAACTGGATCTGTGCCCAAATACCGACAGCAGTACAGAACGATGAGAGCATAACCAGATCAAACCCCGCTTCCTCCCGACAGCCCACCGCGGCCGTTTGGGACTAAAAATGCGCGCCCCAATCAAGGTTTAACAGGCATGATCAGCGGATGAGCCAGTTCTGGGGCCCTTGGGCTTAACCTCCCATTTCTTCTGCCACCAGCAGCACATCTTCTCTCTCAAGGTGACGGGAAGCCAGAGGTATGAAAAAGCTTGGAAGTGCAAAGGACGTAGTTTTAACTCTGGGTATGAGCTAAAGTCAGAATTAATAAATAGAGTGACAATATCCTTGCAAGTTCCTTTCTAGCTTCCTTTGATCAAGGGACATCACCAGGATGTAACCTAGCAGGAGACATTTTTCCACTTTCAAGAAGCTCCTCCTCTTTACTCATTTCCCCAAACTCAACAAGATTTGTTTCCTAAACTATATGTCTTGCAGAGATTTAGAAGCCCATCTTCTGATGCCCAAAACACTGCTCTGTTTTCATACTGAAAGGACACCGTGGTTGAAAGCTTTCAGCACACGAAGAATGAGAGAGCACAACAGCAGCTACTCGCCTCCACAGGAAGGGGAGGACAGAGTGCTAGGCTTCAACCGTGCTCAAAGTACCTGAATGCTTTCAAGAGGAACAAAGACGTAAACATTTATGACTACTGCTATTGGAAAAGCTCCCTGAAGACACTCTGTGCTTGTTCCTCTTCCTCTCCCTTTCTGACATCCCCTTCCGTAGCAGCCGACCATCGTGGACAGAGTTGGTTTTATGGAGTGCTGGCTCAGCATACACACCACCATTACTGGAAAATGCGCATTCAGGGAGGCTGAGCAGAAAAACTGGGAGCCGAGCCACGTGTCTTCACAAGAAGTGAACTTACTTGTCTATCTGGTATTTCAAAGCAGGCGATAGAGGGTATTAAAGCTGCCAAGTGGGAGAAATATGCCAAATATGCCAGAAACGGTCTTGTAACTCTGCCTTGAGTACTCCCAACCGGCACCTTTTATCAGCATCATCGATGAGCTGGCAGCAAACATCCCAGCTAGTTAAAACCCGTGGCTGCCTTTTATTAGAACTGAGCTCAAACAAATTTAAAACTACCTCACACAGATTAAAAATCCAACTTACCGAGGTCTCCACTGAGCAATGCCTCTGCCAGGGGCGGATTGCGCTCCTTCAGCAGGGACAGCTCGTGGGGATTTGCAAGCAGCATCTCCCGTAGCAGCGCCGGATTGTCCAAACCCTGAGGGAACGAAGGTGCGTCGGGAGGCGACGGGCGAAGACGTTGTGCTGGTGGCTGATGCTGCTGCGTCGATGTCCCAGGAACAGCGATGCTGCTGAAGTCTATCCTCGGCAGACCTTGAGGGGAAAAAAAAAGAGGTCAGATGTGTCGGTGTTTCAGGTTTACAACTCTGCTCAAAAAACGCAGTGGAAAAAAATACAACATGGGAAGGATGAGCCACTCTTAATGCTATAGCATCAGACTGGATTCTGCAAATAGCAATGCGTGTCGGAAGCACGGTCACGCACTCAGGTTACTGGGTTAGGAAGGCTGGCACCTATTTATGTAACTGGTCTAGCCATTTATCTGGCCCATTTTTTATCCCCTGAAATGCACTTACTGAATCACAGACTAGTTATTTCCAGCTTCACAAAAGCAAATACCACACGGTGGGATCGCAAGCCTAAACCCAGCGTCTCTAGGGCACTTCTGAATCTCTTGGATTAAAACAAAAAAAAAGCAGGGGGAAAAAAAAAAAGAAAGAAAGAAAAAGGTAACATCTCTGCAGAGCTGCATTGCAGCTCCAGCTCCAGCTGAGGCAGGAGGATGGAGACCTCAAGCCACACTCCCATGCCCTTCTCAGCCAGCAGCACCTTCTTTTCCAGCGCTGTTTTATGACGGGAATTTGCTAGAAGGCAGGATAGAGGAGCAGGGCTCCACTGAGACGTTATCTGAGGAGCCTTTCGCGTGTACGCGCGATTGCGTAACTGATGCGGCTTCTCCGAGTGTTTGTCACAGCAGGGATTCAGAGCGCACGGTGCAACAGCCTTTCAACACGCCCGAGCCGCACAGGCTGCATTTTATAGTGCCATTACATCGAGCAGGAAGGGAACCAGCGCTCGTAGGAAAATTCACACACCTTTACAGAAACCGCTGTTTCAAACCAGTTACCTTCCTCCCTTTCTCTGCGCTTCCCCAAAACAACAGTAAAATGGTATTTGCTTCCTTAGAAGAAAAAGTGCCATTAAATCACCAGCCCTTCAGCTCATTTTAAAAGCCCCCTGCCTCATCCCTCGCCACCCTCCTCCCAACGTGTTTTGCCAGTGCAGTACTAAAGGAGACTGACAGGAGATGGGGATGGTGTTTGGAAAACACTGAGATCTTCAGACGCTCGGAGCAAAAGCTAGCGCAAATCCCCTCTCACCTGGGAAACGGATGGAGGGCCGCGGCTCTACGGTCTCCTTCTGTCGCAAAATCACCACGTCCCCATCTTTCAAGCCATAGGAAGCCAAAGATCTGTTGTTGTCAGTTAGAGGCTGCTCCGCATAGACGATCTGTTCATGGAGAGAGTGCAATGAAAACAGCAAGCATGACAAAGCGGACACCACTTTGCTTTGTTACACTTTTATTTTGTCAGGAAAGCGTTCCGGTGAACCCTCTGGACCCATCTGAGGCTTCGGAAGAGCCGGTGTGCCGTTCTCACCACAGGCACGGGCAGGCTCTGCCAAAGCACCTCAGGCACAAAACCACCTCAATAAGAGGTTGGAGAACCACACAGAGTTGGTCTTAGGGAAACCCGCTGTCTCAGGGAAGGGCTGGCTTCTCTCAGAGGCCAAGCAAGCCTTGCACCAGGGCTGTTTGCCACACGTTTCCAAAACCCAGCCTCTACCATTACACAAGTCACAGCTGTCTTCTACCCTGTTCTCTCCCCCCGAATCCACACCTACTGACCGAGGACCGACCGCATACACGTGGGCAGCATCGATCAGGATCGATCTGTGGATGATCCTTTCCAATGTCGGTGATCTCTGCCTTTTCCCACAACACACATCCCCAGAATAACCAGTTTTACAGGGACCTCAACGATCAGCTCAGTGATTTCCAGTTTACTTCAGTGACGTAACTCTATCCAGACTCGAAGGTTCAGCACCCAAAGACACCACTCCCAAGACTGCAGTCAGTCCACGGTGGGGATTAACTTCTTTTGACTATAAAACACAAAGTCACATCATTTTCTATGATGATAATCTGACCTAACAAGGGGTCCACAAGATTAAACGTAAAAACACATTGAGATAAAAATGAATAATCACCATGGGAACATTTCTGTTAATATTAGATCTGAGGTATCTACAAGATGTCCTAAATTACAGGGAAGCAAAAAAAAAAATTTAAATTAAATAAATAACATAAACACTTTACGGGAAGGAAAGTTCCCAGAAACGGTGTATTCTGAACTTTAAGGTTGCCTTCATCCAAGCGCAACGAGACCAGGCAGATTGGTTCAACAGCCTCCTACCCCTGGCAGGAATCCAAAGCAAGAAGTGCCAGAGAACTCGGCCTAAACTCATCTGGCATATGATCGAATTTCACATTTACCACCTCGTTCAGCGTCAGTCTGGGTCTGGAAAAGGCCAGTTCAGCAACAACAGGTTTGCTGCAGGTCGGGACTGGCAAAACCGCGTGGGAGAAGCTTTTGCAGTCCCTGTCTGGATGGATTACAGCTCTACCTGATGCTATCGCAAGCAGAGATCCAAAAAGAAGATCCAAAAAACACATTTGCTACGTGTCTTAAGGCCTGGAAGACACCAACGACTTTCACTGCTTTACCCCAGCAACTCAGAAATATTACAGAGAATCCCACCAGCGCTCTCTAAGCAGACAGCCATCGTCAGAGGTGGTGCCAAAGACAAGACAGAAAAAGCAAAAATAACAAGACCCACATAAGACCAGAGAAGCTGTGGCTGCCCCTGGCTCCCTGGCAGTGCCCAAGGCCAGGTTGGATGGGGCTTTGGGCAGCCTGGGCTGGTGGGGGGTGTCACTGCCCATGGCAGGGGGTGGGAACTAGGTGATCGTTGTGGTCTCTTCCAACCCAAACCACTCTGTGATTCTACGACAGCCATCAGAATTAGAGAAACACGTGATCAGGAACAAGCGTGAGCTTCCTGCCTTCTCGTCAACAACGCAATTAACAGCCTCTGCGGAATCGCACCAGACCTGGTCCCTTCCTAAGCAAACATGGGTCCGTTTGCAAGCTACATGAAGGCGCGCAGTCTCTACTCCAATGGCTTTCAAGACATAACTGGCATAATTAAGGTTAGCTTGTGATGGGAAGAGTCCCACCATGTCCTCTCACGTTACCGGACGCACCCTGCGCAGCCCAACTCAGCAACGCCGCTGCCCCCGGAGAAGGCAAGCTGGTAATAAATCCCGGCCGCACGCGCAAATCTTAAATGGCAGCTTCCCTGCACAGAGGCTCTACAAGAGACAAGTTAATCAGTTTAAGTGAGGTTTTACCTCTGTCATCTTGCTGGGATGGGATTTATGAGCAGCATTCGCCCTTAACACCTCAGACAATGAATTAAGCACCCCACACTCACTCTACAGCCATTAACAGCGTGGCTTAATGAGCTTTTGACCCATTCCACTCTGCTATTAAAACAAACTGATTTCATTTTGCTGTGGTTTTTGATTATCTGGTTCGTGGCTTGTTTATGTACACTGGCCAGGTACCGGACACGGACTCTTCCAGAGGTGACCTGGGCAGGGCTGCAGGCACCGACACCGCACGACGGTTGGATTTTGCAGGGAGCCGTAGGGTAGAACCTCCACACAGAACAAGAACCCACGCATGGCCAAGGAGAGGAGGTTCACAGCGAGTAACGAAAGCCAAACAAAGGAAATAATGGCGCTGCCAGGAGAATACGATTCTTCTTCCCATCCCCTCTCCAGAAAAGCCACCGCCTCGATGCGCAGAGGAAAGAGCAGCCGGACGAATTGTTTCCTCTCTCCTCGCCTAGCTCCTCTTATCACCACAGCCATCCCCGTTATCTCAAGCCGCCCTCCCCGTCTCGCGACTGCAGCCTCTCAGAAACCTTGTGACCCCCCGTTCGCCTCCATCCTAAACTGCAGCACCCCAAATTAATTTCACAAAACAGCAGAGAATAAGACCGGGATTAACCCTCCTCCACAGGCAGCAGGGGTTCACCCCACCCTGCGCAAACCTCGCTATTAAATTCATCCTCCATCTTGTGCCAACGTGAGGCCTTGAAGGTGGCGGATGCCTCGGTTATGGAAAAACGGCAGTGAACCACCAAGTTTGGTAAATGTAATGCTGCCTGTTGGTGGAGGATGGTTCGAGCATGCAAAATCCTTCTACGCAACAAGCTGCTTCACTGATAATTTGTATTTTTGTAACTTTCTCCCTACTAAAGAACGTCCTCCAAACGCTTCACAAACGCTGGGCAGAAACAGTAGAGAAAGGAACAATAAATACGTGGCTAGAAAACATTAAAATAAAGGAAGAAAGACGACGCATAAATGGCAGATGGCTGAGCAGAAGGGGAGTAGAGGTGGCTACAAAAAGACCAGCGCAGACCCCTGTCACCTGCGGCCGAAAAAATCCCTGAGCGAAAACTCAAACAAGTGAACTCCTGGCAAAGTATAAACAGAAGAGGCCGTGACCCCTCGATATCCTACACCAGACCCAGAGCCGGCGAGTTCCCCTGAGGTGAGGCGCACAAAGCCGACGCCGAGGAGTTTACGCTCCACGCGCCCAGAGATATTGAAGCGGAGAAGTAGGATTGGTGCTTTGCTGGTGGCTGTGACACGGACCGGGGGGTTTGCTGGAGCGTAGCAGATGGAAACCTTTAAATAAGGTGGTGTCTCCCTTTCTACCAAAAACCAAGAGTATTTCTCCTAAAGGAAAATTCACCTTACGTTGATTTTCTACCCCTGCTTTTGGTAGAAACCCCAACCTCTCCACCCCAAATAAAAGGCAGAGGGAAAGCGAAACACCGTCAGGAACCCACTCAAGGAGGGAACGCGTCCACCTCAAGGGCTGCTGGTGCAGCCGTTTTTCCATCGCTGACTAATATTCGCTTGAGTGGAAAAATACTTTATTAATTTAAATGTGGAAAAGGCTCGGGAAGCAAAAGCCATCGCCACAAAACTCCGCAAACCCTGCCAGGTGTGGCCAGCGTCCCAAGAAAAGGAGCTGACATCACCCTGCCCAGCAACGCATCGCCCTGCGGGTAAACAGGTAAAAACTGAGAAGAGGAGAGGGGGAAAAAAAAAAAAAAGTGGGAAAAAACCCAAAACTGTGAGTAAAGCCCAGACGGACGGACGAGAGCCGCCCCCATGCCGCAGCGCCGTGTGTTTTGGCACGCTGGCGAGGAGCGAGCCCCAGATTCGGGCTGGAGTGGGGAATCTTTGCTGGGGGATAACCCGCGGATGTGCCGCTCGGTCCCCCCCCACCCGTACAGAAAAAAAGGGGGGAAAAGCCTCAGTGTGCCCTTTCCGCCCCGGACACGAGCAGGGTGTAATAAATAAACCCTTTCCTTAACGTTTCCGCCTCGTTCTCTCGGGTCCGAGGTGACCACAGGCTGCCACCTTCCCCGCTCTCCAACTCCCGCTCCTCTTGCTCCAAATCCTTCCTCGTTAAAACGCCAATTTCCTCTGAAAACTCAATTAAAAAAGAATAAATTTTTCTCTTGTTCAGCTCCGTGGCGGCAGGAGACCGAACCTTTCCCAGAGGGACCCCTGTAAGACGTCGAGTCATCGGGGACCCCGAGTTCTCCCCCGCAGGCAGGATGAGGATTTGGAGGGGAAGAGGCCGCCTTTCTCCCCAGATCCGAGAGGTCGGCGCGGGGGGACCCCCCCAATAACCCCCGAACTCCGGGATCCGGCGGGGCGGAGGCCCCGGGGGCCGAGGAGGGGACACAGCCGTTCCCAGCCCAGGGGACCCCGGGGAGCGGGTGGGGAGGTAACGAGCGGGCCCTTCCCCGGTCCTGAGGGGGGCCCGTCGGCGGGCAGGGCCTGACCTGGCTCTCGGCCGCCGGGATACCGGACTCCAGCTCGCAGAGAGCCCGGAAGTTTTGCAGCTCGAAGTCGGCGTCCACCTGGAGGGAGAAGGTGAGCTCGCTGCGGTCGCGGCGCAGGCAGAACACGGTGAGCAGCATGGCCGACCCGCGTCTCCGCCACCGGCCGCCGCCGCGTAACGTCGCCGTCGCCGTCGCCGTCGTCAAGCGCCGCCGTCGCAAAGCGCCCGCCTCGCCGGGTCAGGCGCCGGCGGTCAATCAGAGGCGCTCGACCAACCAGTGCGCGCCTGGCGGGCGGGGGGCGGGAGAGGAGCGCTTCCCTCCCCCTGAGGCGGCACGTGGGCGGTACCTGTGCCCCGCGGGGGCCCAGAGCACCCCGAGAGCCGCTCGCCCCGCCGCACCCCCCTGCCCCCTCTTCACCCCGCTGTTTGGGGTGCCTCCAGCTGCCTTGCCCTCCCCCGACCCCCGGGCGTGCGTTTTGGGGTGCCCCGCGCCCCCGGCGAGCCTGCAAGGGGGTCCCCGGAGCCACCCCTTTGCTTTTTGGGGCGCAGCGTGGCTTTGAAGGGGCCCGTCTTCCCCAGCATGCCTTCGGGGACAGCCCAGACCCCTCGGGTGGGACCTTCCTGGGGAACCCCCAGCCTCCCCCCCACCCCCCAGCACCAGCCTGTTCCCCCACAGCCCCGAGCTGGCGCGGGGGACACAGGGACACGGCCCCAGCGCCACCCACAAACCCGGGGGCGCGGCCGAAAGCCCCCCCGCCCCACGGTGAATTCACTCAGTTCAAGGGCGAGAAGAACGAGACTTTATTTTGAGAAGGGAATGAATTAATCTCGAATCCAAATCCTTCCGACGGCGGGGCCAGACGGACGGTCATCAAGGACGGCCCCCAGAGGTGTCACAGTTCCACCGTGACAGATTTTCCCCCCAAAATTCATTTTCCATCCTATTAACGTCTCCTTAACGTGGAAAAATAAAAAAAGACCAAACAAATCCACAGCGTATCTGGCACCTACCAGTCCTCACACCGTTACTAACGAGGGTCCCGGCGGAACGAGCCCTGCTCAGTCGGATTTCTCCTTCTCCTTCATGTGCAGGAAGACAATGCTGAACATGAAGAGCCCGACCATCATGGAGAAGGCGCCGGCATAGTAGGGGTACGCCGAGGGGATAAAGCGTTCGTACTGCGTGTGCTGGAGCGGACGGACGGACACCTGGGAGGGGAGCGCGGTGTGTGAGCCCGGCGGCCCAGGCACCCCCCACCCTCCATCGGGTCGCTCCCACCACGCTTACCTGGGTGGAGGAGTAGAGGTGGGTGTAACCCAGGCGGTTATAGTCCACCTTGAACTGGAAGACTCCGTAGACGTCGGGCAGCTTGAACTGCACGCTGTATTTGCCGCCTGAGAAAGAGACGGTGAGGACGTTCGGGTGACGCAAGAAGCTGTGGAGGCCGAGTGGTGGGAACGGCCTGGTGGCGGGAAACCTACCGTTCCTCTTCAGGAAGGTGCGCACGAAGGGGTCGATGCGGACGAACTCCAGCTGAATATCGTCTCCGTCGAAGGGGACCCACTTGCCATCAGAAAGCTTTTCGATGACGATGCTGTACTCCTGGAACAAGGCGTGAAGTTAACGAGCGATACCTGAAAACAAACCTCAACTCATCTCTCCACCCCTACCAATTCTCTTCCCAAAGCAGCCTCCCCTCCCGCTCACGCCACCGGCGCCGAGCAGGCAGCCTTACCACGAGATCGGTGACGGTGTAGGCGTTGGGAGGCGTGAGTTCCCCCACGCGGTGGTGGGACACCGCTCCGACACGCAGCACTCCCTCTTCCTTGAACACCCAGCGGGACAAGGCAACAGCCAGCTCGTAATTACCTGTCTGAGAGTATCTGCGGACGAAGGGAAGGTGAGGGAAAATCCACTGCGTGCCAGAACCCAAACCATTAACACACGGGAAAGGAACAAGCAGCCAGCTGGGGTTTGAGGGGGAATTCATTCCCAAAGCGCTGTGTTCCACAAGGAATGTGTCACCCCTGATTTAATGCAAGTTTTCTGCTGCTTCCCATAACGTGAGTATTTTTTGCCTATTTTTCGAGCAAACAGCTCCCCAGATATTCCTCAGCCAGGGACGGCAGGAAGCCAGCGCACCTCTTGGAGCCAGGAGTAGCTTTCTGCACCGCAGAATTGAAGAAGGCGTCGCTGAAGAAATCCAAGGAACCGCTGAAAACAACGCGGGCGTTGTTCCGGGCTTGGAGTCCCGCGATCAGAAGGGTGTTCTTCCCCACCGCGTGCGGGTACTGAAAGGCAGGTGGTTAGAAAGGTGTTCAGCCAGTTCAGGGATGATTAAAGAAGAGTTCACCTCCGGTTTGCTGCGGGGTGCAACAGCCTGACTGTAGCAGGCTGCAGTCAAGCAGAAGCCAAGGTCAGAATAACCAGTAATGGGATTCCGAGCATTCTGCTCCTGCCCACTCTGGCTGGAACGAAAGCCAGAGATGCGCTTGGATTGGGGCCGGCTGGCCCTCCGAAGCAGCCCTCAGGCCGGACATTGTACCACCAACAAAAAGCAAAGAGGAAGACTCCTGGGGCGGTGCTGGAAAGCAGCACTGACAGGCACTGACAGGCAGCCTGACGCTTTCAAAAATCAAACTGGGAGGCTAAACACTTAAGGAGCTGAAATTTGAGGGACTCAGAGCCCAGAAGAGAAGTAACAGAGGGAGCGTACCTGAGTGATAGGCTTATCTGGGAAGAAGGAGTAGGAGGTCGAAGAGCCGGTCAGGATATCCAGCACGAGCGGGTTGTCGGGATCAGCCACCATCCTTGTGGGGAGAGGCATGGTGAGCAGCGCAAAGGGCCCCACACCCGGAGGGATGCGCAGCCACCAACCCATAGACCCCCCCTTGCCCTTTGCATGTGGCAACAGAACTGCGCACACTGAGAAATGGAACGTTTCCTCGCAATATATGGTCAAGCTTCACTAATTTACGTTAGAAAACATTCCTAAATCAACAACGAAGCTGCTTTGGAGATTTTCCTTTTATTGTTATCTGAAATGAAGAGAAATTCCTCATTTTAAGAGTCACAGCCAGCTAACCCGACTTTTGCCTCACAGCAACATCGGTAATTTGGGTGTTGCTCCCCCCACACCGTGCCTCCCTTCCTAGGCCGTGCAGCGGGACACTCACCCTACTCCTCGGAAAAGGATGGGGTTCAGTGACGTTTTCCCCACGATGGTGGGAGCCTTCAGGAGATTTTCGGTGTCTGCCACTATGAGCGTGTGCTGGGAGGAAAGGGGAGAGATGGGCGCGCTGAAGGGGCCGCACGGGCAGGCGGGTGGGTGTTTGTGAGGTTCTGGCAGCAAGCGACAGCTTCTCTCGTGACTTGAAAGTCAGTTTTGTTTTTACAGACAGCTCAAACTGTGCAGCAAATGTTACAATGGAATTAAAAACCGTAAAAGCCAGCATTTTTTGTTTAACTACGGTCAAATTAATACTGATTCGTAAGGGACTGTAAACCACCTCTCGGCAGTATTTTACTTCCCCATATTTAGCCACTTTTATCCTGAAGTAGGACGACATCCACGTACTGCTTCAAGAGTTTAATTGAAAAAAAAAGTAGCAGAATATGTTTAGTTCAGACCTTAATATAGGTTTAAATTTTGAAGCACTACGTGACACTAGAGAGAAAAAAAAAAAATCCAATCAAAGCGTACATTTCTGTACTGATCCCTGCACACACCACCGCGGTTAATCGTGGTGCGACTGCCTGAGGCTCGGTGGCAATTTGAAATTACTCGGGGTGGGGGAAGGATCAAACCCAGGAAATTCAAAAGATGGATTCGAGGGCAGAGACCCCAAAAGTGCCGAGTTCTGCAGAGTTTTGCTCCCGACAGCAGCGGGACTGAATGCTGCAAAGCGGCATTGCTTATGGCTTTCCTGGGGGGAAGGTGGGAGAGCAGAGAACAGATGGGGAAAAAAAAGGGAAACCAAGGATAGAATATTCATCCAAAGCTTTTACACCGGAAGTGTCGGAAATTTGCCCAAAAAACGTGCAGGAAAACCTATTTACCTGCCCGGGGTCGGATATATCGTAGTTGTGATGGTCANAGAAAAAAAAGGGAAGCCAAGGACAGAAGATTCATCCCAAGCCTTTACACCGAAACTGTCAGAAATTTCCCCAAAAAACGTGCAGGAAAACCTATTTACCTGCCCGGGGTCGGATATATCGTAGTTGTGATGGTCAATGACAGCTGTCCTCTCCTCATCAAACTCGATGCCACACTCACTGCCCAGCTCTCGCAGCGGGTCACCTGGAAGGACAAAACAGATTCTCCATTACGCAGCGTGTGCGGGATGTGCCGCCAGTCTCAGCACTCAAAATAAAAAGTAAATTCACTTCCAGTCAGGTGCTCGGCACTTTGCAACCCTGAGGGGTATGACAACCTCCCTCATCCAATAGAGGTTATTCATCACCCGTTTCCTTGCACCACAAACCTCGAGATTCACAAGGAGAAACTGTGCTTTCTCATCGTTTTTGTTGCAGGATCTCGCAGAAGGGTGAATAAGCTATTTGCTCACTGCAGAGCGCGAGCAGCAGAGACGCCTGTTACAAGAAGGGGCTGAAAGGCGCT